>CM033473.1:97274897-97622397 GCA_019447015.1 Hymenochirus boettgeri | reverse complement strand
AATGCAACTCCTATGAAGATATAAATATATCATATAAAATAAAGGATAAGGGATATTAGATGGAATAGCTGTTTAAATAAATAACATTTAGAAATTAAATGAAGGTGCTATCTCATCTTGTTCCTCTACAGAACAGTCTCCACCTAATTTAACATGTACATTTAAGACACGTGCTGTAGAATGAGCTGTGTTTGTGCAGTCACCTAGGCATGAGTTCTGGGCAGAACAAATGGCTAAAATCTGCTACAGTAACTGTGCTAACAATTGAGAAGCACCAGGGGAGTCTGGAAAAGGATATGGAGAGTGAATTAAATATTTCCAGGGATTTGCGAAAAGGCTAAGAAATTGCATGGGGATTGAGCTGTCTGTGGAAAAGGAGGTTAGAAAATTAGGACAATGTATTTTGGTTACAAGTAAATGTCACATTTAGTGGACACAACTTCTAAAATTGAAGTCAGTAAAAAAGAACAAATGGATAAAATATGGAGTATATTTATATTACAATAAACAAAGACATCTACTTCTATGTACAGGAACTACCTACAGTTATTTATTTGTCCATTCCATTGTCTCTGTTACACTGTGTTTGTGACTATCAGCGTCAGATCCAACTGTGTTATTTACAAGCAGAGAGATCACTCTTCATCAAAAACACATATAGTAATAAACCTCAAGGTCAGATGTCTTGCCACAGATATTTTATTCAGGTTTGTTGCTCAGTTCACACCAGATTTCTGTTCCATTGAATACAGAAGTAAAACAAATGTAAATCCGGTTGTTTTGTTTATACATATGTAACAATTGTGGGTTAAAAGGGTCTGGGAATTCACACAGTTGCCTTTAGGATGCAGTCTGAGAAGAGGTAGGGAAGCAGCAGAAATTGCTTGAGGGAATAGATAAGGATTTAGGAGCTGGATACAAGTACTGGATTCAAGAAAAGTGGATATCAGAATGAGCTGAAACTGGATAGTGACTGGAATGGACTGGAGGAATAGGGGCTAAACCCTGAAATGGAGTGGAAACTAAAATGGAGCTGGTAGGGATACTGGTTTGAAGCAGGATATGGTAAAGAGCTGGGTACTGGTATGGAGCTGGACACTGAAATGGAGGGACACTGAAATGGAGCTGGACACTGGATCGGTTGTTTAAAAGCCGGGTATTTGTATAGAGTGGGTTTGGTATGAGATGGGTATAATGCTAGATACCAGACACTGGCCAGAAGTAGAATACTGGTTAGAGCTGGGTTTAGTGCTGGGTACTGACACTGGCCTGAAGCAAGATAGAGCAGGAGAGCCAGAGGTATTGGTGCTAAAACAGGCACGCAAGGAAGAAGAAACTGCAATTTTTCCTTAAGGTATCTGTAGCCTTAGCACAGGTCATCTTCACCCACCGAATTCTGAAATACTCGTAGTGAGTCCAGGCTCTATGTAGTGACGTTATTCCTGCCACAAGCAGTAATTTACCCTTGCTTTTTTTAGCTTTGTTTGTTTAATGTACATAAATAAAAATGTACCCACTTGTTGTTCCTTTTGTGATGCACTGATTCTTCTGTGCATTACTAATCTTATGATAAATATGAGACTTCCAAGTAATATATTATCTCCCATTAAATCTGAGTCTATTCAAATGATTTCTAGATAATAATGTTAATATGATACTTTACCTTTTATTAGCTATTTTTTTGCATTGTAAAACTGATTTATTAGCAGAAGTCACAGTTGAACAAGAGATGAGATGTTTTTTTATTGAAAGACCTTCACATAACCTTGGGCATTATTGTTTAGCATTACTGACAAATTATAATCTAGAATAAAATAAAGTTATGTGAACGAGGGTTTAATGACAGAAACAGTAGTTTTAATACTCAGAACAATGTTTTTGCATACAAAGTACAGGAACAATAATTTGGCTAATTAGGGCCACAGTTTTCGTTACTATATGACGCGCCGTTGATTACGTAGATTACGTTCATTTGTAGAATACCATGTGTGGTAGTAAACTATGGGCGATTGTAAGTCTATGCTGGTATTGTCCATTTATGACCGATATAGTAGATTTAGATAGCAATTCGTAAACGAACGATCGCATAATGATCATTAAAGGGGCGGTTTTGATAAAAAGCGTTACCCCCACCTTATAAAATATGTCCATTTGTGGAAAAAGTGCAGCCTGGGTGTGGGGGGGGGGGGGTCTAGTTCTGCTGCAGATGATTTAATAACGGGAGGAATGGCACCTCAGAACAAAAGTTAATGGCATCATTTACACTTCCTTATAAGGAAACACACAGTGAGCTATTTAGGTACCTTTGGAAGTATTATGCCCTGAATATATAAACATAACATTGGGTGCGTGGATTCTGCTCTTATCAATAGGTTAACATTTAAGCATTTGTACTCTTTTAAACTTGCAATGTTACAGGTGTTCCATCAATCTGCTAATTAGCGAGCATGATGATGTTTGTAGCATCATTTTTGAGCTTGCAGAGGAGACAAGAAGGGGAAAAAATGTGAGGAGGAGAAAGGTGATTTTTGGCTTAGGAGCTGCAGGGAGGTAAGAAGGGCTACCTTGATAACAGGGAAACTACCCAAGTCTCTCGTTCCGTATATTTCATAGAGGTGAAAAAAAGAGGTTCAGATTGATGAACAATTGCCAAACGATGTCCAACGAATAACACAAAACAATAGTTTGTGAGGATGGTGAATCAACGATTGCTACTTCCCAGAATTTTCCTCAGTCGCAGTTGGCCCCTGTTTGTCCTGAATAATCTCCCTATTTTGTTGGGACTGTGTGTCGCCACATTTTGATGACAAGAAAAAGTGGTACCAGCTTTAGTTCACACTATGAGACTTCACAGTTTATCAAAGAAGAAAAAGAATAAATGTAGAGAATGAATCTGCAAACAGGTTTTAAACAGCAAAAGGTCCAATCTGGAACACAAATTGTGTTATGTAAAACATTGTAACACTACGCTGACATAAGTAGTAACACTAACCAGAAAGGATGTGTTTAAATAGATAGCTAAAGAGGCCTTTAAATAGAATGCATTAGACTGCATTTCAGTAGAATGTTTCCAGCCTTGTAGAATAGAACGGGTTTCATCTGCAGTGCTGGTCCTGGTTATTACCACACAGCATGCGGATTCAACACATTGTGCCACGTCGTACTGTATATAGATGTATCTTCTAACTGATTGAATCTATACTTGATTACGCTGAGTATGTCTACATTTCCCTTTGCTGTTCTCTCTATCTGCTTAATATTGATTATTTTTGCTTGATCTGTGCATTCTTTAACTAAATAGTATTACCATTAGGGTAGCACAGCTCTCCGAAGAATACAGAGAACAATCATTGTGTCCCATCAAAAACAGCTACTGCCTTGAAAAAACAATCTGAGCTGGCAGAGTTTACAAAAAGGATTGAGCTGCAAAACAACAAGTAATACTCAAAATAAACGCCACTAGTGAAAACTGCTTTCAACAACTAAGGGCTGGACACTGAAGCGCTTTAAGGGCGATGCGATCGCACTTTTAAAAGCGCACACTAGTGCGTTATAGTGTGGCCTTAGCCTAAAACAAACAGGTTTCTAAGAGTCAGCTGCACACAAACAATTATTTAGGGATGTAGTACAATTAATATCCCCTAAAAACTGGCAGAGTATGTAACCTCCCCTCATGCCAACAGGTGTAATTGACAAACAGCAATTGTGTCAGGACAGACCAAGTGTGTGCTAATGGGATTTTGGGTAATATATCAGTGCAGTGGTCAGCATCTGAGAAATAAAGGTGTGCTGACTATAGAGTGTATTCAGTTTTAGATTTCAGAGGCTGATGATAAATCTTTTTCTAATCTACATAGCCTAATAAAAAGGAACAGTTTTCTATTTGAACAATTCATCAATGCCATTGATGCCGCGTTATCAAACTAAAATCTTTGTGTCAGATAAAAAGCTGTTGGAATTTTTAAAAATAGGAAATACACACGATCCTCATTTTGTGAGCACAGGTAGCAGTTATACTGTATGACAACTTGGCTTTAAAGATCAGGATATGCAATTAGAAGGAAAACATTTTGCAAGGAGAACTACAGTAAAGGCTGGAAAACAATAATCAAAACTGTGACTTTCCCATTTTAGCTTAATTGAATGTGGTGAATATTTAATCTGTCTGTGGCTTTAAACAGTGTACACCCATGCATTAAAACAAATAATCAACGAAAAACCACCCAGATCCAAAATAAGTATATAGTTTATTGAGTCCAGGATAAACATTATGTTCATAGACTTCAAGATAGTTTACATTACTAGATAACAAATTATAAGACACTTACCTACATTCAAAAATCAATACCATTAGCAGGACTATTAATAAAAGTGTTTGTGAAACGGTGGTTTGAAAGGTTATTTTTTGCCATGGCCAGTTATGTAAGCTATAAAAGAAAAAATAAATTGCACTTACTTGCCCTTTTTAAGCTGAATCCAATTAATGAATTTCTTTCCCAGACCATGAAGGATAATTAAAGAGAGAGAAACAAGTGCAGACAGCCCTGCAAATTCTGACTCTGCTGCCCCTCACGAATTATAACAAGTCTCTAGTGTTGGAAAACCACAAGCTTACTGCAATAATCCTGAACATAAGCATTCCATACAGTCATATTATAAAGCATAATAGAAACTACTAAGCATAGTTTGAAATCCTTTTTGCCGAACATCCTCAGCAGAGTGCTACTGCTTTAAAGAGTTGGTGACTACAAAAGGCTAGCAAGGCATCCAAAGCTACCCTACTAGTAAATGTATATATTTCCTTTTACAAATGCAAGGGACCACCCAACAATAATTGTTTGCACATGTAAGTATAGTGGGACTTACCGTATATGTTTCACCAATATGCAAGGACACATTGATAATTGTAATAATGATGGTTTCTGCAAACAAATGCACAATTTAATGTGTTCAAGGAATAGGGGTAACAAAGCAAGGTGTAATAACTATAATATTTATTCCAAGGCTTCTCAATTTTTGTCCATGCAAAATTAATCTAGTTTTCATAGATGCAAAGTTAAAAAATTATGTCTCAGCTATCACTATAAACAACAATGATATTCATGCTATAGTCTACTGCTATAGTCTATTGTCATTGTCTACTGGCTTGTAGTCTACTGGCTAGAGTTTTATGGCTATAGGTCCAGGATTTAGTCTACTGTCTATAGTCTACTGGGAAATTCTACTGTTGCAAGTAATGGCCCATAGTCTACGGCTAAATCTACTGGGCATTAGTTACTGGTTATAGTCTACGGCTATACTACTGGCTATAGTTTACTGGTTATAGTCTACTGGCCATAGTCTACTGGCTATAATCACTGGCTATGTTAATTACTATAATTACTGGCTTATAGTTTACTGGCCATAGTCAACTGGGTATAGTCTACTGGCTATAATCTACTGGCTGTAGTCTACTGGTCATAGTCTACAAGCTATAGTCTAATGGCTGCTATATCTACTGGCTGTAATCTACTGGCTATATCTAAGGCTATAGTCAACTGGCTATGCACTTGATACAGGTACAGCAAACTGGGGGTTATTGATACAGGTACAGCAATCTGGGGGTTATTGATACAGGTACAGCAAACTGGGGGTTATTGATACAACAGCAAACTGGGGGTTATTGATACAGGTACAGCAAACTGGGAATATTGATACAGGTACAGCAAACTGGGGGTTATTGATTCAGGTACAGCAAACTGGGATTATTGATACAGGAACAGCAAACTGGGGGTTATTGATACAGGCACAGCAAACTGGGGGTTATTGATACAGGAAACTGGGGGTTATTGATACAGGCACAGCAAACTGGGGGTTATTGATGCAGGCACAGCAAACTGGGAGTTATAGATACAGGTACAGCAAACTGGGGGCAATTGTATACTCATCTAATTAGTCATCCAACCCATTTAAAATTAATAACGGAACTAGACAAGGTTGCCCTATGTCGCTACTTATATTCACAATATATAACAAAAAACCCAACAATATAAAATTAACCTATTGGCCGATGATATTATCATGACCCTCACAAACCAAATTACCTCATTAATAACACTGAGAAACTATCAAACAATTTAGTAAAATATCTTATTATAAATTAATTATCCAAATCCCACTATTCTATACTTTAACATATCCCTCACCCTCAACTCTTATTAATTAGCAAGACAACCCTTTCAACTGGGCAAATCACAATACTACCTACGAGTATACAATTAACTAACAAAAGCAATAACCTATACTCTATTAACTTTCCCCCTTAAGAGACTCAATACAAAGAAACTCAAAAATTGGACTTCCCAATTCCTTACCTCTTGCCAAGAATAGCAATCATCAAAATGATAGTACTCTACTCAACTTCTAACTACGCGTTTAGAACAATCCCCATCCTCATACCCCATCAATACTTCAAAGAAATACAACAAATAACCACTTCATATGGAATTCCATGAAACCCAGAGTAAGCTACAAACACACTAACCCAACCTAAAAACGAAGGATGGCATCCCTACCAGATATTAAAGAATACTATAATGCAACAATACTAGAACAACTCAAAACATGGTGGACTCATCATGCAGAAAACAAATATTTATTTAGAAACATAACTAATGTATATCACTCGAGTATAAGTCGATATTTTTCAGGCTTTAATATATGCCTGAAAAACCTAACCTCGACTTATACTCGATCGTCCCTAATTTAGATGCAATCTTCTGCAATTACAGATAGTAACCAGTAGGTTGCGCTGTGTTAACCGCATAGAAAAGTTACCGAGCTGATCTGCCTTACACTTCCGCTCCGTATTCTGGCTGCTGGACTCACTCAGCACTGTCCCTGAATCTGTAAATCTGAAGGGTCTCCTCAGTTTGGGGCAAAAACAGCTGCTAGTTGCAGTGCAGAAGGACAGCTTGAAACTACAACTCTCAGGTGACATTTTTAACTATTGGGGTCAGAGAGTCTTTACTTATAGGGGGTCAGAGTTCCCTTTACTATATGGGGGTCAAGGGGCCCTTTACTATATGGGGTTCACGGAGAATTGTAAATGATGTTAAGCTCTTGAAGTTTACTAAAACCTTGCCACTCCCACATGTTCAGAACTGAAACGCCCAGCAACAAAGCATGCTGGGGTGTATTTTCCAAACATGTGGATGCCAAAGAATTGGAGGTTACTGGTACTGGATTTGGCTATTACGTATGGGATTCATGTATGGGAATTCTCTGGTCCATTTAAAGGGCAACTAAAGCCTAAAAACACACAGATCAAAAGAGTAGTGGTGATAGTTCTCCCTCCCGACTTATACTCGAGTCAAATCAGTTTTTAACAAGTTTTTTCAGGTAAAATAGTACCACCAATCGAACTTATACTCTCGGTATCGACTTATACTCGAGTATATACGGTATATATAAGCACAAAGTCAAATCACTACCACAGCTAATGGAGCTAATAGGATACACACCCCCCCAAATCAAACTATCCCTCATAGAATCAGCAATCCACATGGAGATACATCATCTCTCATAAACCTGGTATAATTCTCTTCTTTTTTAAAATATATCGATATCACTCATTCCAGTTATCAGACAGACAAGTGGAAAAATTCAGGCATACTGACTATTCTACTTATATCACAACGGAATACCAATTCACATTCTATGAATTACAAAATACACATCAATTCTAAAAACTTTACAAATATTTACAAATTCATACTAGCTACCTAAAAAATAAGCAGATTCTCTCCAATCCATAGACAACAAATTCACAACAACATATACTAATCCTATAACATTCCACATGGAATTCCATCTTTTACAAAATACTAACCAAAAAGATGAACCAAATAAATCAGATTTATTAAGTCCAGAACAAATGATCTAAACGAATCATCGAAGACTCCACTTGGAAACAAACCTTCATATCCATATAAACTCTCGAAATGCACCTCCCACTGGGAAACCAATTGCAAATCTAACAGAAATGTATATCAACCCCAGCAAATCGAAGCAAAATGGCGCAAAGACAAGATCCCCCCCTATGCTGAGGGAATGTAACCGAAGCAAATTGCTTCACATATGGTGGACATGCCACAAAATAAAGAAAATATGGAATAAAGTAAACACCTAATACAAAGTCATTACACACATCAACATAAAAGAACTCCTAAATTAGACTAAATTTTAGACTATTTACTAAACATAGGACTCATAAATCTATCTTATAACATACAAACTATTACATTCCATATACATTCCATCACTAGAATTCTAATTGCCAGAAGAATGGAAATCCAAGAGAATTCCTAAAATACAAGAAATAACACTATTGTTTAAACCAAAACATGCACTACGGATAAAATATTCTACATTTCACAAACACAAATTTGAATCCTTTGACAGGAAATGGGAAATGTGGTACACAGACAAGATCCTTTTAAAGAATTTTATAATTACCTTGTAATGAACATGTAAAAAAAAAAAAATAAGATATGTTTACGTGTCTAAAATATATAATACTTAACTAAATGCATTATATGTTAAATACTTTGAAAATTGCACTTATGCTTTATTGTTACTATATATACCGGTAATATACAGATTTTAAAACAATAAAAACTCATGATTTAAAAAAGAATATGTGAAAATATGCAATAAAATATACATGAGTCTATGTAAAAAGTATGACAAGAAACATATTAAAGTCATGGGACCGTTTATTGTTTAGTTATTGTTAATTTATGTTATAAATGAATAATTTTTAATGTCACAACAAAAATTTTATGAATGTTAATAACATGAGATAAAATATACAAAAATATATACGAAAGTATATTTAAATGTGCATATATATGCAATTTAATTGTATAAACTGCTACAATTTGCAAACTGGTGACTTAATAAAACGAATTAAAAAATAAATAAATTAAATTCTTCTTCTGTACTTAATACATAAAAAAATTAAATAGAGCTTCTTAAACAGAAGGTACTTTGCAGCCTCATGCTATATAAATAGCATTCCCCTCAAAATCTAAGAAACAAGGAGACATTTCTCATCTCCCATTTTCCCAGAGTAAGGGACAGCGCCATGCCAAGTTCTCCTTTATATCCTCTGCTAAAGCATGTTGTCCAGAATCACTGGCATATTAAACATGCAATACAACCTAATGATATTATTTGATACCTGCAGACATGACATATTTTGTTAAATCTCATCAGTGCAAGTTACATGGCTATATAGCTATAGCTATATAGCTATATAGCTATATAGCTGCCTGGTATTTTATACAATGCAAAGTAATGAAGTTGTGTTTTAGACATAATCAGGTTTCTACTTATTTTTTTTAAGAAATAATTCGGTTTTTTAAAATACTTTTTTTTTTTTCTGTTTTTTCTATTTTTTTATATTTTTTTTTTTGTGGGTGGTATTTGACATTTGAATCATTACAATATGAATCACCACTTCTAGGGCTGAAGCTTACTGCATTTTCTAAAGTGATTTTTCATTCCGGAGGTTGGACTGGATTTTTGGGTTGGAGCTCGCCTAGTTTGCCTGGATACTGACGAACACCATGTGGTTTAGCTCCCCACAGTAAGTATGAGTCATAATGTATTGCATGTAATGCCAAATCCCACCCACATCAGTCCCTTCCCCCACGTTTCGTGTGTCAGCTTGTATTCAGTTGCTCTACACCGCTCTTTATGAGATTTAATAAACATTAAATTTTGTGGTAGTACATCCGCCTTCTCCTCCTGGTCTTCTCCTCCTATTATTCTGGTTCCTGACTCTGAAAAAACAAAAGAGAGCACTACCATTTGGTACAGGTCATTTCAGATAACTTGCCCACTGTTACCAGTGAATATCTTTTGGGCATTGCCACAAATATGGCATAGTATCATCCACCATGCAATTTAAACATACCACTGGTATTAACCTTAGTTCACCCCAAACTCCCACATCCCCAAAGGTGTTCCTTTTTCTTATTTGTCCATAGGAGCGCTCCCGAGGCAAGTAGAAATGGTTATTATACGCGAGCATATATATGCTCTCCTAAGATGCTTGTGAAGGTTCTCATTCATCCAGGTTATGGTATATCTGTTGTATTCAATTAGATCAACTGACTTGAAATGTAGTTCTTGAGACGTTTCGCTAGTCATCCGACTGGCTCTTCTAAGATCATTGTAGAAGGTGTATGTGTAAATTTGATGTTATTCATGTTTAAATGGTGGTATTTTTTTTGTTTTCAATCCATAGTTTCCATATTTTTAGTTAATTTCTGTGGCATTTTCTTTTCCGGTATAGTATTTTAAAATATGGTAGTGTGCATTGATGGGCCTTCCATTAGCTTAAAGTTGTGGGTCTGGGGCCATCCATTCAAGTATTATTGTTTTCTGACACGAGAAACTTTGGTTTTGATATTTAGTCCATTCTTCTTCTTCATCGAGTATACCTAGTATACAAATTACTCTTTCAAATGGGATGGGTAGTTCAATTAAATTTGTGAGAATCTGCCTGGTCTTGAAAGCATTTCAGGCAGGTATGAGTGTTTGATGTTAAAATATAGTGCAGTCTTTTAGGTCAGAAATAGGTTTCATGTTGGATATATATTGTATTAATCTGTTGTTACTGATGGCGATACAGACATATGTGAGTTGCAACGTGTTCCACAAATCGTTTGTTAATTCTGGTATAATTCTTTGCCATTTTGTTGTCACGTGTTTTGGTTGGTGATATTTATTGGCGTTCAATTAGCTTGGTATATATTCAGGATATAACAGGCAGGCAATTATGGATATCTCCTTCGCCCATTCCCTGGGATTCTAAAGCAATTGTCTAAGCCTGTCTGTACAATACCTTGATGATTCCCCTTTACTATAGTGGAAACCCAGGGGTGCCCCTACCATGAAGCAAACTGAAACATTTGCTCGGCACACCCCTGGGGAACACTTAAAGCTGGCAGTGCAACACTGCATTTCAGCACCAGTCCAATCAGTCTTAAATCAGCCCTCCAGTCAACCATTCAGTTAGTCAGCCCACCACACCCACCACCACAAGCACACCTATGTTCCCTGATGAAGCCACGCCTGCTTACATGCAGCCACCTGCTTCTGATAGCGCGCATTTAAAAGTTGTTTCAGGTGTCAAAACCCTAGGAAAATCCCTGGGAAACCTCTTGCCTATACGCCTCCTGTCTACAATTATTCATGCACACTTTTGTATAACCTGTGCATAAAAAAACTTTTTTATAAAAAACATTTAATGGGAACTAGTCCTTACCTCCTGGGGATTGATATAACAACTCTTTACAACCTACTCGCAAGTTTTTTATGCACATCCACTTTATGTACAGTGTATATAAAGTGTGCATGAATATAACACAAATAGTGGTGAAACTTTGGCAAAATTTTTTATTCCAAAAAAATTTTTTAAATCACATTCCCACGTTGTTCCAAGCACTGTGCACTTAAGGATAGTGCCACTGTAAAATCAAGTTATGTTTATTTGGAAGCTGCAGCTTTAAAAATACCGTTGCCTCTATTCCCCTCCAGAGCCTACCTGAAAGTTGCTGACATCTTGTTACTGGTTTTGCTGAATGTTAAGCAAACTAGGATATTGATACAGTTGCAGCAAACTGAGGCTATTGATACAGGTACAGCAACTAACTATTATGCAGGAACTGCAAACTGGGACTATTGATGCAGGTACAGAAACTGAGGGCTATTGATACAGGTACCTCATACTGGTATTATTGATACAGGTACATCATACTGGGATTACTGATACATAGACATCATACTGGATTATTGATATGGGATTTTCTTTTTCTGTCTGCTGCTCTGCACTTGCAATGGGATCGCGCACAGAAACGTGATTTACAGATTCAGAGCAGGATGTTTGAATCTCCTGCTCATTTTGGTAACACGATTGGCTGAGACTCTCCCTCTGCCTTTCATTAAAGGCCAGCAGAAGATCTGGGCGGTGCACGTAATTCAATTTATTTTAGAGAGAAATTCAGGGGGGGGGGGGGCAAGCATCCTAGTGTGGATGCCCATGGACTCCTACATTTGTTTTGTGTGGCTGTTAACTCAGGATCACCTATAGGCCGTGGTAAAAATAATACCAAGGCCGACACCTTTGTCCAGTAACTTCCTAACAGAAAGGGGGGCTGTGGGAGCACTCCTTGGCAACATTATTATAATGCATAGTGGTAAGTGCTACTGATCTGACCAAAACATTAGACACAACATTCCTGGGCCCCATATATCTACAGTATCATAATATCTGTGCTAGTGCAAACCTTAAAAACATGGGGGTTTTTTAGTTTACAATTTTAAGCTAAAAGTGAAAAGCCTCCAACCTTGTCAAGCTCTTGGTTCTTGGTCTGATATTCCTCCAGAACCTATCCTGCCTTGATGGGACCTAGTGGCTCTCGCACTCACTCAGTTGTCTCCTAAACTACTTGGAGACTTTAACAGAGCGATTTACCCAGCAGCGATGGGCAGGTATTTGGAGTTAAAGAGTTCCTAACGTTTAGTGTGACTTTGACTCCATTTAGTGCCAGATGTGCAGGTTATGTAAAACACACCCGCGCATCAGGCACTTGCGGTCCAATATCCGTTTGCGCTATTTTAGTGCATGATATTAACGCACAGATAAGCCAGCATTAAAATCACTCTGTTTATTAAAAAAAGCTTTAAAAATACATTTGCCATATTTTTTCCCCCCTAAGCCCCCCAGAGCCTACCTTTGTAGGTTTAAAGTTGCTGACTCTTGCTTGTCTTTATTTGTATAGTTAGCTCTGCCCCTCTGAGATTTTCCCCTGCTCCTGGTTAGCCACAATTGTTAATGTGGTCGCGCCATGCGCGCACAAAGCTGGCGAGATGACAAATGTCTCACTCTGCCTAAGGGTAACGTTGCCTGAGATGGGGTTGTGATTCTCAATGATACAATGCTCACTTCAATATCTCTATTGACTGGAAGGATATGGACCAGAGGAGAGATGTTGGGTAACCTCCACAGGATTCATGCAACACAACTTATTTCAAAATCTACAAACATTTCCTCAAAAGCCACTCCTAGGGTCCAGGGGGGGGGGGGTATTGACACTTACCTTTTCTTTGCTCCCACACTGTTCCTCTTCCTCCTCGGTTCATGTCTAATTTCGTCTCTATCTCTTCGTATCTTCACCCATTTGGGATAGTCCTTTTCAGGTTTTCTTGCAGGAAGAGATGTCTGTTTTCCACCTGTGATGTTTTGCCTCCTGGACCATATGTATGTATTTGTTTATTTATAGCGCCACTTGGGGACCAGAGCACTGTACAATATTAGAATACAAACAGTACAAGAAGGACATTAACAAAACAGAAGGGCAATTAAACAAGGTTTTGCGCATCACTGTGCTGGTGTTGTGTATTAGAAGGGACAGTTTTGTCAGTACCATGCATGTGCATCCTGCCACATGTATATGAACCTGGAGCAGAGGTTCCTGGGGAAAAAAGTGATAACTGGCAATATGGATGTTAAAGTGGAGGCAATATGGGTGGAATTAGGCACAGGAAAGGGGGTAATGTCATAGTTGGTGTCTGCTATAAGCCACCAAATGCTAGCAGAGAGGAGGTGAGTCAGCTTCATATGCAGTTGGCAAGTGTGCAAGTTTGGGAAGTGTCCAGTGTGCTCATTATGGGGACTTTAATTACCCTGACATTGATTGGTGTAGTGGAACTGCCATCACAAAAATAGGCATGAGTTCCTGAATTTGCTACAGGATAATTTTCTCTTACAGGTGGTTGAAGTTCCTACTAGAAAAGAGCTCTGTTGGATCTGGTAATATCTAACATTATAGATATAGGTAACTGGGGCTTAGGGATAGTGACAATGAAATAGTGTTGTTTGGACTTTGTTATCAAAAGGAAAAGTGCGCTGGGTTAACAAAGACTTTTTAATTTCGGGAAGGCAAATTTTCCCAGGTTACAAGCAGCTCTTCAGAATGTCAACTGGGATAAGGTATTATCAGGTAAAGGTACTGAACAGAAGTGGACTGTGTTTAAGGGAATTTTAAACCAGTTCACATCTAAATTTATACCCTTGGGAAATAAATGTAAAAAAAATAAATCCGCCCCATTGTGGCTGAATTCTGATGTAAAGAGGCAAATGGAAAGGGAAAAAAGCATTTAATACCTTTAAGTCAGAGGGAACTGAGAGGGCCTTTAGGCTGAGGCCACACTACAACACATCAAGCGTGCATGCTTTTGCATGCGTATCACACGTGATTGCGTGCGCTGTCTGTGCGTTAGCCGCGCATTATTTTGCATTTGTGCTCGCGTTTTCCGTTATCTTTAAAGCGAAAATGCAAGCGATTGCGCAAAAAAAATGCATGCTGCAAAACGTTCCCGTATATCGATGTCAGCAAAAATTGCAGGCGCAACTAGCGCAAGAAAAAACGCGCTAGTGTGGCCTAGCCCTAAGGGATTTTAAAAACTGTAACAAGGAGTGTTAAGAAAGCAATCAAATTAGCTAAAATTAATAATGAAGTTAGGATAGCTGAACAAAGCATCACTAAGCCTACATTTTTTTAAAGTATATTAATAGTAAGAAGATGAGGACTGAGAGTGTGGCACCTTATTAATGGGAATAGTTAGTTACAGAGATGGCGATAAAGCAAATGTCTTGAATATTTTTTTTCCTTCCTAAACCCAGAAGCGGTCAAAATTTTCAATGGAGCCAGTGGTGGATTCATGCCCATGGTTAATCATGGTTATATCATGGTTTATATCACCTTCACTCCTCGCTTCTGGTCGATGGAAGAACGGTAGTAAGGCATAGCTTCTTTACCTCCCGATCTTCAATCAATAATTAAAAGAATAGTTTTTTCAGTGAACTACTCCTTTAAACCTTTTCCACATCCAAAATCTGTTTTGGCTAACCATGTGCTAAATATCATACATATACTGCTAAATGTACTGTATTTGGTGTATTGGATTGCTTCCTTATCCAGTTAAACTGTGATATAGGTAAGGACTTTTTTTGTATTTGTTGGATGAAATCTAGAATACATATGACTTGATTGTGGTCAGTCGGCTATGTATACAACAATTCAGTAAACAGGCCTTTTTTCCCTAATAACATTTACACATACTGTTTTTAATTGTTGAGGCACAAATCAGTCTTCTGTTGCATTCTGTCTGCGGTCATATACCGTATTTCGATTTCCTCCTTGAGCAACAGTTACTTTAAAGGAGAATGAGCCTTAAGACTTAAATGTTTAATAAATACATATAGGTCTATATCCAATTAAAAAAGCCTCCTTTTAAGTGAACCTTCTTTTTAGTGCCACTGACTGATACATATGTTTTTAAATCCAATCCGCCCAACCAATTTTGTATTTTTTGAGCATTAAGGCTAGGCCACATTATACCAGACGGCAATGTAGTGAAAAGCATGCAGTGTTTAATGCGCATTACTGTCCATTTGCGATGCTATCCAGGCAATAGCCCGCAATCAGAGTGCAAAATCTGCAAAAAAATGGTGATCACATGCACTTCGAAAACTGATCGCAGCGCATGTTGACACCCACATTGAGATGCTCTGCTCTGCGATTCTCACACGCTAACAGATTGCCAGCACAATGATTAGCAAGTGAGAAAATGTGGCTTGTGACCTAGCCTTAACTGTGCAAAAACAAGCAAAAAGCAAACAGGCCTTGATCACATGCTTATTTTATGTATATGGTTTCAAATGCAAAAAAATGTTTTAAAAATTAATAATTCCTTCCTTTTTTTTAGGCCTACTCGACCATTTTTTCTGTACTTGGGATTAGGAGGAGACCACTTTGGGCTAGTAAAAGTACTTACATTACAATTATTGGACCAAATATGCTGAAACATCTGGGAAATTAGTTAAAGATATAGTGAACCAATATTTTGGAATCTTCTTTTTTATTTGCCAAACCTTGTCGTGTCTGGGGAAACCTTATTTCGTCTTGATATTTCATCTAACACAAATTCTGGTACTGAAACTGTTTTTTTTAAAATTATACTGTTTTAACTGTGTCCTCTATTTCAATTAATTCCACATGTAATACGCTTTTATTTTGTTCTCAGGATATGTTGATACTCTGAACAAAGTTTTGTGGAGCAGGTGATTGTCCAGTTGTGTTAAGTCACAGAATGTTACAGTTGGCCAACCATCAAAAACTGTTCTTTAACATACTTCTAGTTTCCTACACGGGTAATGTATTAAAATTGATGATTGCATAGATATCACAATAAAAGAGTAATATTATGTATTTAATATATAATGTCATTTTTTTATTAGTGTTTTTTTGAAAATTTGCATTGTTTGGCACTGAGAATAAAAATGCTTACAGTCACTCAGTAATCTTTCCTTTTACAAAGGTAAAATGATTGGCATTAAATAACTGATTTGTTCCCTATACTGTTTCTAGTTCAGCATACATTTTTTTTTTATTAGATATTTGCTTGGCTGAACAGTCTAGATGCATAGTTTACCCCTGTGTCAAAGATAACAAGACATATAGCGGCTAAAGCAGCTTAATGTTATAGAACACGTCTTGTATACCAGCATTCATTGAAGGTTTACCAATATCCAATATAAGTTGTATGGTAATTGTTTAATTCATGTCCTTGTTATTCCACAAAGCTCAGGTTAGGGGTTTATCAAACACATCAGACCACCGACAGACTACTGATTAGTAAACCAATCTATAAAAGAAACTGTACGCTGTACCACAGTGAAGTACAAACTTACCAATGTTTTTATTTTTGGTGGCAGTTATAAATTTTCAGTGCAATAAGGGCTATCACTATTTTATTGCAAAATATCAAGTGCACAACATTTCAAGCTTGTTCTCTTTATCAGGTGCATACATCTCATACTTAGACTTTGTCTTAATTACCCATAATGCTTTTTGCCTCAGCTTGATTTTAAATTGCACTGCTCCTTCACATATGTGTTCTTGTATTCGGTTAGGAGTGGCCTAGCGAAGGGCTTGGGGCTTTGTTGTACCCGGCCACATTTCAGCATTGGTAAATTAGTTTACCTTGACTACATCTAACTCTAGAATCTTGATACAAGGGTTTTGATTTTACCTTCCCAAGCTCTATGCTGATATAGCTTTATAACAGTGATGCGAAGCGTTTAGAGATCGAGTGCCCAACTGAAACCCAAAATCCACTTACCATTGCATAGTGGAAATACGATAATTTAAACTGAATACTGAGGTTTTTACTTTAGAAAAACCAACTCAAACAGACACAGACAGATACAGTAAATAAAATTTTAGTGCCAAGGTGAAGGCCCTGGGGTTGCTGCACCTGGATCATGGAATTCCAGCAGTGAGTATACTCTTTTAACAGCATTTTTGAGATTGGGGATTGGTGAACCGTATATACTCGAGTATAAGTCGAGGTTTTCAGGCTATTAAAACGCCTGAAAACTGAACCTCGACTTATCCTCGGGTCATCACTCACTTGATGGAGGAATCCGGCTGCCGCATTCACTGATGGTCGCATCCACTGACTCACTACTCGCGCCGGTAAAGAGGCGCAGAGTACTGACGTCAGTGGATGCGACCATCAGTGCATCGGCAGCTGGATTCCTCCATCACAGTGCTGCGGCAGCCGATTCCTCCATCAAGTAGTGACCAGACTCTCCTTCAACTGTGACAGCACCCACAGCCCCTGGAAAAAGGTAAGTCTGCATAAAAAACTGTACTGTACTGTAGTGGAGGGGGTACTGTAGTGGCGGAAATAGGTGGGGGTGGGTGGGTGGGAGAAAGTAGGGGGGAGGTCATTTTGGGTCAGGGACAGTAGGTAAGGTAAGGTAAGGTAAGAACTGTACTGTACTGTGTGGAAGGGTCATATTTTCTACCCTCGACTTATATTCGAGTCAACCAGTTTTTCTAAATTTTGAGGTAAAAATAGGTACCTTGGCTTATACTCGGGTCGACTTATAGTCAGTATATACGGTAACAACGGTTTGGGACTTAGGCACCCAGACCACAGCTTCATAGTGGAATCCCTGTAAGCACGAGTTTGGGGACTTAGGGCGATTCCTTCCTCTATTTTGTCTTCTTACACATGCTATCTTTGCTAGGTGTGTTTTAAACATTTAGATACATGCCTCCCTACCCTTTCATGTATTTTGTCGTAGATAAAATCAATTATAGATTACCCATTAACCCCAATACTACACAGTATTTTGCAATCCAACAGTGACCATTAACCATACATATCAGACAAGAGTTTAAGATCAAATTATTGACTTAAAGGGCATGTCCACCTTTTTTTAGAAATTTGCTGTAGTGTGCTCCCTCCCCACCCCCAAACACTGTAGTTATTTGCAGCGCTACCCCGATCTCTACTACATTGCCTCTTTCCCCGATGTTCAGTCCTGCTCTCTGCTTGCATGAAACTGCACAGGGGCCGGACCAGCAGCGGACACGCTTCCAGCTGTAGTGAACGTCGGGGGAAATAGCAATGTAGAGATCGGGAGAGTTTTTCTGCAAACTACTATGGCGGTTGGGGTTGGGGAAGGAGCCCTACACTACAGAAAAGGGGTTTTGAGCTGGGGGAGAGAGAACAGGAGGGAGAGGGAGGGGAGAGGGCTGCACTGACCATGTCTTTTCTCCCGGAGGAGAGATAGGAGTATTTATGAACTCGGCCAGGCTCCTGGGTGTCACTTTTTTGGATTTGGAGGGCATTGCGGCAGCCATATGAAACAGGAATGTAAGGTAAGGATTTTTCTACACAGTGGGCTAGTTGTGGGTTCAATTTGTAGTTTTGGTGGTGGACATGCCCTTAAGCAGAGCTGAACTTTAAACACAAACATAAAATCAATTTACTTTTTTTTGGGTAAGAAATACCCTTACACCTGGCAGATACAGACCACTGATGTTTACGTGATCTTTCTTTGCTACAGACAGCGCTACAACTCTCTCAAGCTCTGGCTTTTTTGGTAAAAGTGCCATAGGTTCACCACCACTGCCCTATAGTGTTCACTGACCCTCCATCTTGTTTGGATTTGAATTTATATCGCTATAATTACATCCTGGAATGTGACCTCAGTTTCAAAAGGAGCTTCCTCTGATGTACAGTATATATCTTATCAGATTTGAGGTCTCGAAAGATCTGGGAAACTCTGGAAGGCAGATATGAAGAGATATCCAGCAACAAGACAAGATAAAAAACCGACAGGAATGAGATACTAGAACGTAAGAGAAGACACAACAAAAGATGATACATAGACAGATAGAACAGAAGAAGAAGAGGCAGAAAAAACAGTGATAGAAAGATATAGATAATAGATAGATAGATAGATAGCAGACACTGGTACTGTAAACTGGCATGTATGGGTACTTGTACAGCAAACTGCCATGATATTGGTACTTGTTCATCAATTTGCATGATACGTTGTACTGTACAGCAAACTAGCATGATACTGGTACACGTACAGTGTACAAGTACCCATAGCATGCCAGTTTGCTGTACAAGTACCAATATTATGCCAGTATGCTCTGTACAGCAAACTGGCTTGAAATTTAGACTTTTACAGCAAACTGGCATGATATTGGTACTTGTACAGCAAACTGGCATGATATAAGTAATCTATAAACATCACTTAATATCTCTGCATCTAAAAATTCATCAGTATCAAATACATTTTAATTATTGTGATATCAATCAGCTTAGAACAGACCATCACTCCAAGATTATAGAAACCATCAAACCCCAAGTAAAGTTGTCTCATGACATGACATAGTAAATGTTATACTTATCAGTTATTGGTCATCACTAATCCAGATAGGGATTATCGAGGCTAAGTTGGAAGGGTAAGTATCAGCAGTTGTGCTGGCAGAGGGGGGGTTCCTAGCCCCAACATTTTACCTGGGAGCATCTTTGAAGGTTTTCGTAAGTGAAATAAGGTTTGTGGGGCTGAAGTACGTGAGGTAAAATTTTTCTTAGGAGGGTGGACATGCCTGCAAGGGGACCTGGATGGGCCCCCTTTGGCTCTGGGCCCTATAGCAACTGCTATGGTTGCTATAGTGATCCCTACGCCTTTGGTTTGCGCGATCTAATCCAATTGGTCTGGTCCTTTACTATGTGGTATAATTAGGTCTCTGCCTGCCTAAAATAACTGCAGTGCAAAACCACCAGTTTGCAATAAATGCAGCCCGCACTACATTACCTGTGTCCTGTAATCCTGTTAAAGAAAGATAGATTGAGATACGTGCTAATACACAGATTATTGGCTGCACAACTGTGCAAGGGGAGGGAGGCAGGGGGAGGGAGGAGGAGATGTGTAGCAGAGCAGTGTCCATGGTGAGGCTGCGCAGAACTTATAAGTGTCGCAGACACTAAAAGAAGGCGTGATAAGGGAAGGTGCACTCAATTAGGAGCACTCAGTAACATTAATAATTAAATAGAAAGCAAGCACAGATAAATATGTGAGTACCACCATTTTACTTTAAACTTCTGTCAAATTATAGTTTCAGATAATTTAAGTTGTTTCAGTGAGTATATTGACGCTTAAAACAGGGAAATCTCTACTTTTCGTCACCCATAAATGTAGTTAATTCCACTTTAAGAGGAAGTAAATCAGAGTTCATGAGGTGGTATCCTAGATTAGTCGAACATCTATATGCAAACATGGGTTTTTTATCTAAAGAGATTCCCAAACTCTTTGTCTGATTCAGAATATACAAATTTGCTTCAATACAGATAATAATAAAATAATTTAAATAATAAAATTAATACATTTCATACATCAGTTAAGAACGTGTATATATATATATATTATATATATATACTGAGCGTGCACGACTGCAGCAGAAGAGGTAGCGGTTATCAGCCTATCTACTGAACAAGGGGTTAGGCTCTCCCCTAGTGAAAAATTGAGCAGTTTTCAACTTGATGTGGACTTTATACACTTTCTTGAGGAGACTTAGACTTAAGGCACACTTTTCTACTAAGATGGGACCTATGGAGCCAGAGAGGGGAGTGGTCTTAAGACAATTGACTTAATATGAGACCAGGTCTCGTTTTGTACCTCCTACTACCTATCCTAATTCAGCCATGCAACATATGTTTTGGACAAGTGTCCCTATTTTATTGATGTGGTCAGAGGCAGTGAGACATTTGTCTCAGGCAGCACACCTGCACTGAAGAAAAAAGTGGCGGACAGGCAATGGTTAAAAAAGAGGCTCGTGGACATCACGCACGGCCACCAAAATGTGAGCATCACCCACATGACTCTAATATACACAGTGCAGTACCTTGAAATTGCTTCAACTCTGTTTCTGCTTCTTACGGGAGTCAGGAGTCAGAGTCAGGACACACACCCTGCTGCTCAGTGCTCAGCATAACGTTGGGCTCCTAGTCAAGGAAGAAAAGTGGAACCAGTCAAAACACACTTTTTATTCCTTGCTGCCTATTAGTCCTCTGAGGCTCCTCTCTTGTTCCAGTAGGAACAAATCAGTCCAGCAGCTGAAGCCAATAGAGAGAGAGAGGGAGGAGGAGCTGGTGTGGCACATTGGCAGTGCAGATAAAACAAACAATGCCCTAACAAAGCCACACCCACTTTAACATGGCAGTACTGCACGGAACTAAGCATGGGTGGCATTCAAAAGTTTGGCTCAGGCAAAAACACTAAAAGTGCCCTTCTTTGTCTATCTCTTTCTATCTATGTCTATCTCTCTCTATATGTCTATATATCTATTATCTCTCTCTCTATTTAACTCTCTCTCTGTCTGTCTGGCTGTCTGTCTGTCTATCTATCTAATTCTCAGACAGATAGATAGACAGGCAGAGAAAGATAGTTAAATAGAGAAAGATAAATACTTAGAGAGATAGACAGAAGACAGAGTGATAGACGCAGGGCATCCACAGAAATTTTCCGGTGGGGGGAGGGAATAATAACCGCTGTGGGTGTGGCTCTTGTGGGGGGGATAGTTGGGAAAATTTAATATAATATTAAAAATATAATATAGCATAATTTAATAGACAGATTAACAGAAATAGACAGATAAGAGATGAATAGATAGATAGGCACAGAGAGACAGACAGAGATATAAAAAGATAGACAAAAGAACAAACAAAGATATTGACAGAGAGAGATACAAGCAGATATTTACAATAGAGTGCTAGACATACGCATATACAGGTAGATAGATCAATAGGTAAATTATTATATGGGCGCCAAACTGAGGCTATTGATACAGGTACAGAAAACTGGGAGATTGATACAGGTACAGCAAACTTGGATTATTGATACAGGTACACAAACTTGGATTACTGATACAGGTACAACAAACTGGAATAATTGATACAGGCACTCAAACTGGGGTTTATTGATCAGGTACACAAAGGTGGGTTTATTGATACAGGTACAGCAAACTGGTGGTTATTATTCCGTAGGCACAGCAAACTGGGAGTTATAGATACAGGTACAGCAAACTGGGGGTTATTGATACAGGTACAGCAATCTGGGGGTTATTGATACAGGTACAACAAACTCAGGGTTATTGATACAAGTACAGCAAACTGGGGGTTATACATACAGGTACAGCAAACTGGGGGTTATTGATACAGGTAAAAAAAGTATAAGGATAAGTTAAAAAAGCCAAACACTTTTATGAAAAGAAACATACGGTAGTAAGATGTTGATGGCAGATTTTAGAAAAAGTATACAGGACAGAAGATGAAGATATAAAGAAAACTTTATTTTAAAAAGAGTGTTGCTGGATATGGAAACTTGACACTTTAAGTCCAAATGGACTAAATGAGAAGTTTAAAATGTTATGCTAGTTGCAAAATTGTTTTATTACAATACTTTTATTGTGAACCCGACAGGGTTCGTATACAGGTACAGCAAACTGGGGGTTATTGATACAGATACAGCAAACTGGGATTATTGATAAAGGAACAGCAAACTGGGGGGGAGGGGGGTTTGATACAGGTACAGCAAACTGGGGGTTATTGATACAGGTACAGCAAACTCTTTTGCTGAGCCTGTATCAATAATCCCAGTTTTATGTACCTGTATCATAACCCCCAGTTTGCTGTACCTGTATCAATAACCCCCAGCTTGCTGTGCCTGTATCAATAACCCCAGTTTGCTATACCTGTATCAATAACCCCCACTTTGCTGTACCTGTATCAATAATCCCAGTTTGCTGTACCTGTATCAATAGCCTCAGTTTGCTGCACTCGTATAAAAAAAAACAGTTTGCTGTTCCTGTATCAATAACCCACTTTGCTGTACTGTTTCAAAAAAAAAACAGTTTGCTGAACCGTATCAATAACCCCCACTTTGCTTACCTGTATCAATAACCCCCAGTTTTGCTGTACCTGTATTAAAAAACCCAGTTTGCTTTCGTGTATCAATATCCCAGTTTGCTGTACCTGTTTCAAACTCCCACTTTTCTGTACCTATCAATAATCCCAGTTTGATGTACCTGTATCAAAAAACCCAGTTTGCTGTACCTGTATCAATAACCCCCGTTTGCTGTGCCTGTACAATAACCCCAGTTTGCTGTACCTGTATCAATAACCCCAGTTTGTGCTGTACCTGTATCAATAACCCCCAGATTGCTGTACCTGTATCAATAACCCCCAGTTTGCTGTACCTGTATCAAACCCCCTCCCCCCCAGTTTGCTGTTCCTTTATCAATAATCCCAGTTTGCTGTATCTGTATCAATAACCCCCATTTGCTGTACCTGTATCAATAACCCCCAGTTTGCTGTACCTGTATAAAAAAAACCCAGTTTGCTGTACTGTATCAACCCTGTCGGGTTCACAATAAAAGTATTGTATAAAACAATTTTGCAACTAGCATAACATTTTAAACTTCTCATTTAGTCCATTGGACTTAAAGTGTCAAGTTTCCATATCCAGCAACACTCTTTTTAAAATAAAGTTTTCTTATATCTTCATCTTCTGTCCTGTATACTTTTTCTAAAATCTGCCATCAACATCTTACTACCGTATGTTTCTTTTCATAAAAGTGTTTGGCTTTTTTAACTTATCCTTATACTTTTTTTCATTTATCCTGTTTTATTTTCACCTTTTCTGGTGCATATGCGTTTATATTTCTACCTGTATCAATAACCCCAGTTTGCTGTACCTGTATGTAAACCCCCAGTTTGCTGTACTTGTATCAATAACCCTGAGTTTGTGTACTGTATCAATAACCCCCAGATTGCTGTACCTGTATCAATAACCCCCAGTTTGCTGTACCTGTATCTATAACTCCCAGTTTGCTGTGCCTGCATCAATAACCCCCAGTTTGCTGTGCCTGTATCAATCACCCCAGTTTGCTGCTCCTGTATCAATAACCCCCACTTTCTTGTACCTTTATCATAACCCCCAGATTGCTGTGCCTGTATCAATAACCCCCAGTTTGCTGTGCCTGTATCAATAACCCCCAGTTTGCTGTTCCTGTATCAATAATCCCAGTTTGCTGTACCTGAATCAATAACCCCCAGTTGCTGTACCGTTCAATATCCCAGTTTGCTGTACCTGTATCAATAACCCCAGTTTGCTGTGCCTGTATCAATAACCCCCAGTTTGTTGTGCCTGTATGTATAACCCCCAGTTTGCTGTACCTGTACCAATTTACCCCAGTTTGCTGTGCCTGTATGAAAAAAAAACCCAGTTTGCGTTCCTGTATCATTGCCTCAGTTTGCTGCACTCATATCAAAAAACCCCAGTTTGCTGTTCCTGTATCAATAACCCCACTTTGCTGTACTTGTATCAATAACCCTGAGTTTGTTGTGCTGTATCAATAAACCCCCAGATTGCTGTACCTGTATCAATAACCCCCAGTTTGCTGTACCTGTATCAATAACCCCCAGTTTGCTGTGCCTGTATCAATAACCCCCAGTTTGCTGTACCTGTTTTAAAAAAACAGTTTGCTGTACCTGTATCAATAACCCTCAGTTTGCTGTCGTCAATAATCCCAGTTGCTGTACCTGTATCAATATCCCCCAGTTTGCTGTACCTGTATAAATAACCCCCAGTTTGCTGTACTGTATCAACCCTGTCGGGTTCACAATAAAAGTATTGTAATAAAACAATTTTGCAACTAGCATAACATTTAATAACTTCTCATTTAGTCCATTTGGACTTAAGTGTCAAGTTTCCATATCCAGCAACACTCTCTTTAAAATAAAGTTTTCTTTATATCTTCACCTTCTATCCTGTATACTTTTTCTAAAATCTGCCATCAACATCTACTACCGTATGTTTCTTTTCATAAAATTTTGGCTTTTTTAACTTATCCTTATACTTTTTTCATTTATCCTGTTTTATTTTCACCTTTTCTGGTGCATAGCGTTTATATTTCTACCTGTATCAAAACCCCCAGTTTTATGTACCTGTATCAATAACCCTGTCACGAACGCCAGTTCGCTGGGCACGTGATCTGACTAATTAATCGGTATTCGCTGCACCACTTTAAGTTACGGCCTTAAAGACGCCCCAAAACCCACTCTTGACTCTCACTGACTATGCACACCCCTTCCTGGCAGCTAAATGGTTAACACACACCATTCACTCCAGCAACTAACTGGTTAATTAGCATCAGTCCTTCACAGCTAACACTAAGAGTTAATTAGCATTTACCCGCACACTCCATTCAAACACATAAACTTATCAGAGGCTAACTGAGTTCTTTTAGAGCATCAAAGACAAAACTTATTAAATTTTAGATTTAATATTCCAAAAGGTGGACAGTGCATATAATACAAAAAAAAATAAAATGGTGTTACAATAAAATGACATACAATAAGTACAACAGTTTATATAAATAAAAAGGATAAAAATATTCACAGACCCTACTCACTAGAAGAGAGTCCTGTTCCTGGGGCAGGAAGAACATTGGGTCCATACACACGTTCTTAGCATGTCCCCTCAGTATGAACAACATTATTTGGACTACATGGACTTTAAACATTTGTTGAACTACGCCCTCCTCATGAGGTGGGAGTGTCCAGGAATGTCCAGATTTACGACTAGCCAAAAGCATTCATTCCCCCTCATTTAGGCAGACTCCTATATGTGATATGTACTTTATATTGGGATATTGATCACATATTCCTCTCCTTATTAATTATCAATTCCTCCAATACCAAACATACCTGTGTGTTATCCAAATTTCCCCAGATATTAATATCTCACCTTGGCAAGGGAATAAGGCTCCATGTTGGGTATCCTATTAATGGGCATATTATTATATTTACAAATATAACATTGGTTTCTGTCTTACACATTCCAATACCGAAATACAATTATTTTACATGTATGAATTGTCCTTAAAATGACCTCTTAGTACCCACCAGACCCCTAGCTGATATTCCCAGTTTGCTGTACCTGTATCAATAACCCCCAGTATGCTGTACCTGTATCAATCAATAACCCCCATTTTACTGTTCCTGTATCAATAATTCCAGTTTGCTGTGCCTGTATCAATAACCCCCAGTTTGCTGTACCTGTATCAATAACCCCCAGCTTGCTGTGCCTGTATCAATAACCCCCAGTTTGCTGTACCTGTATCAATAACCCCCAGTTGTGCTGTACCTGTATCAATAACCCCCAGTTTGCTGTACCTGTATTAATAACCCCCAGTTTGCTGTACCTGTATCAATATATCCCAGTTTGCTGTACCTGTATCAATAACCCCAAGTTTGTTGTACCTGTATCAATAACCCACAGTTTGCTGTACCTGTATCAATCCCCAGTTTGCTGTACCTGAATCAATAACCACCAGTTTGCTGTACCTGTATCAATAAACCACACTTTGCTGTACCTGTATCAATAACCCCCAGTTTGATGTGCCTGTATCAATTATTCCAGTTTGTTGTACCTGTATCAGTAATCCAAGTTTGCTGTACCTGTATCAATAATCCAAGTTTGCTGTACCTTATCAATCTCCAGTTTTCTGTACCTGTATCAATAGCCTCAGTTTGCTGCGCCCATATTAATAATTTACCTATTGATCTATCTACCTGTATATGCGTATGTCTAGCACTCTATGTAAATATCTGCTTGTATCTCTCTCTGTCAATATCTTTGTTTGTCTCTTTATGTCTATCTTTTTATATCTCTGTCTGTCTCTCTGTGCCTATCTATCTATTCATCTCTTTATCTGTCTATTTCTGTTAATCTGTCTATTAAATTATGCATATTTATATTTTTTAATATTTATTAAATTTTCCCAACTATCCCCCCCCAAGGCCACACCCACACGGTTTATTATTCCCTCCCACCCCCACCGGAAAATTTTCTGTGGATGCCCATGCTGTCTATCACTCTGTCTTTCTGTCTATCTCTCTATATTTATCTTTCTCTCTATTTAACTATCTTTCTCTGCCTGTCTATCTATCTGTCTGAGAATTAGATAGATAGACAGACAGACAGCCAGACAGACAGAGAGAGAGTTAAATAGAGAGAGAGATACATAGATATATAGACATATAGAGAGAGATAGACATAGATAGAAAGAGATAGACAAAGAAGGGGCACTTCTAGTGTTTTTGCCTGAGCCAAACTTTTGAATGCCACCCATGCTTAGTTCGTTGCAGTACTGCCATGTTAAAGTGGGTGTGGCTTGTCAGTGGGCATTGTTTGTTTTATCTGCACTGCCATGTGCCACACCAGCTCCTCCCTCCTCTCTCTCTCTATTGGCTTCAGCTGCTGGACTGATTTGTTCCTACTGAACAAGAGAGGAGCCTCAGAGGACTAATAGGCAGCAAGGAATAAAAGTGTGTTTTGACTGGTTCCACTTTCCTTGACTAGGAGCCCAACGTTATGCTGAGCACTGAGCAGCAGGGTGTGTGTCCTGACTCTGACTCCTGACTCCCGTAAGAAGCAGAAACAGAGTTGAAGCAATTTCAAGGTACTGCACTGTGTATATTAGAGTCATGTGGGTGATCTCACATTTCTGGTGCCGTGCGTGCATGTCCACGAGCCTCTTTTTTAACCATTGCCTGTCCGCCACTTTTTTCTTCAGTGCAGGTGTGCTGCCTGAGACAAATGTCTCACTGCCTCTGACCACATCAATAAAATAGGGACACTTGTCCAAAACATATGTTGCATGGCTGAATTACGGATAGGTAGTAGGAGGTACAAAACGAGACCTGGTCTTCATATTAAGTCAATTGTCTTAAGACCACTTCCCCTCTCTGGCTCCATAGGTCCCATCTTAGTAGAAAAGTGTGCCTTAAGTCTAAGTCTCCTCAAGAAAGTGTATAAGTCCACATCAAGTTGAAAACTGTCCAATTTTCACTAGGGAAGCCTAACCCCTTGTTCAGTAGATAGGCTGATAACCGCTACCTCTTCTGCTGCAGTCGTGCACCCGCTCAGTATATATATAATATATATATATAATACACGTTCTTAACTGATGTATGAAATTGTATTTAATTTTTATTATTATAAATTATTTTATTATTATCTGTATTGAAGCAAATTTGTATATTCTTGAATCAGACAAAGAGTTTGGGAATCTCTTTAGATAAAAACCCATGTTTGCATATAGATGTTCGACTAATCTAGGATACCACCTCATGAACTCTGATTTACTTCCTCTTAAAGTGGAATTAACTACTTTATGGGTGAACGAAAAGTAGAGACTTTCCCTTGTTTAAAGCGTCACATACTCACTGAAACAACTTTAAATTATCTGAAACTATAATTTGACAGAAGTTTAATGTAAAATGGTGGTACTCACATATTTATCTGTGCTTGCTTTCTTATTAAATTATTAATGTTACTGAGTGCTCCTAATTGAGTGCACCTTCCCTTACTCACTGCCTTCTTTTAGTGTCTGCGACACTTATAAGTTCTGCGCAGCCTCACCATGGACACTGCTCTGCTTACACATCTCCTCCTCCCTCCCTCCCCCTGCCTCCCTCCCCTTGCACAGTTGTGCAGCCAATAATCGTGTATTAGCACGTATCTCAATCTATCTTTCTTTAACAGGATTACAGGCACAGGTAATGTTAGTAGCGGGCTGCATTTATTGCAACGGTTGCTTTTGCACTGCAGTTATTTTAAGGCAGAGACCTAATTATACCACATAGTAAAGGACCAGACCAATTGGATTAGATCGCGCAAACCAAAGGCGTAGGGATCACTATAGCAACCATAGCAGTTGCTATAGGGCCCGAGCCAAAGGGGCCCATCCAGGTCCCCTTGCAGGCATGTCCACCCTCCTAAGAAAAATTTACCTCACGTACTTCAGCCCCACAAACCTTATTTCACTTTACGAAAACCTTTCAAAGATGCTCCCAGGTAAAATGTTGGGTGCTAGGACCCCCCCCTCTGCCAGCACAACTGCTGATACTTACCCTTTCCAACTTAGCCTTCGATAATCCATCTAGTGATTTAGTGATGACCAATAACTGATAAGTATAACATTTACTATGTCATGTCATGAGACAACTTTACTTGGGGTTTGATGGTTTCTATAATCTTGGAGTGATGGTCTGTTCTAAGCTGATTGATATCACAATAATTTTAAAATGTATTTGATACTGATGAATTTTTATGATGCAGAGATATTAAGTGATGTTTTATAGAATTACTTATATCATGCCAGTTTGCTGTACAAGTACCAATATCATGCCAGTTTGCTGTAAAAGTCTAAATTTCAAGCCAGTTTGCTGTACAGAGCATACTGGCATAATATGGTACTTGTACAGCAAACTGGCATGGCTATGGTACTTGTACACTGTACATGTACCAGTATCATGCTAGTTTGCTGACAACAATACACGTATCATGCAAATTGATGAACAAGTACCAATATCATGGCAGTTTGCTGTACAAGTACCCATATCATGCCAGTTTACAGTACCAGTGTCTGTCTATCTATCTATCTATCTATCTATCTATCTTCTATCACTGTTTTTCTGTCTCGCCTCTTCTCTTGTGTCTGTCTATCTGTCTAGTATCATCTCTGTTATGTCTGTCTATCTCTTACAGTATCTATATCTCTCTGTCGGTTTTTGTATCTGTCTCTGTTTGTCTGGATATCTTCTCTATATCGCCTTCCAGAGTTTCCCAGATCTTTCGAGACCCTCAAATCTGCATAAGATATATACTGTACATCAGAGGAAGCTCCTTTTGAAACTGAGGTCACATTCCAGGATGTAATTAAAGCGATATACAATTCAAATCAAACAAGATGGAGGGTCAGTGAACACTATAGGGCAGTGGTGGTGAACCTATGGCACTTTTTACCAAAAGCCAGAGCTTGAGAGATTGTAGCAGCTGTCTGTAGCAAAGAAAGATCACGTAAACATCAGTGTCTGTATCTGCCAGGTGTAAGGGTATTTCTTACCCAAAATAAAGTAAATTGATTTTATGTTTGTGGTTTAAAGTTCAGCTCTGCTTAAAGGCATGTCCACCCACCAAAACTACAATGAACCCACAACTAGCCCCACTGTGTAGAAAAATCCTACCTTACATTCCGTTTCATATGGCTGCCCTGCAATGTCCTCCAAATCCAAAAAAGTGACCACCAGGAGCCTGGCCAGTTCATAAATACTCCTATCTCTCTCTCCGGGAGAAAATGACATGGTCAGTGCAGCCCTCTCCCCTCCCTCTCCCCCTGTTCTCTCTTCCTCCCCCTAGCTCAAAACCCCTTTTCTGTAGTGTAGGGCTCCTTCCCCAACCCCAACCGCCATAGTAGTTTGCAGAGAAAACTCTCCCGCTCCTACATTGCCTATTTCCCCGACGTTCACTACAGCTGGAAGCCGTGTCCGCTGCTGGTCCGGCCCCCTGCTTGCAGTTTCATGCAAGCAGAGAGCCAGGACTGAACATCGGGGGAAAGAGGCAATGTAAGTAGAGATCGGGGTAGCTGCTGCAAATAACTACAGTTTTTTGGGGGTGGGGGAGGGAGCCCTACCACTACAGCAAAATTTCTAAAAACAGGTGGACATGCCCTTTAAGTCACTAATTTTGATCTTAAACTCTTGTCTGATATTGTATTGGTTAATGGTCACTGTTTTGGATTGCAAAATACTGTGTAGTAATGTGGGGTTAATGGGTAATCTATAATTGATTTTATCTACTGACAAAATACATGAAAGGGTAGGGAGCATGTATCCTAAATGTTACTAAACACACCTAGCAAAGATAGCATGTGTAAGAAGACAAAATAGAGGAAAGGGATTCCGCCTAAGTCCCAAACTCGTTGCTTACAGGGATCCACTATGAAGCTGTGGTCTGGGTGCCTAAGTCCCAAACTCGTTGCTTACCGTATATACTTGACTATAAGTCGACCCGAGTATAGCCAGGTACCTATTTTTACCTCAAATTTAGTAAAACTGGTTGACTCGAATATAAGTCGAGGGTAGAAAATATGACCCTTCCACTACAGTACAGTACAGTTCTTACCTTACCTTACCTTACCTATCCTGTCCCTGACCCAAATGACTCCCTTACTCTCCCCCCACCCCCACCCTATTTCCCTGCCACTACTACCCACCCTTCCACTACAGTACAGTACAGTTTTTTTATGCAGACTTACCTTTTCCAGGTGCTGTGGGTGCTGTCACAGTTGAAGGAGAGTCTGGTCACTTACTTGATGGAGGAATCGGCTGCCGCATGCACTGTGATAGGAATCCAGCTGCCGCATGCACTGATGGTCGCATCCACTGACGTCAGTACTCGGCGCCTCATTTACCGGCGCCGAGTATGACGTCAGTGGATGCGACCATCAGTGAATGCGGCGCCGGATTCCTCCATCAAGTGAGTGACTGACCCAGTATAAGTCGAGGTTCGTTTTCAGGCTGTTTTAATAGCCTGAAAACCTCGACTTATCTCGAGTATATACGGTACATCCAATCCCCAATCTCAAAAATGCTGTTTAAAAGAGTATCCTCACTGCTGAATTCCATGATCCAGGTGCAGCAACCCCAGGGCCTTCACCTTGGCACTAAAATTTTATTTACTGTATCTGTCTGTGTCTGTTTGAGTTGGTTTTTCTAAAGTAAAACCTCAGTATTCAGTTTAAATTATCGTATTTCCACTATGCAATGAGTAAGTGGATTTTGGGTTTCAGTTTGGGCACTCGATCTCTAAACGCTTCGCCATCACTGTTATAAAGCTATATAGCTATAGAGCTTGGGAAGGTAAAATCAAAACCCTTGTATCAAGATTCAGAGTTAGATGTAGTCAAGGTAAACTAATTTACCAATGCTGAAATGTGGCCGGGTACAACAAAGCCCCAACCCTTCGCTAGGCCACTCCTAACCGCAATACAAGAACACAATATGTGAAGGAGCAGTGCAATTTAAAATCAAGCTGAGGCAAAAAGCATTATGGGTAATTAAGACAAAGTCTAAGTATGAGATGTTATGCACCTGATAAAGAGACAAGCTTGAAATGTTGTGCACTTGATATTTTGCAATAAAATAGTGATAGCCCCTATTGCACTGAAAATTTATAACTGCCACCAAAAATAAAAACATTGGTAAGTTTGTACTTCACTTGTGTACAGCAGTACAGTTTCTTTTATAGATTGGTTTACTAATCAGTAGTCTGTCGGTGGTCATATGGTTTTGATAAACCCCCTTAACCTGAGCTTGTGGAATAACAAGGACATGAAATTAAACAATTACCAATACAACTTATATTGTATATTGGTAAACCTTCAATGAATGCTGGTATACAAGACTGTGTTCTATCATTAAGCTGCTTTAGCCGCTATATGTCTTGTTATCTTTTGACACAGGTAAAACTATGCATCTAGACTGTTCAGCCAAGCAAATATCTTAATAAAAAATAAAATGTATGCTGAACTAGAAACATGTATAGGGAACAAATCAGTTATTTAATGCCATTCATTTACCTTTGTAAAGGAAAGATTACTGAGATGACTGTAAGCATTATTTATTCTCAGTGCCAAACAATGGCAAATTTCCAAATAAACACTAATAAAAAAATGACATTAATATTAAAATACATAATATTACTCTTTTATTGTGATATCTATGCAATCCATCAATTTTAATACATTACCCGTGTAGGAACCTAGAAGTATGTAAGAACAGTTTTTGATGGTTGCCAACTGTAACATTCTGTGACTCTCACAACTGGACAATCACCTGCTCCACAAAACTTTGATTCAAGATATCAACATATCCTGAGAACAAAATAAAAGCGTATTACATGTGGAATTAATTGAAATAGAGGACAAACAGTTAAAACAGTATAATTTTAAAAAAAACAGTTTGCAGTACCAGAATTTTGTGTTAGATGAAATATCAAGACGAAATAAGGTTTCCCCAGACACGACAGGTTTGGCAATAAAAAGAAGATTCCAAAATATGGTTCACTATATCTTTAACTAATTTCCCAGATGTTTTCAGCATATTTTGTTCCAATAATTGTAATGTAAGTACTTTTACTAGCCCAAAGTGGTCCTCCTCCTAACCCACAAGTACAGAACAAATGGTCAGATAGGCCTAAAAAAAAGGAAGGAATTATTAAATTTTTTTAATAACATTTTTTTGCATTTGAAACCATATTTACATAAAATAAGCATGTGATCAAGGCCTGTTTGCTTTTTTGCTTGTTTTTTGCACAGTTAGGCTAGGTCACAAGCCACATTTTCTCATGCTAATCATTGTGCTGGCAATCTGTTAGCGTGTGAGAATCGCAGAGCAGAGCATCTCAATGTGGGTGTCAACATTGCGCTGCGATCAGTTTTCGAAGTGCATGTGATCACCATTTTTTTGCAGATTTTGCACTCTATTGCGGGCTATTGCCTGGATAGCATCGCAAATGGACAGTAATGCGCATTAAACACATTGCATGCTTTTCACTCACATTGCCGTCTGGTTAATGTGGCCTCAGCCTTAATGCTCAAAAAAATACAAAATGGTTGGGCGGATTGGATTTAAAAACTATGTATCAGTCAGTGGCACTAAAAAGAAGGTTCACTTAAAAGGAGGCTTTTTTAATTGGATATAGACCTATATGTATTTATTTAAACATTTAAGTCTTAAGGCTCATTCTCCTTTAAAGTAACTGTTGCTCAAGGAGGAAATCGAAATACTGGTATATGACCGCAGACAGAATGCAACAGAAGACTAGATTTGTGCCTTCAACAATTAAAAACAGATATGTGAATGTTATTAGGGAAAAATGGCCTTTTTTACTGAATTTTATACTTTACATAGCCGACTGACCACAATCAAGTCAATATGTATTCTAGATTTCATCCAACAAATACAAAAAAGTCCTACCTATATCACAGTTTAACTGGATAAGGAAGCAATCCAATACACCAAATACAGTACATTTTAGCAGTATAGTATGATATTTAGCACATGGTTAGCCAAAACAGATTTTGGATGTGGAAAAGTTTAAAGGAGTTTCACTGAAAAACTATTCTTTTAATTCATTGATTGAAGATCGGGAGGTAAAGAAGCTATGCCTTACCTACCGTTCTTCAATCGACCAGAAGCGAGGAGTGAAGGTGATATAACCATGATATAACCATGATTAACCATGGGCATGATCCACCACTGGCTCCATTGAAAATTTCTGACCGCTTTCTGGGTTTAGGAAGGAAAAAAAATATTCAAGACATTTGCTTTATCGCCATCTCTGTAACTAACTTATCCCCATTAATTAATGTGCCACACCCTCAGTCCTCATCTTCTACTATTAATATACTTTAAAAAAAATGTAGGCTTAGTGATGCTTTGTTCAGCTTCCTAACTTCATTATTAATTTAGCTAATTTGATTGCTTTCTTACACTCCTTGTTACAGTTTTTATAATCCCTTGGGCTAGGCCACACTAGCGCGTTTTTCTTGCGCTAGTTTGCGCCTGCAATTTTTGCTGACATCGATATACGGGAACGTTTTGCAGCATGCATTTTTTTTGCGCAATCGCTTGCATTTTCGCTTTAAAGATAACGGAAAACGCGAGCACAAATGCAAAAATAATGCGCCTAACGCACAGACAGCGCACGCAATCACGTGTGATAACGCATGCAAAAGCATGCACGCTTGATGTGTTGTAGTGTGGCCTCAGCCTAAAGGCCCTCTCGTTCCCTCTGACTTAAAGGTATTAAATGCTTTTTTCTTCTTTCCATTTGCCTCTTTACATCAGATTCAGCCACAATGGGGGCGGATTTATTTTTTTTACATTTATTTCCCAAGGGTATAAATTTAGATGTGAACTGGTTTAAAATTCCCTTAAACACAGTCCACTTCTGTTCAGTACCTTTACCTGATAATACCTTATCCCAGTTGACATTCTGAAGAGCTGCTTGTAACCTGGAAAATTTGCCTTCCCGAAATTAAAAAGTCTTTGTTACCCGCGCACTTTTCCTTTTGATAACAAAGTCCAAACAAACACTATTCATTGTCACTATTCCCTAAGCTCCAGTTACCTTATATCTATAATGTTAGATATTACCAGATCAACAGAAGCTCCTTTTCTAGTAGGAACTTCAACCACCTGTAAGAGAAAATTATCCTGTAGCAAATTCAGGAACTCATCGCCTATTTTTGTGATGGCAGTTCCACTACACCAATCAATGTCAGGGTAATTAAAGTCCCCATAATGAGCACACTTGCACACTTCCCAAACTTGCAGCACATTGCCAACTGCTATGAAGCTGACTCACCTCCTCTGCTAGCATTTGGTGGCTTATAGCAGACACCACTATGACATTACCCCCTTTCCTGTGCCTAATTCCACCCATATTGCCTCCACTTTAACATCCATATTGCCAGTTATCACTTTTTTTCCCCAGGAACCTCTGCTCCAGGTTCATATACATGTGGCAGGATGCACATTGCATGTACTGACAAAACTGTCCCTTCTAATACACAACACCACACAGTGATGCGCAAACCTTGTTTAATTGCCCTTCTTGTTTCAATGTCCTTCTTGTACTCGCTTTTGTATTCTATAATTGTACAGTGCTGCGTCCCCAAGTCGCTATAATAAATAAACAAATACATACATACATGGTCCAGGAGGCAAAACATCACAGGTGAAAACAGACATCTCTTCCTGCAAGAAAACCTGAAAAGGACTATCCCAAATGGGTGAAGATACGAATGAGATAGAACGAACAATTAGACATGAACCGAGGAGGAAGATGGAACAGTGTGGGAGCAAAGAAAAGGTAAGTGTCAATACCCCCCCCCCCTGGACCCCTAGGAGCTGGCTTTTGAGGAATGTTTTGTAGATTTTGAAATAGTTGTGTTGCATGAATCCTGTGAGAGGTTACCCAACATCTCTCCTCTGGTCCATATCCTTTCAGTCAATGAGATATTGAAGTGAGCATTGTACTCATTGAGAATCCAACCCCATACTCAGGGCAACGTCTACCATTAGGCAGAGTGAGACATTTGTCATCTCGCCATGCTTTGTGCGCGCATGGCGCGACCACATTAACAATTGTGGCTAACCAGGAGGCAGGGAAAAATCTCAGAGGGCAGAGCTAACTATACATAAAGACAAGCAAGATGTCAGCAACTTTAAACCTACAAAGGTAGGCTCTGGGGGGCTTAGGGGGGAAAAAATATGGCAAATGTATTTTTAAAGCTTTTTTTAATAACAGAGTGATTTTATGCTGGCTATCTGCTGCGTTAATATCATGCACTACAAATAGCGCAACAGGATATTGGACCGCAAGTGCCTGATGCGCGGGTGTGTTTTACATACCTGCACATCTGGCACTAAATGGAGTCAAAGTCACTAAACGTTAGCGAACCCTTTAACTCCAAATACCTGCCCATCGCTGCTGGGTAAATCGCTCTGTTAAGTCTCAAGTAGTTTAGGAGACAACTGAGTGAGTGCGAGAGCCACTAGGTCCCAATCAGCAGCAGGATATGTTCTGGAGGAATATCAGACCAAGAACCAAGAGCTTGACAAGGTTGGAAGGCTTTTCACTTTATGCATAAAATTGTAACTAAAAACCCCCAGTGTTTTAAGGTTGCACTAGCCAGATATTATGATACTGTAGTATATGGGGCCCAGGAATGTTGTTCTAAGTTTTGGTCATCAGTAGCACTTCCACTATGCATTATAATAATGTTGCCATAGGAGTGCTCCCACAGCCCCCCTTTCTTTCTAGGAAGTTACTGGACAAGGTGTCGGCCTTGGTATTATTTTTACCACGGCCTATAGGTGATCCTGAAGTTAACAGCACACAAAACAAATGTAGGAGTCCATGGGCATCCACACATAGGATGCTTGCCCCCCCCCCCCCCCCCTGAATTTCTCTCTAAAATAAATTGAATTACTGTGCACAGCCCAGATCTCTGCTGGCCTTTAATGAAGGCAGAGGAGAGTCTCAGCCAATCGTGTTACCAAAATGAGCAGGAGATTCAAACTCCGCTCTGACTTGTAAATCACTGTTCTGCTTGCAGATCCTATTGCAAGTGCAGAGCAGCAGAAAAAGAAAATCCCATATCAATAATCCAGTATGATGTCTATGTATCAGTAATCCCAGTATGATGTACCTGTATCAATAATACCAGTATGAGGTACCTGTATCAAAGCCTCAGTTTCTGTACCTGCATCAATAGTCCCAGTTTGCAGTACCTGCATCAATAGTTCCAGTTTGCTGTACCTGTATCAATAGCCTCAGTTTGCTGCACCTGTATCAATATCCTCAGTTTGCTTAACATTCAGCAAACCAGTAACAAGATGTCAGCAACTTTCAGGTAGGCTCTGGAGGGAATAGAGGCAACGGTATTTTTAAAGCTGCAGCTTCCAAATAAACATAACTTGATTTTACAGTGCACTTATCTTTAAGTGCATTGCTTTGGAACAAAACGTGGGCAATGTGATTTAAAAATTTTTTTGGAATAAAAATTTTTTGCTAAAAGTTTCACCACTATTTGTGTTATATTCATGCAACTTTATATACACTGTACATAAAGTGGATGTGCATAAAAAACTTGCGATAGGTTGTAAAGAGTTGTTATATCAATCCCCGGAGGTAAGGACTAGTTCCCATTAAATGTTTTTTATAAAAAGTTTTTTATGCACAGGTTATACAAAAAGTGTGCATGAATATTGTGTGACAGGAGGCGTATAGCAAGAGGTTTCCCAGGGATTTTCCTAGGGTTTTTGACACCTGAAACAACTTTTAAATGCCGCCTATCAAAACAGGTGGCTGCATGTTAACGGCGTGGCTTCATCAGGGAACATAGGTGTGGCTTTGTGGTGGTGGGTTGTGGCTGACTAACTGAATGGTTGACTGGAGGGCTGATTTAAGACTGATTGACTGGTGCTGAAATGCAGTGTTGCACTGCCAGCTTTTAAGTGTTCCCCAGGGGTGTGCCCTGAAAATGTTTCAGTTTGCTTCATGGTAGGGGCACCCCTGGGTTTCCACTATATAAAGGGGAATCATCAATGCTATTGTACAGACAGCTTAGACAATTGCTCTTCTAGAATCCCCAGGGAATGGGCGAAGGAGATATCCATTAAATTGCCTGCTGCTCTGCTATATCCTGAATATATACCAAGCTAATTGAACGCCAATAAATATCACCAACCAAAACGATGAGACAACAAAATGGCAAAGACTTATACCAGAATTAACAAAACGATTTGTGGAACAACTTGCAACTCACATATGTCTGTATCGCCATCAGCTAACAACAGATTAATACAATATCATATCCAACATGAAACCTATTTCTGACCTAAAGACTGCACTATATTTTAACATCCAAACCTCATACCTGCCTGAAATGCTTTCAAGACCGCAGATTTCTCACAAATTTAATTGAACTACCCATCCCATTTGAAAAGAGTATTTGTATACTATGGTATACTCGAGAAGAAGAATGGACTAAATATCAAAGAACTTCTAAGTTTCTCTCTGTGCTCAGAAAACAATAATACTGAATGGATGGCCCCAGACACCACACTTTAAGCTAATGGAAGGCCCTCATCAATGCCAACTACCATATTTTAAAATACTATACCGGAAAAGAAATGGCCACAGAAATTAACTAAAATATGGAACTATTGATTGAAAACCAAATACCACCATTTAAACATGAATAACATCAAATTTTACACATACACCTTCTACAATGATCTTAGGAGAGCCAGTCGGATGACTAGCAAACGTCTTCAAGAACTACATTTCAAGTCAGTTGATCTAATTGAATACAACGATATACCATAACCTGGATGAATGAGAACCTTCACAAGCATCTTAGGAGAGCATTATTATGCTCGCGTATAATAACCATTTCTACTTGCCTCGGGAGCGCTCCTATGGACAAATAAGAAAAAGGAACACCTTTGGGGATGTGGAGTTTGGGGTGAACTAAGGTTAATACCAGTGGTATGTTTAAATTGCATGGTGATGATACTATGCCATATTTTGTGGCACTGCCCAAAAGATATTCACTGGTAACAGTGGGCAGTTATCGAAATGACCTGTACCAAATAGGTAGTGCTCTCTTTTTGTTTTTTCAGGAGTCAGGAACCAGAATAATAGGAAGAAGACCAGGAGGAGAAGGCGGATGTACATACCACAAATTTAATGTTTATTAAATCTCATAAAGAGCGGTGTAGAGCAACTGAATACAAGCTGACACACGACACGGGTTATACATACAGGTACAGCAAACTGGGGGTTATTGATACAGGTAGAAATATAAACGCATATGCACCAGAAAAGGTGAAAATAAAACAGGATAAATGAAAAAAAGTATAAGGATAAGTTAAAAAAGCCAAACACTTTTATGAAAAGTGTCGTGTGTCAGCTTGTATTCAGTTGCTCTACACCGCTCTTTATGAGATTTAATAAACATTAAATTTGTGGTATGTACATCCGCCTTCTCCTCCTGGTCTTCTTCCTATTATTCTGGTTCCTGACTCCTGAAAAAACAAAAAGAGAGCACTACCTATTTGGTACAGGTCATTTCGATAACTGCCCACTGTTACCAGTGAATATCTTTTGGGCAGTGCCACAAAATATGGCATAGTATCATCACCATGCAATTTAAACATACCACTGGTATTAACCTTAGTTCACCCCAAACTCCACATCCCCAAAGGTGTTCCTTTTTCTTATTTGTCCATAGGAGCGCTCCCGAGGCAAGTAGAAATGGTTATTATACGCGAGCATAATAATGCTCTCCTAAGATGCTTGTGAAGGTTCTCATTCATCCAGGTTATGGTATATCGTTGTATTCAATTAGATCAACTGACTTGAAATGTAGTTCTTGAAGACGTTTCGCTAGTCATCCGACTGGCTCTCCTAAGATCATTGTAGAAGGTGTATGTGTAAAATTTGATGTTATTCATGTTTAAATGGTGGTATTTGGTTTTCAATCAATAGTTCCATATTTTAGTTAATTTCTGTGGCCATTTCTTTTCCGGTATAGTATTTTAAAATATGGTAGTTGGCATTGATGAGGGCCTTCCATTAGCTTAAAGTGTGGTGTCTGGGGCCATCCATTCAGTATTATTGTTTTCTGAGCACAGAGAGAAACTTAGAAGTTCTTTGATATTTAGTCCATTCTTCTTCTCGAGTATACCATAGTATACAAATACTCTTTTCAAATGGGATGGGTAGTTCAATTAAATTTGTGAGAAATCTGCGGTCTTGAAAGCATTTCAGGCAGGTATGAGGTTTGGATGTTAAAATATAGTGCAGTCTTTAGGTCAGAAATAGGTTTCATGTTGGATATGATATTGTATTAATCTGTTGTTAGCTGATGGGATACAGACATATGTGAGTTTGCAAGTTGTTCCACAAATCGTTTTGTTAATTCTGGTATAAGTCTTTGCCATTTTGTTGTATCATCGTTTTGGTTGGTGATATTTATTGGCGTTCAATTAGCTTGGTATATATTCAGGATATAGGCAGAGCGCAGGCAATTTAATGGATATCTCCTTCGCCCATTCCCTGGGGATTCTAGAAGAGCAATTGTCTAAGCTGTCTGTACAATAGCCATTGATGATTCCCCTTTATATAGTGGAAACCCAGGGGTGCCCCTACCATGAAGCAAACTGAAACATTTTCAGGGCACACCCCTGGGGAACACTTAAAAGCTGGCAGTGCAACATGCATTTCAGCACCAGTCCAATCAGTCTTAAATCAGCCCTCCAGTCAACCATTCAGTTAGTACAGCCACAACCCACCACAACAAAGCCACACCTATGTTCCCTGATGAAGCCACGCCTGTTAACATGCAGCCACTGTCTTTGATAGGCGGCATTTAAAAGTTGTTTCAGGTGTCAAAAACCCTAGGAAAATCCCTGGGAAACCTCTGCTATACGCCTCCTGTCACACAATATTCATGCACACTTTTGTATAACCTGTGCAAAAAAACTTTTTATAAAAAACATTTAATGGGAACTAGTCCTTACCTCCGGGGATTGATATAACAACTCTTTACAACCTATCGCAAGTTTTTTATGCACATCCACTTTATGTACAGTGTATATAAAGTTGCATGAATATAACACAAATAGTGGTGAAACTTTTAGCAAAAAAATTTTTATTCCAAAAAAATTTTTAAATCACATTGCCACGTTTTGTTCCAAAGCAATGCACTTAAAGATAAGTGCACTGTAAAATCAAGTTATGTTTATTTGGAAGCTGCAGCTTTAAAAATACCGTTGCCTCTATTCCCTCCAGAGCCTACCTGAAAGTTGCTGACATCTTGTTACTGGTTTGCTGAATGTTAAGCAAACTGAGGATATTGATACAGGTGCAGCAAACTGAGGCTATTGATACAGGTACAGCAAACTGGAACTATTGATGCAGGTACTGCAAACTGGGACTATTGATGCAGGTACAGAAAACTGAGGCTTGAACAGGTACCTCATACTGGTATTATTGATACAGGTACATCATACTGGGATTACTGATACATAGACATCATACTGGATTATTGATATGGGATTTTCTTTTTCTGCTGCTCTGCACTTGCAATAGGATCTGCAAGCAGAACAGTGATTTACAAGTCAGAGCGGAGTTTGAATCTCCTGCTCATTTTGGTAACACGATTGGTGAGACTCTCCTCTGCCTTCATTAAAGGCCAGCAGAGATCTGGGCTGTGCACAGTAATTCAATTTATTTTAGAGAGAAATTCAGGGGGGGGGGGGGGGGCAAGCATCCTATGTGTGGATGCCCATGGACTCCTACATTTGTTTTGTGTGCTGTTAACTCAGATCACCTATAGGCCGTGGTAAAAATAATACCAAGGCCGACACCTTGTCCAGTAACTTCCTAGAAAGAAAGGGGGGCTGTGGGAGCACTCCTATGGCAACATTATTATAATGCATAGTGGAAGTGCTACTGATGACCAAAACTTAGACAACATTCCTGGGCCCCATATACTACAGTATCATAATATCTGGCTAGTGCAAACCTTAAAACATGGGGGTTTTTAGTTACAATTTTATGCATAAAGTGAAAAGCCTTCCAACCTTGTCAAGCTCTTGGTTCTTGGTCTGATATTCCTCCAGAAACTATCCTGCTGCTGATTGGGACCTAGTGGCTCTCGCACTCACTCAGTTGTCTCCTAAACTACTTGAGACTTTAACAGAGCGATTTACCCAGCAGCGATGGGCAGGTATTTGGAGTTAAAGTGGTTCGCTAACGTTTAGTGTGACTTTGACTCCATTTAGTGCCAGATGTGCAGGTATGTAAAACACACCCGCGCATCAGGCACTTGCGGTCCAATATCCTGTTGCGCTATTTGTAGTGCATGATATTAACGCAGCAGATAGCCAGCATAAAATCACTCTGTTATTAAAAAAAGCTTTAAAAATACATTTGCCATATTTTTTCCCCCCTAAGCCCCCCAGAGCCTACCTTTGTAGGTTTAAAGTTGCTGACATCTGCTTGTCTTTATTGTATAGTTAGCTCTGCCCTCTGAGATTTTTCCCTGCCTCCTGGTTAGCCACATTGTTAATGTGGTCGCGCCATGCGCGCACAAAGCATGGCGAGATGACAAATGTCTCACTCTGCCTAATGGTAGACGTTGCCCTGAGTATGGGGTTGGATTCTCAATGAGTACAATGCTCACTTCAATATCTCATTGACTGAAAGGATATGGACCAGAGGAGAGAGTTGGGTAACCTCTCACAGGATTCATGCAACACAACTTATTTCAAAATCTACAAAACATTCCTCAAAAGCCAGCTCCTAGGGGTCCAGGGGGGGGGGGTATTGACACTTACCTTTTCTTTGCTCCCACACTGTTCCATCTTCCTCCTCGGTTCATGTCTAATGTTCGTCTATCTCATTCGTATCTTCACCCATTTGGGATAGTCCTTTTCAGGTTTTCTTGCAGGAAGAGAGTGTCTGTTTTCACCTGTGATGTTTTGCCTCCTGGACCATGTATGTATGTATTTGTTTATTTATTATAGCGCACTTGGGGACGCAGCACTGTACAATTATAGAATACAAAGCGAGTACAAGAAGGACATTGAACAAGAAGGGCAATTAAACAAGGTTTGCGCATCACTGTGTGGTGTTGTGTATTAGAAGGGACAGTTTTGTCAGTACCATGCAATGTGCATCCTGCCACATGTATATGAACCTGGAGCAGAGGTTCCTGGGGAAAAAAGTGATAACTGGCAATATGGATGTTAAAGTGGAGGCAATATGGGTGGAATTAGGCACAGGAAAGGGGGTAATGTCATAGTTGGTGTCTGCTATAAGCCACCAAATGCTAGCAGAGGAGGTGAGTCAGCTTCATAGCAGTTGGCAATGTGCTGCAAGTTTGGGAAGGTGCAAGTGTGCTCATTATGGGGACTTTAATTACCCTGACATTGATTGGTGTAGTGGAACTGCCATCCAAAAATAGGCGATGAGTTCCTGAATTTGCTACAGGATAATTTTCTCTTACAGGTGGTTGAAGTTCCTACTAGAAAAGGAGCTCTGTTGGATCTGGTAATATCTAACATTATAGATATAAGGTAACTGGAGGCTTAGGGAATAGTGACAATGAAAGTGTTTGTTTGGACTTTGTTATCAAAAGGAAAAGTGCGCGGGTAACAAAGACTTTTAATTTCGGGAAGGCAAATTTTCCAGGTTACAAGCAGCTCTTCAGAATGTCAACTGGGATAAGGTATTATCAGGTAAAGGTACTGAACAGAAGTGGACTGTGTTTAAGGGAATTTTAAACCAGTTCACATCTAAATTTATACCCTTGGGAAATAAATGTAAAAAAAATAAATCCGCCCCCATTGTGGCTGAATCTGATGTAAAGAGGCAAATGGAAAGAAGAAAAAAGCATTTAATACCTTTAAGTCAGAGGGAACTGAGAGGGCCTTTAGGCTGAGGCCACACTACAACACATCAAGCGTGCATGCTTTTGCATGCGTTATCACACGTGATTGCGTGCGCTGTCTGTGCGTTAGGCGCATTATTTTTGCATTTGTGCTCGCGTTTTCCGTTATCTTTAAAGCGAAAATGCAAGCGATTGCGCAAAAAAAATGCATGCTGCAAAACGTTCCCGTATATCGATGTCAGCAAAAATTGCAGGGCAAACTAGCGCAAGAAAAACGCGCTAGTGTGGCCTAGCCCTAAGGGATTATAAAAACTGTAACAAGGAGTGTAAGAAAGCAATCAAAAGACTAAATTAATAATGAAGTTAGGATAGCTGAACAAAGCATCACTAAGCCTACATTTTTTTTAAAGTATATTAATAGTAGAAGATGAGGACTGAGGGGTGGCACATTAATTAATGGGATAAGTTAGTTACAGAGATGGCGATAAAGCAAATGTCTTGAATATTTTTTTTCCTTCCTAAACCCAGAAGCGGTCAGAAATTTTCAATGGAGCCAGTGGTGGATCATGCCCATGGTTAATCATGGTTATATCATGGTTATATCACCTTCACTCCTCGCTTCTGGTCGATTGAAGAACGGTAGGTAAGGCATAGCTTCTTTACCTCCCGATCTTCAATCAATGAATTAAAAGAATAGTTTTTTCAGTGAACTACTCCTTTAAACTTTTCCACATCCAAAATCTGTTTTGGCTAACCATGTGTAAATATCATACTATACTGCTAAAATGTACTGTATTTGGTGTATTGGATTGCTTCCTTATCCAGTTAAACTGTGATATAGGTAAGGACTTTTTTGTATTTGTTGGATGAAATCTAGAATACATATTGACTTGATTGTGGTCAGTCGGCTATGTAACAGTATAACAATTCAGTAAACAAGGCCATTTTTCCCTAATAACATTCACATATCTGTTTTTAATTGTTGAAGGCACAAATCTAGTCTTCTGTTGCATTCTGTCTGCGGTCATATACCAGTATTTCGATTTCCTCCTTGAGCAACAGTTACTTTAAAGGAGAATGAGCCTTAAGACTTAAATGTTTAAATAAATACATATAGGTCTATATCCAATTAAAAAAGCCTCCTTTTAAGTGAACCTTCTTTTTAGTGCCACTGACTGATACATAGTTTTTAAATCCAATCCGCCCAACCAATTTTGTATTTTTTTGAGCATTAAGGCTGAGGCCACATTATACCAGACGGCAATGTGAGTGAAAAGCATGCAATGTGTTTAATGCGCATTACTGTCCATTTGCGATGCTATCCAGGCAATAGCCCGCAATAGAGTGCAAAATCTGCAAAAAAATGGTGATCACATGCACTTCGAAAACTGATCGCAGCGCAATGTTGACACCACATTGAGATGCTCTGCTCTGCGATTCTCACACGCTAACAGATTGCCAGCACAATGATTAGCATGAGAAAATGTGGCTTGTGACCTAGCCTAACTGTGCAAAAAACAAGCAAAAAAGCAAACAGGCCTTGATCACATGCTTATTTTATGTAAATATGGTTTCAAATGCAAAAAAATGTTATTAAAAAATTAATAATTCCTTCCTTTTTTTTAGGCCTATCTGACCATTTGTTCTGTACTTGTGGGTTAGGAGGAGGACCACTTTGGGCTAGTAAAAGTACTTACATTACATTATTGGAACAAAATATGCTGAAACATCTGGGAAATTAGTTAAAGATATAGTGAACCAATATTTTGGAATCTTCTTTTTATTTGCCAAACCTGTCGTGTCTGGGGAAACCTTATTTCGTCTTGATATTTCATCTAACACAAAATTCTGGTACTGCAAACTGTTTTTTTTAAAATTATACTGTTTTAACTGTTTGTCCTCTATTTCAATTAATTCCACATGTAATACGCTTTTATTTTGTTCTCAGGATATGTTGATACTTGAATCAAAGTTTTGTGGAGCAGGTGATTGTCCAGTTGTGAGAGTCACAGAATGTTACAGTTGGCAACCATCAAAAACTGTTCTTACATACTTCTAGGTTCCTACACGGGTAATGTATTAAAATTGATGGATTGCATAGATATCACAATAAAAGAGTAATATTATGTATTTTAATATATAATGTCATTTTTTTATTAGTGTTTATTTGGAAATTTGCCATTGTTTGGCACTGAGAATAAATAATCATTACAGTCATCTCAGTATCTTTCCTTACAAAGGTAAATGAATGGCATTAAATAACTGATTTGTTCCCTATACATGTTTCTAGTTCAGCATACATTTTATTTTTTATTATAGATATTTGCTTGGCTGAACAGTCTAGATGCATAGTTTTACCTGTGTCAAAAGATAACAAGACATATAGCGGCTAAAGCAGCTTAATGTATAGAACACAGTCTTGTATACCAGCATTCATTGAAGGTTTACCAATATACAATATAAGTTGTATTGGTAATTGTTTAATTTCATGTCCTTGTTATTCCACAAGCTCAGGTTAAGGGGGTTTATCAAAACCATATGACCACCGACAGACTACTGATTAGTAAACCAATCTATAAAAGAAACTGTACTGCTGTACACAAGTGAAGTACAAACTTACCAATGTTTTTATTTTTGGTGGCAGTTATAAATTTTCAGTGCAATAGGGGCTATCACTATTTTATTGCAAAATATAAGTGCACAACATTTCAAGCTTGTCTCTTTATCAGGTGCATAACATCTCATACTTAGACTTTGTCTTAATTACCCATAATGCTTTTTGCCTCAGCTTGATTTTAAATTGCACTGCTCCTTCACATATTGTGTTCTTGTATTGCGGTTAGGAGTGGCCTAGCGAAGGGTTGGGGCTTTGTTGTACCCGGCCACATTTCAGCATTGGTAAATTAGTTTACCTTGACTACATCTAACTCTGAATCTTGATACAAGGGTTTTGATTTTACCTTCCCAAGCTCTATAGCTATATAGCTTTATAACAGTGATGGCGAAGCGTTTAGAGATCGAGTGCCCAAACTGAAACCCAAAATCCACTTACTCATTGCATAGTGGAAATACGATAATTTAAACTGAATACTGAGGTTTTACTTTAGAAAAACCAACTCAAACAGACACAGACAGATACAGTAAATAAAATTTTAGTGCCAAGGTGAAGGCCCTGGGGTTGCTGCACCTGGATCATGGAATTCAGCAGTGAGATACTCTTTTAAACAGCATTTTTGAGATTGGGGATTGGATGTACCGTATATACTCGAGATAAGTCGAGGTTTTCAGGCTATTAAAACAGCCTGAAAACGAACCTCGACTTATACTGGGTCAGTCACTCACTTGATGGAGGAATCCGGCGCCGCATCACTGATGGTCGCATCCACTGACGTCACTACTCGGCGCCGGTAAATGAGGCGCCGAGTACTGACGTCAGTGGATGCGACCATCAGTGCATGCGGCAGCTGGATTCCTATCACAGTGCATGCGGCAGCCGGATTCCTCCATCAAGTAAGTGACCAGACTCTCCTTCAACTGTGACAGCACCCACAGCACCTGGAAAAGGTAAGTCTGCATAAAAAAACTGTACTGTACTGTAGTGGAAGGGTGGGTAGTAGTGGCAGGGAAATAGGGTGGGGGTGGGGGGGAGAGTAAGGGAGTCATTTGGGTCAGGGACAGGATAGGTAAGGTAAGGTAAGGTAAGAACTGTACTGTACTGTAGTGGAAGGGTCATATTTTCTACCCTCGACTTATATTCGAGTCAACCAGTTTTACTAAATTTTGAGGTAAAAATAGGTACCTGGCTATACTCGGGTCGACTTATAGTCAAGTATATACGGTAAGAACGAGTTTGGGACTTAGGCACCCAGACCACAGCTTCATAGTGGATCCCTGTAAGCAACGAGTTTGGGACTTAGGCGGAATCCCTTTCCTCTATTTTGTCTTCTTACACATGCTATCTTTGCTAGGTGTGTTTAGTAACATTTAGGATACATGCTCCCTACCCTTTCATGTATTTTGTCAGTAGATAAAATCAATTATAGATTACCCATTAACCCCACATTACTACACAGTATTTTGCAATCCAAAACAGTGACCATTAACCAATACAATATCAGACAAGAGTTTAAGATCAAAATTAGTGACTTAAAGGGCATGTCCACCTGTTTTTAGAAATTTTGCTGTAGTGGTAGGGCTCCCTCCCCCACCCCCAAAAACTGTAGTTATTTGCAGCAGCTACCCCGATCTCTACTTACATTGCCTCTTTCCCCCGATGTTCAGTCCTGGCTCTCTGCTTGCATGAAACTGCAAGCAGGGGCCGGACCAGCAGCGGACACGGCTTCCAGCTGTAGTGAACGTCGGGGAAATAGGCAATGTAGGAGCGGGAGAGTTTTCTTGCAAACTACTATGGCGGTTGGGGTTGGGGAAGGAGCCCTACACTACAGAAAAGGGGTTTTGAGCTAGGGGGAGGAAGAGAGAACAGGGGGAGAGGGAGGGGAGAGGGCTGCACTGACCATGTCATTTTTCTCCCGGAGAGAGAGATAGGAGTATTTATGAACTGGCCAGGCTCCTGGTGGTCACTTTTTTGGATTTGGAGGACATTGCAGGGCAGCCATATGAAAACAGGAATGTAAGGTAGGATTTTTCTACACAGTGGGCTAGTTGTGGGTTCATTGTAGTTTTGGTGGTGGACATGCCTTTAAGCAGAGCTGAACTTTAAACCACAAACATAAAATCAATTTACTTTATTTTGGGTAAGAAATACCCTTACACCTGGCAGATACAGACACTGAGTTTACGTGATCTTTCTTTGCTACAGACAGCTGCTACAATCTCTCAAGCTCTGGCTTTTTGGTTAAAAAGTGCCATAGGTTCACCACACTGCCCTATAGTGTTCACTGACCCTCCATCTGTTTGATTTGAATTGTATATCGCTTTAATTACATCCTGGAATGTGACCTCAGTTTCAAAAGGAGCTTCCTCTGATGTACAGTATATATCTTATGCAGATTTGAGGGTCTCGAAAGATCTGGGAAACTCTGGAAGGCGATATAGAGAGAATCCAGACAAACAGAGACAGATACAAAAACCGACAGAGAGATATAGATACTGTAAGAGATAGACAGACATAACAGAGATGATACTAGACAGATAGACAGACACAAAGAAGAGGCGAGACAGAAAAACAGTGATAGAAGATAGATAGATAGATAGATAGATAGATAGACAGACACTGGTACTGTAAACTGGCATGATATGGGTACTTGTACAGCAAACTGCCATGATATTGGTACTTGTTCATCAAATTTGCATGATACGTGTATTGTTGTACAGCAAACTAGCATGATACTGGTACATGTACAGTGTACAAGTACCATAGCCTGCCAGTTTGCTGTACAAGTACCATATTATGCCAGTATGCTCTGTACAGCAAACTGGCTTGAAATTTAGACTTTTACAGCAAACTGGCATGATATTGGTACTTGTACAGCAAATGGCATGATATAAGTAATCTATAAAACATCACTTAATATCTCTGCATCATAAAAATTCATCGTATCAAATACATTTTAAAATTATTGTGATATCAATCAGCTTAGAACAGACCATCACTCCAAGATTATAGAAACCATCAAACCCCAAGTAAAGTTGTCTCATGACATGACATAGTAAATGTTATACTTATCAGTTATTGGTCATCACTAAATCACTAGATGGATTATCGAAGGCTAAGTTGGAAAGGGTAAGTATCAGCAGTTGTGCTGGCAGAGGGGGGGGTCCTAGCACCCAACATTTTACCTGGGAGCATCTTTGAAAGGTTTTCGTAAAGTGAAATAAGGTTTGTGGGGCTGAAGTACGTGAGGTAAATTTTTCTTAGGAGGGTGGACATGCCTGCAAGGGGACCTGGATGGGCCCCTTTGGCTCGGGCCCTATAGCAACTGCTATGGTTGCTATAGTGATCCCTACGCCTTTGGTTTGCGCGATCTAATCCAATTGGTCTGGTCCTTTACTATGTGGTATAATTAGGTCTCTGCCTTAAAATAACTGCAGTGCAAAAGCAACCGTTGCAATAAATGCAGCCCGCTACTAACATTACCTGTGCCTGTAATCCTGTTAAAGAAAGATAGATTGAGATACGTGCTAATACACGATTATTGGCTGCACAACTGTGCAAGGGGAGGGAGGCAGGGGGAGGGAGGGAGGAGGAGATGTGTAAGCAGAGCAGTGTCCATGGTGAGGCTGCGCAGAACTTATAAGTGTCGCAGACACTAAAAGAAGGCAGTGAGTAAGGGAAGGTGCACTCAATTAGGAGCACTCAGTAACATTAATAATTTAATAAGAAAGCAAGCACAGATAAATATGTGAGTACCACCATTTTACATTAAACTTCTGTCAAATTATAGTTTCAGATAATTTAAAGTTGTTTCAGTGAGTATGTGACGCTTTAAACAAGGGAAAGTCTCTACTTTTCGTTCACCCATAAAGTAGTTAATTCCACTTTAAGAGGAAGTAAATCAGAGTTCATGAGGTGGTATCCTAGATTAGTCGAACATCTATATGCAAACATGGGTTTTTATCTAAAGAGATTCCCAAACTCTTTGTCTGATTCAAGAATATACAAATTTGCTTCAATACAGATAATAATAAAATAATTTATAATAATAAAAATTAAATACAATTTCATACATCAGTTAAGAACGTGTATTATATATATATATTATATATATACTGAGCGGGTGCACGACTGCAGCAGAAGAGGTAGCGGTTATCAGCCTATCTACTGAACAAGGGGTTAGGCTTCCCTAGTGAAAAATTGGACAGTTTTCAACTTGATGTGGACTTATACACTTTCTTGAGGAGACTTAGACTTAAGGCACACTTTTCTACTAAGATGGGACCTATGGAGCCAGAGAGGGGAAGTGGTCTTAAGACAATTGACTTAATATGAAGACCAGGTCTCGTTTTGTACCTCCTACTACCTATCCGTAATTCAGCCATGCAACATATGTTTTGGACAAGTGTCCCCTATTTTATTGATGTGGTCAGAGGCAGTGAGACATTTGTCTCAGGCAGCACACCTGCACTGAAGAAAAAAGTGGCGGACAGGCAATGGTTAAAAAAGAGGCTCGTGGACATGCACGCACGGCACCAGAAATGTGAGATCACCCACATGACTCTAATATACACAGTGCAGTACCTTGAAATTGCTTCAACTCTGTTTCTGCTTCTTACGGGAGTCAGGAGTCAGAGTCAGGACACACACCCTGCTGCTCAGTGCTCAGCATAACGTTGGGCTCCTAGTCAAGGAAAGTGGAACCAGTCAAAACACACTTTTATTCCTTGCTGCCTATTAGTCCTCTGAGGCTCCTCTCTTGTTCAGTAGGAACAAATCAGTCCAGCAGCTGAAGCCAATAGAGAGAGAGAGGAGGGAGGAGCTGGTGTGGCACATGGCAGTGCAGATAAAACAAACAATGCCCACTGACAAGCCACACCCACTTTAACATGGCAGTACTGCAAGAACTAAGCATGGGTGGCATTCAAAAGTTTGGCTCAGGCAAAAACACTAGAAGTGCCCCTTCTTTGTCTATCTCTTTCTATCTATGTCTATCTCTCTCTATATGTCTATATATCTATGTATCTCTCTCTCTATTTAACTCTCTCTCTGTCTGTCTGGCTGTCTGTCTGTCTATCTATCTAATTCTCAGACAGATAGATAGACAGGCAGAGAAAGATAGTTAAATAGAGAGAAAGATAAATATAGAGAGATAGACAGAAAGACAGAGTGATAGACAGCATGGGCATCCACAGAAATTTTCCGGTGGGGGTGGGAGGGAATAATAAACCGTGTGGGTGTGGCCTTGGGGGGGGATAGTTGGGAAAATTTAATATAATATTAAAAAATATAAATATGCATAATTTAATAGACAGATTAACAGAAATAGACAGATAAAGAGATGAATAGATAGATAGGCACAGAGAGACAGACAGAGATATAAAAAGATAGACATAAAGAGACAAACAAAGATATTGACAGAGAGAGATACAAGCAGATATTTACAATAGAGTGCTAGACATACGCATATACAGGTAGATAGATCAATAGGTAAATTATTAATATGGGCGCAGCAAACTGAGGCTATTGATACAGGTACAGAAAACTGGAGATTGATAAGGTACAGCAAACTTGGATTATTGATACAGGTACAGCAAACTTGGATTACTGATACAGGTACAACAAACTGGAATAATTGATACAGGCACATCAAACGGGGGTTATTGATACAGGTACAGCAAAGTGTGGTTTATTGATACAGGTACAGCAAACTGGTGGTTATTGATTCAGGACAGCAAACTGGGGATTGATACAGGTACAGCAAACTGGGGTTATTGATACAGGTACAACAAACTTGGGGTTATTGATACAGGTACAGCAAACTGGGATATATTGATACAGGTACAGCAAACTGGGGGTTATTAATACAGGTACAGCAAACTGGGGTTATTGATACAGGTACAGCACAACTGGGGGTTATTGATACAGGTACAGCAAACTGGGGGTTATTGATACAGGCACAGCAAGCTGGGGGTTATTGATACAGGTACAGCAAACTGGGGGTTATTGATACAGGCACAGCAAACTGGAATTATTGATACAGGAACAGTAAAATGGGGGTTATTGATTGATACAGGTACAGCATACTGGGGGTTATTGATACAGGTACAGCAAACTGGGAATATCAGCTAGGGGTCTGGTGGGTACTAAGAGGTCATTTTAAGGACAATATACATGTAAAATAATTGTATTTCGGTATTGGAAGTGTAAGACAGAAACCAATGTTATATTTGTAAATATAATAATATGCCCATTAATAGGATACCCAACATGGAGCCTTATTCCCTTGCCAAGGTGAGATATTAATATCTGGGGAAATTTGGATAACACACAGGTATGTTTGGTATTGGAGGAATTGATAATTAATAAGGAGAGGAATATGTGATCAATATCCCAATATAAAGTACATATCACATATAGGAGTCTGCCTAAATGAGGGGGAATGAATGCTTTTGGCTAGTCGTAAATCTGGACATTCCTGGACACTCCCACCTCATGAGGAGGGCGTAGTTCAACAAATGTTTAAAGTCCATGTAGTCCAAATAATGTTGTTCATACTGAGGGGACATGCTAAGAACGTGTGTATGGACCCAATGTTTCTTCCTGCCCCAGGAACAGGACTCTCTTCTAGTGAGTAGGGTCTGTGAATATTTTTATCCTTTTTATTTATATAAACTGTTGTACTTATTGTATGTCATTTTATTGTAACACCATTTTATTTTTTTTTGTATTATATGCACTGTCCACCTTTTGGAATATTAAATCTAAAATTTAATAAGTTTTGTCTTTGATGCTCTAAAAGAACTCAGTTAGCCTCTGATAAGTTTATGTGTTTGAATGGAGTGTGCGGGTAAATGCTAATTAACTCTTAGTGTTAGCTGTGAAGGACTGATGCTAATTAACCAGTTAGTTGCTGGAGTGAATGGTGTGTGTTAACCATTTAGCTGCCAGGAAGGGGTGTGCATAGTCAGTGAGAGTCAAGAGTGGGTTTTGGGGCGTCTTTAAGGCCGTAACTTAAAGTGGTGCAGCGAATACCGATTAATTAGTCAGATCACGTGCCCAGCGAACTGGCGTTCGTGACAGGGTTATTGATACAGGTACATAAAACTGGGGGTTTTGATACAGGTAGAAATATAAACGCTATGCACCAGAAAAGGTGAAAATAAAACAGGATAAATGAAAAAAGTATAAGGATAAGTTAAAAAAGCCAAAATTTTATGAAAAGAAACATACGGTAGTAGATGTTGATGGCAGATTTTAGAAAAAGTATACAGGATAGAAGGTGAAGATATAAAGAAAACTTTATTTTAAAGAGAGTGTTGCTGGATATGGAAACTTGACACTTAAGTCCAAATGGACTAAATGAGAAGTTAAAATGTTATGCTAGTTGCAAAATTGTTTTATTACAATACTTTTATTGTGAACCCGACAGGGTTGATACAGTACAGCAAACTGGGGGTTATTTATACAGGTACAGCAAACTGGGGGATATTGATACAGGTACAGCAACTGGGATTATTGACGACAGCAAACTGAGGGTTATTGATACAGGTACAGCAAACTGTTTTTTTAAAACAGGTACAGCAAACTGGGGGTTATTGATACAGGCACAGCAAACTGGGGGTTATTGATACAGGTACAGCAAACTGGGGGTTATTGATACAGGTACAGCAATCTGGGGGTTTATTGATACAGCACAACAAACTCAGGGTTATTGATACAAGTACAGCAAAGTGGGGTTATTGATACAGGAACAGCAAACTGGGGTTTTTTGATATGAGTGCAGCAAACTGAGGCAATGATACAGGAACGCAAACTGGGTTTTTTTTTCATACAGGCACAGCAAACTGGGGTAAATTGGTACAGGTACAGCAAACTGGGGGTTATACATACAGGCACAACAAACTGGGGGTTATTGATACAGGCACAGCAAACTGGGGGTTATTGATACAGGTACAGCAAACTGGGAATATTGAACGGTACAGCAACTGGGGGTTATTGATTCAGGTACAGCAAACTGGGATTATTGATACAGGAACAGCAAACTGGGGGTTATTGATACAGGCACAGCAAACTGGGGGTTATTGATACAGGCACAGCAATCTGGGGGTTATGATAAAGGTACAAGAAAGTGGGGGTTATTGATACAGGAGCAGCAAACTGGGGTGATTGATACAGGCACAGCAAACTGGGGGTTATGAAAGCACAGCAAACTGGAGTTTAGATACAGGTACAGCAAACTGGGGGTTATTGATACAGGTACAGCAATCTGGGGGTTATTGATAAGTACACAAACTCAGGGTTATTGATACAAGTACAGCAAACTGGGGGTTTTACATACAGGTACAGCAAACTGGGGTTATTGTACAGGTAGAAAATATAAACGCATATGCACCAGAAAAGGTGAAAATAAAACAGGATAATGGGCCCAGGAGGAGTGAGAGGACACTGTCATGTGTACAGAGCCAGTGCACCACCTCTCTACAGTCCACTTGACTTACGTTTTTCATTTTTAGAGGTTGGTGCACTGGCTCTGTACACATGACAGTGTCCTCTCACTCCTCCTGGGCCCTGGCTGAGACTCTGCCCTGTTGTCCACCTGTTGTCTGTCTGCTGCTGCACTAATTGTGGCAGGCTGGCTGCTATTAGCAGGTCAGGCTCAGAGAGGTAATTTCACACTATTTTGTTTTTTGGTCAGGGTAATTATAATACGAATTACCGGTACCCCAAGTACTAAGCAGGGTTGGGAATTTTACACGAAAAATACCAGCATGGTTATTCAATAAAAGTTCTTATTGTTTAAAATGGTGCTAATTTTGCCCCAACCAAACAAATGTTAGCTTTTAAATATTAAATAAGATCTGATTGGTTGGAGCAAAATTAGCAACATTATAAACGATAAAAACTTTTATTGAATCTCCCTGTAAGTGTTTAATGGGAATTTATTTGTTTGATTTTAGCCACACAGGCTATTTGTGCACAGGTTTTGCAGTGACTTTGGTTATAGATGGAGATAGATAGATAGATAGATAAATAAATAGATAGATAGATATATAGATAGATAATATATAGATGATTGATAGACAGAAAAATAGATAGAGATAGACAGATATACAGACATATTGATAGACAGATAGAGGTAGATCATAGATGATTAGATGGGTAGATAGAAAGGACATAAAGAGAGATAGATGATAGACAGATGCTAGATAGATATGTCTAGTAGACTATACGACACTGATTTATCGATAGATAGACACTAGAAGTCAGATAGATAGCTACTGACATATGATAGATAGCCAGAATGTCTGTCAGTTTACGTTTTCATTGTTAGTCTATTTTTACGACAACCTTGTATGATGTTACCTGGGCCATTTGATTGTCCAGACAGGCCCTCAGTGACCAGGGTGCCACCCGGAAGGGAGAGATGCCCTGGATACTGTGCTCCGTATATGTCCTCCGTTTTTATGATCACGGTATAGTCCTTTTATACTATTTTTAGAGGGTGTAGATGTTTTATATATTATGGTTCTCACCTAGATGTATGTATTTCTATCATGAATTTTTATCACGTGGTTTTATGATACTCGATATATTTGTATAGTGTTTAATAGGATGTGTTTTATACAGAGTTAGGGTCTATCGGTGGGTGGGTCACTTGGGTGGCTATTTAAACTGATGGTTTTGTGCAATACTTTAGTCCTGATGACGGCCTTGGAGGTCGAAACATGTTGATGGAATAAACACTTATTGGATTTTTTCAATGGATTGGAAAAAAGCCAATGTAATCCAATTTCAAAAAGGTAGTCGTTCACAGCCTGGTAACTATAGACCTGTAAGCCTAACATCAGGTGGGTAGGGAAGGTGATGGAAAACTTTGTATAGGGATATATCCTTGACTTTGTCTCCAGAGATCATCTTATTAGTAGTAGTCAGCATGGATTTATGAGAAATAGATCATGCCAGACAAATTTCATTGGTTTTTAGAGTGAAGAAGTGAGTAAGAGTTAGATTCAGGCACAGATGTGGATGGTGGTATATTTGGATTTTGCAAAAGCTTTGATACTGTGCCACATAGGGACTAATGTATAAACTGAGGACTATCTGTTGTATTCAATTAGATCAACGGACTTGAAATGTGTTCTTGAAGACATTTCAAGTCCAGTGATCTAATTGAATACAAACAGAAGACCATGACCTGGATGAATGAGAACCTTCACAAGAAACTGGAGGACTTTGGCTTGAAGAAACATTTGTCGGATAGAGAACTGGTTATTGGACGCAAACAGAGAGTGGTGGTTGTAATGGAGCTACATCTATGTGGGCTAAAGTTCTAAGCGGAGTTCCTCAGGGTTCTGTACTGGGGCCGCTTCTGTTTAATCTTTTATAAATGACTTAGAAGGGGGCGCATTGGAGCAAGGTCTCTGTGTTTGCTGATGACCTAAATATGCAGAGCTTTGGAAAACTTCCAAGGATGTGAGTGCTGCCAGCAGACCTAGATAGATTATCAAAATGGGCAGCAGAATGGCAGATGAGATTCAATGTGATAAATGTAAGGTGATGCATTGGGATTTAATTAATCCCTGTGCCACCTACCACATAAATAACTCTGTGTTAAGGCATCTGAAATGGAAAAAGATTTGGGGGTTCTGGTAGATAAAAGACTTAGCTGTAGCAAACACATGCCAGTAGCAACAGCTAGAGCTAGCAAGATATTGCTTGTAATAAAGAGGGGAATGGAATAGAATAAAGAAATATTATTCCCTCTTTACAGGCACTGGTAAGGCCACATTTGGATATGCGGTGCAGTTTTGGAATCCCATATACCACAAAGGACATCTTGGAAATTGAGCAGTTCAGAGAAGGGACCACTAAATTAATAAGGGGAATGGAGGGGCTTGAATATGCAGGAGATTAGACAAGTTAGGGCTGTTTACATTGGAGAAGCGGCGGTTGCGTGGGGACATGATAACCTTATACAAATATATTAAAGGCCCTCAGTGAACTCTCTGGTGCATTGTTCACTAATAGGTCATATCAGAGACTCGTGGGAAATCCTTAAGGTTGGAAGAAAAGAAGTTTCATCTTCAAGTTAGGAGAGGGTTTTACCGTGAGAACGGGTGAAACTGTGGAACTGTCTTCAGCAGAGGTGTGGTAATAGGCAGTTCATGAATAACTTTAAAAAAGGCCTGGATAAGTTTCTAAAACTAAAAAATATTGAGAATTACTGTGTATTAATGAATATAGATCTGGTGATCCAGGGATACTTTCGATTGCCGTTTGGAGTCAGGACAGGAATTTTTCCCCCCTTTTTTAGCTGGGGGGTTTTTGCCTTCCTCTGGCTCAACTGTTAGGTAGGGTTAAAAAAAAAAAAAAAAAAAAAAAACGGGAATAGGTTGGACTTGATGGACGATGTCTTTATTCAACCCTTAATTACTTGTACTATGTTACTATGTATTCTATCGACTCTTTTAAACTGGCTATACGGTATAGATTTTTTAATATGTGAGGGATGAAAGCTCTGCGTACATCAACAATTGATTACAATCAGTGGTTTCTGGTAAACCTTTGTATCAAACTTTCCTTCAAAGGAAACCTTTATATCTAGAAAATGTATCATGTGGGATCAAAATGCATAGAATATTCAATATTTCATGCAATCTATAATGGTTGGTGGAATTCCATTGTGTCCCAATGCCGCCCGCCATATGAGGAACACATCATTAATACCGCCACCACGGCGATATGCTGGCAAATGACGGCAACAGATAGATGATGCTCCTCTTCTCCAGCCATTGAATGCATTGGCATATGACGAGCAGCATTGGAACCCATGGAAGTACCACGCAGTGCAGATAGTAATTACCATCAAAAGCAAATAGCTCCGTGTAAAATTAATTCAAAATTTTCAAAAAATGTTTTTGCTGATCATCATACATATCACTTCTCAAGAGCAACCTCTTGCTGCATGATGCCATCTTTAGCGGGATGGCCGTATACAGTGAGGATACATCCGGGTTACTAACAAAATATCATCTACAGAATTCACTTCAAGATTATTCAATTATCTCAAAAGGTTCCAGCCGTAATCTCCAGATAGAGTGTATTCTGCACCACGGCGCAAGGACCCTGTCAGGAGGGTTGCCAAAAGGGCTGAACCCGAACCTATGCCAGCCACTGTCGGACGGCCGGAGGTGGACAGGGTCCTTGTGCATTTGGGCAGAATATTAAAACCGGGGTTACAGGATGTTCCACAGTTAAATATTTCTTTAAACTATATCTATGAATCCACTGTCATGTGCTGTGGCTACAATTGATAATATCTTTTGTAATGCCAAACGGGATCTCTTGATAATTTTAGATATACGTAGACACAGACAGTTGTTCATGATTCTTGTACATAATAAGTAGTTTCCATTATTACGATCGCTCCCCCTTTGTTGAGGGTTTGATCGTAATAGTTATTAGTTTTTAATGATCGTAATGCTTCCCATTACGTCTTAGATAAATTCGAATATGATTTACCACGTTGTATACATGAAAACTCTGCCAGCTATATCTGCTTAACTTTACTCACATATGTTTCAACAGGGGCATAAGTAGAAGGAGGGACATATTTACCTCTATTCATTAAACTAAAACTTTAGTGGTTAACCCAGTTGATGCATTTCATTAGTATTCACATAGGCTTTAAGAAAAAATGCGTTTTTTAACTTAATTTACGAAAAAATGTATAAAGATCAATGTCCAGTGAAAAGAGTCCACATGTCACAGGATTAATCCTAAGCCTTTGCACAAAAAGAAGAGACAGTTCACTAGCAGTAAGTACAGTCTTAGATAAATTTATTTCCCGTTAAGCACTTTCGTGGAGCGTAGTACACGCTGTGGTTTCAGCTGCTTCAGTGGTTTTCTTCTTGGATCTGCCCCTTCTGGGGCGTCTTAGCCCGTCCTCGGACAAAAAAGGAGTAGTGTGTTCTCCAGTTACCCTTAATCGGACGCTGAGCGCTATGCTCGCATCGGCTGGTGCTCCCGACGTGGTCTTTGGCTGACCAATCATCACATGTCCCTTTCATAGTCCCACTGATCTGCGTGTGAACTTAGATCGTTTAAACTCCTCCCCTTCTTCCGGTAATCGTACATCATGCGTTCCAGGTCCTTCTGCTTTGGTTATGTCCCGGTGGGGTGAGTGCTTGTTTCAAATCTTGTTCTTTTCATTAATAGTTGCGTTTTACCAATTCCAACTTGGATATAAATTTCAATATTGAGCATAATTAACATTAGAACATTTGTTCAAATATTGTGTAAGGGTCTTAAAACAGATTATTGTCCAAATAGTGTGGGACGTAGGTGCACTCTGAGACCCCTTGGAATACGTTGTTGTTTACAATATTCTTTCAATGTCAATCATGCAGTTCCAGGTCGATGCGTCTTTATACAGCATTTCCATTCGTCTGCGCGTTGTGAGTATGTAGGTACTGCCAGAAATACACCTGTGCCTTGCAGGCCATCTAGGATTTACTGGCTTCCTCCTCACTGTATGAGAACATCTCCTGTGTCATGGTACAATTTATGTGGGTGCTTACCATACAGGAACGTATATATTCTTTTGCAATGACGGTCGCACACCCACCTTTTAATTGTTGGTGCTGCAAAGTGAAATGGAGTGATACTGTCTTACTCCTCCTTCATATAACATGCAGAGACTCCAGCACACAAGAAAAGTTATATTCATGCTTCTTATTCCTCATACACGCAATCTATATGCGACGTTTCGGAACACCCTGGTTCCTTTTCAAGCTCAAAATGACATACACATGTGTTACAAAATATAACTATTTTACCATTCAAGAGGAAGTGACCTCACACATTGAGCATCACATTTAACCTCTACAGGGAATAAATCAAGTTACAAGTATAAGTACTTCATATTGACTATCATATATATAAATATAGTCTAGTCTTTATTTAATCCATTTGGTGACAAAGTCCCCAGTTTGTTGTACCCACCAAGTTTTCCGCTGTTTCAGTTTTAACTGTCTATCACCACCTCTCGGTGGTTGTGGTTACCAATTTAACACCATAAATTTTATTTGTGTATCAGTATGTCCTTTTTCAGCATAATGCTGAGGTACTGGAAGTTCATGATAATATATTACAATACATAATATAATAAATATATATAAATATAATCTATATATATATATAATATATTCTCATGTATATTATATATATACATACACCAAAAGAGAGAGAAGTCGAGCACTCGCAGGAATTTTAAAACAAAAACAGATCTTATTTAGCACGCTAAATAAAGATCTGTTTTTTGTTTTAAAATTCCTGCGAGTGCTCGACTTCTCTCTCTTTGGTGACATATTCCTTTTTGGATGCACCGGGGTTGCTGTATAATGTAAGGGTGTGCAGAGGGACCATCTATAAGTGAACATATATTAGAGAGAACGTGGGCAGCGGGCACTCCAAAGAGTCAACAGCCTGGGTGCCATCCAAACTTGTACAATATCGGAAAAAACGGAGGCCACTCACAGGATTTATGAACAGCGTGGTTGTTTAATCCAACGTGATGGTTAACATGTTTCCGCCCGTGAATGGGGCCGTCTTCAGAACATCTGAGGATCTTACTGAGAAAGTTTAAATACCAACTCCATCCAATCGTGAGTGTGTATAGCGGTGTGACAAAAAGGTAGTGATTACCTTGTCCAATCAAAACAAGGGGGTGTATAACAGAAGAATCAATAGGAAAGCAGAGGGTGTATCCGAGTCGCTTCAATGTGGAAATCAAGCCAGAGCTACGCCGGCAGTGAAAAATAAGATAAAGTAATGGATGTAGTATCACCTGGTAATTCAAAGCGGTGAATTGCAGAAACACCACTGCGTGTGTTGAAAGTGCTAGAGTGCTATAAAGTGGCAAGTGCACACATAACAATACAATTAAAACAACATAAGTACTGAACATCTACTGACACAGTCTACATCGTGAATAGATAAAACTAGTAAATGCATAAATATATGGTAGGTACCCCATAGTTCATCCAAATCATGGGTTCTCTTATAAAAGATAATAAACAATAAATAGGGTCCACAGCAAGGGAAAGCTCTGTGCAAAAGGGAGATGTATCAAAACTGTAATAATAATAATATAGAGTCGTAAGGGGCCTAATAAAAATAATGGGGTTACCGATTATATAACAATATATGCGGTTGTGTAATTTACACAAAAAAGAAGGGGATAACACTAAGATGGGAAGATATACTTGGTACACATAATATCCATCAATAAGGAAAAAAGATCCACATGTAGTCAGGGTACGAAAAGGGTCAGCTGTGCCGTAAGCGAACTATGTCATGTGAGACAACCTCACAGACAATGGCAATGGAAGCCCAGATGGCTGATGACACCATCTCGTACTACTCTATATTTTGAGAGCACAGATAGGGTAAATTAATGATGGATACCGGATGGCTCTAATGTTGAATAGTGGATCAAAACTAACGCACTCTTGACTATTACAGATAGAAAAGCAGATATTATAAGAAACATTGTAAAGACCATGTTCGTTAAGGCCACGTGGTGTTAAAGTTCCCAATTGGTGTATCCATTTGGCTTCACGTCTCAGGAGTATCTTCTCAGAGTCACACTTCGTGTCATGCTGATGGGTAGACCGTCTATGATCATCCATCTCAGACATGATGATGATGGTTCAATTGGCGCAGTGCTTGGCAACAGCCATATCACCGTATTGTGCTTGGAGATTTTTGTTCTTGTCCGCAATGCTTGTCTAATGACATGCGGTGGTTGGCCATGCGTTCTCTGAACGTGGTCGATGTCTTCCTATATAGTACATACAGCCATGGGCACACAATATAGTAAATGACGTTGCGGCTGGTACATGTTATAGCGACCCTTGATCTTAATCCGTTTACCCGTTTGTGGGTGTGGAAACGATGGCCCTGACAGCATTCCATTACATGTGGTGCAATTTGGGCACCTAAAACAACTCGATTTCATCTGAATGATGGGTTTAAGTGTGTGAGGAAGTCTCTGTTCACCAATAGGTTCTCAGTGAACGGCGGTTTGAATGTTTGTTGGTGGACGTGGTATTGAATGGAAGAGAGTTATTTTCTTACCATCTCCCAATGTTGGTTAATTGATTTTTTGACCAAAGGACTCCTCGGATTGTATTCTGTGTATAGTCATTACCTCCTGTTTCTCTTTTGGAGCTGTGTATTATTGGATATGTTTCTTTAGCTTCCTAAAAGAACTATATATATATATATATAATATATATATATGATATAATATATTAATATATATATATATATATATAAAATCTACAGCACACCACCAACACGCTGCCTGGAGCCAGTATAAATGGAGACTCACTGTATGGCTCCTTCCAAATCCTGTTTTCCTTTAGGTTATGCGGTGTGGGGTGGGACCTTTATAAATAATATAAACCTAATTGGATGTGTATGTAAAACTGACAAAGTGTCAGTGACTCTTTGAATTGTTTATGGTCAATAAGATTGATGAATTTCCTTCTAATCAGTATTTGAGGAAGTGGGGGGTTCCCCATGTGGATGCTATTTTGTGTATAAGCTTGATAAAGGGTTTGTAGCTCCGAAACGTTGCTTGATGTAATGGCACGTTGATGAAATAAAGAAGTTTTTAAGTTTTTCCTGCATGAAGACCTGTGTGCTGTATATGTATTGAATATATTAAAAATGCACAGTGTCAGGGCAACTCCTTAGTCTTATAAAAAAGTGGGTTTATTCACACTCACAACAATGGCAACGTTTCGGTCCCTGGTCTTGGACCTTTATCAAGCATATATATATATTATATATATATATATATATATAATATATAATCCTCCACCAGTTGAAAGCACTCCATGGGACTTATTTAATGAAAAATTATCAAAAGTTTATTACATATATCGACGCGTTTCAGCCTCCATACAGGACGTCATCAGGACGTCCTGATGACCCCCTGAATGGAGGCTGAAACGTGGCGATATATGTAATAAACCTTGATACTTTTTTCATTAAATAGTCCCATGGAGTGCTTTCAACTGGTGGAGGATTTATTTTTTGGAGAGACACCTGGGCAGAGTGAACAGTGTGTGGACGAGTGACACAAGTAAGATTGGATATCTTAATATAATATTATATATATATATATATATATATTAATATAAATATATTCACAATTCGATTGCACTCCATCCTATAGGTATACTCGCCTGGGTGCTGTCCCAATTGCATCAAAACATCCACAAAAAAGATAGACGCCACTCACAGGTCTTGAAAAAATCCAATAAGGTTATTCCATCAACATGTTTCGACCTCCAAGGCCGTCATCAGGACTAAAGTATTGCCACAAACCATCAGTTTAAATAGCCACCCAAGTGACCCACCCACCGATAACCTAACTCTGTATAAAACACATCCTATTAAACACATACAAATATATCGAGTGATCATAAACCACGTGATAAAAATTCATGAAGAAATACATACATCTAGTGAGAACCATAATATTAAAACATCTACACCCTCTAAAAATAGTATAAAAGGACTATACCGTGATCATAAAAACGGAGGAACATATACGGAGCACAGTATCCAGGGCATCTCTCCCTTCCGGGTACGTCAACAGGCCGACAACCTCCGTCGTGGGCGGGGGTCACAAGGACAGAGCCCACGTGGAGATCTCCAAGCAACCAAAGAAGCAACAATGTACGTAACCGGAAGTGTGGAGAATCCGGATCGCACTCACTGAATCAGTGTCAGTCGCAAATAAATATAAAGCAAAGCAGCAGGTATGAGGCTAATCATAAACTCCTAGAGACAAAAACCAAAAAACAAAGTCTATATATAAATGAAAAGGAATAAAGAATATCTATAAAACATTACTATAACCAGCATATTATAGAAAGCAGCTTAGATTGTTCATCTCCTTGAGGCCATAGGGTACCATTGTTTGTAACCGTGCAATCCATTTGGCCTCCGATTGTAGTAAGCTCCTCGCTCTATCCCTTCCATAGGTGGGATGTGATCAATTAACATACATTTTAACGTTGCCAGACTGTGTCCCTTCAATTGAAATGTTTCGCTACAGGTTGATCACACATCTTTTTATTATCCAATATCTGACTATTGAGAGCAGCTAATCGTGCTGCGATGATTGGCAAACCTCTCACGGAAAGATGTAGTCGTTTTGCCCACATAAAGAAGGCCACACGGGCAGGTCAAAAAATAATACAAATGCACTAGTGCAAGTGAGTCTATGTCTGATTTGATCGTTTACGGTCCTAGGATGGGGAAAGTCTTTGCCCGAAAGCATAAATCACAAGTTGTGCAATTGGACATTTGTAGCACCCTAATTTGGGAGGACCCCATGGGGTATTCATTTCAACCTAGTGAGTAGTAAGATCAGTCTTAACCAACATATTACGCAGAGATTTACCTCTGCGATGGGAGAAGCGTATCTTTGTTGTTGAAAAGGCAAAGAATCATTCCCTTCAATAATTCTCCAAAGTTCTTTTGCTTTTTCCAATCTCATGAATGAGTGTCGAAAAATCCATCGGGAAAGTTATGCATTTCGAATCACCCTTATGCTTGGCCTCCATAGTCAAGTTCTCAAGGCTTTAGTCAGCTGTTGTTTTAGTCTTTGCGTAGAATACCCCTTTCCACAAAACGACAGGTCATTTCTTTTAATTGAGTCTCAATACGTTCACCCTCTGAGTTGTGTTCCTCAATACCCTAAGGTATTGGTGTAAGGTATAGCCTTATCAACGCTGGAGGATGGAAACTGGTCGCATGAAGCACTGTGTTGCGATCAGTTCCTTCCGATACAACGTGGTACCCAATCCATCATTTATCTGAAAATTAAGAGATCAAGAAATTCTATTTCATCATTTTTGATTTTAAACGTGAGTTTAATTGGAGTGTTCAAAGCATTAACCACCGCCAACTTCTCACGTAATAATGTCTCTCCGCCTTCCCAAATCAGAAAGTATACTATATATCTCTTATATAGTGGATATTCGTACCCATTATCGGAAGGAAATGTACACTGTTCAAACTGTTGCATATAAAATTAGCAAAGGATGGGGCCACATTGGACCCCATCGCAGTGCCTTTACACTGCACATAATATTGGTCCATAAACCGAAAAGGTTCTGGCCAATATAATGTGCAGCAATTCCATCAAAATCAATGGGAGGTTGTCGGTGTCCCCTGTCATAAGGGCTGTTAAGCCTGGATACCTTCACCACTGGGGAATTACCGTATAGAGACTATAACATCTATGGTAACCAGTAATTTATTTTCCATGGGGCATCTAGTTGTGACAATATTTCATCAGATGCCCACATCCCGTAGATGAACTATATATTTTAACAATGGGTTGAAGATATACATCAACATATTGTGCTAACGGCTTCAATACAGACCATATGAGGTCACTTTGGGCGACCCGGAGGGGATTCAAGACTCTTATGTACCTTAGGAAGGGTATAAATAATAGGACAAGTTGGATAATCCGTACGTAAGAAATTGTGCACATTTTGACGAAATCCAACCAGAATTCTTACCCAACGTGACCAAAGAATCTACAGATTTTTTAATCTCAAACATAGGATTTCTATCACAACGGATATATGTATTGGAATCACTTAATGAGGAGTAACTCCATACATAATAATCTCGATTGAGCAAAACTACAGCTCCGCCTTTATCACGGGACGTTCACAAGGTGTAGTGTCCGCTTGCAAAGTTTAATAGCTAGAGTTGGGCTGTCCAAATTATCAAAGTGGGACCTTGTGCCTAGACCGGTCCCGTACTGAGTATGCAGCATGTCTGTAAACACCTTAATGGCTGGGGAGGTGTTAATAGGGTCAAATGTACTCCTAGGTCTAAATTTTTCCACACACACCTCATCACTCACATCCCTGGAAAACTCTCTGAGTTTCAACCTTCTTTGAAACTGTGAGAGGTCAATATCAAATTGAAATTCATTAAACTTCATAGAAGGGACAAAGATAAAACCTTAGTCAACAGAGATTCTTCACCAGGTGTTAAAACATGCGTAATCAGGTTAAAATCACCTCTTTCTCGGTGGTTTGTTTTTTACATTTGAACCCCCCTCTCCGGGTGTATTTCCTCTGTCTCCTATAGACCGGATCTGGTCACCCTCTTGTGAAAAGGGGCCCGTGTACGGGATTCGTCTCCATATTAGTGACTACCGCCCCATTGGGTTCAGTGTCAGACTGTCCTGACTCACTGATGAATCAATCGAGAGGCCAAAAGGGCGTCTCCTACGTGTTCTCATACGTTGGTATCAGTCTGACCCATAACCAAGGGTATACCCTCTTATCTTTGTAATCTTGTTCAACCTTATGTAATTTGTCACGTTTAAATTGTAGCAAATCAGACTTATATTATCAACTGATTACTAATTCTCAACAGAGTTTCAGCCATATCTCATCTTTCAAGATATCTGCATTGGTTTTTTCATATAATTTCTGTTCAATCTGTACCTTTTTCAATTCTTTACTGACATAGTCAATAACTAGGACCATAAGGTCAATGAGCATTTGTTTAGAATCGCCACCCACCGTCCACAGAATTCCTTATCTACACGACCTAGCGTCGGACATTTTAACACGAAACCCTCTAGGAATTCTGCGGGCCCTGTGGGAGTCAGATAAACACATGCCATGCAACTGTAAGTCATAGATCTTTTTTTAAGGTTCAATAATTTGAGATATACTCCCTATTGGACCTGCCGTTGTATTGCTCCTGCTGATTCAGTGAACAAGATTTTATCAACTTCATCCTGGAGAAAAGCAAAGTACTCTCCAGATCCACATCAAAGAAATACAAGCAGAAGTTGAAACATTATCCTCCATAGGGGGGAGTCCAAAGTAAGCAGCCATTAGACAAATAAATCTGTATGTAAACAAAAAAGGGTGCTAATCCAACAACTCATATGAATATATTCACAATTCGATTGCACTCCATCCTATAGGTATACTCGCCTGGGTGCTGTCCCAATTGCATCAAAAAATCCACAAAAAAGATAGACGCACTCACAGGTCTTGAAAAAATCCAATAAGTGTTTATTCCATCAACATGTTTCGACCTCCAAGGCCGTCATCAGGACTAAAGTATTGCACAAAACCATCAGTTTAAATAGCCACCCAAGGACCCACCCACCGATAGACCCTAACTCTGTATAAAAAACATCCTATTAAACACTATACAAATATATCGAGTATCATAAAACCACGTGATAAAAATTCATGATAGAAATAACATACTCTAGGTGAGAACCATAATATATAAAACATCTACACCCTCTAAAAATAGTATAAAAGGACTATACGTGATCATAAAAACGGAGGACATATACGGAGCACAGTATCCAGGGCATCTCTCCCTTCCGGTACGTCAACAGGCCGACAACATCCGTCCGTGGGCGGGGTCACAAGGACAGAGGCCACGTGGGAGATCTCCATAGCAACCAAAGAAGCAACAATGTACGTAACCGGAAGTGTGGAGAATCCGGATCGCACTCACTGAATCAGTGTCAGTCGCAAATAATATAAAGCAAAGCAGCAGGTATGAGGCATAATCATAAACTCCTAGAGACAAACACCAAAAAACAAAGTCTATATAATGAAAGGAATAAAGATATCTATAAAACATTACTATAACCAGCATTATTATAGAAAGCAGCTTAGATGTTCATCTCATGAGGCCATAGGGTACCATTGTTTGTAACGTTGCAATCCATTTGGCCTCCGATTGTAGTAAGCTCCTCGCTCTATCCCCTTCCATAGGTGGGATGTGATAAATTAACATACATTTAACGTGCCAGACTGTGTCCCTTTCAATTTGAAACTGTTCTCGCAAGGTTGATCACACAACTTCCGGGTTAGTACATTGTTGCTTCTTTGTTGATATGGAGATCTCCCACGTGGGCTCTGTCCTTGTGACCCCGCCCACGGACGGATGTTGTCGGCTGTGACGTACCCGGAAGGGGAGATGCCCTGGATACGTGCTCCGATATGCCTCCGTTTTTATGATCACGGTATAGTCCTTTTATACTATTTTTAGAGGGTGGAGATGTTTTATATATTATGGTTCTCACCTAGATGTATGTATTTCTATCATGAATTTTATCACGTGGTTTTATGATACGATATTTGTATAGTGTTTAATAGGATGTGTTTTATACAGAGTTAGGGTCTATCGGTGGGTGGGTCATGGTGGGGTGGCTATTTAAACTGATGGTTTGTGCAATACTTTAGTCTGATGACGGCCTTGGAGGTCGAAAACCTGTTTGGATGGAATAAACACTTATATATCTATAATAAATACATCATTATATATATATATATATATATATATATATTCAATCTCTATGTATCTTACATTTCAGCATTTCTGTAAGCAGTTTTGCTATAGCTGGAATGATTTGACAGTTGGTGTGCTGTATACTGTATGCAGTATTGACAGGTGGCATGGGGGAAAATAGTCAGGTCAGTCTGAGCAAAAAAGTACTTTATTGAAGGCATTTAGCAACACACATACCTTAGAGTAAGTGCTACTTACACATATTTATAGATTAAGATGATGCAAAGTTTTTTTTTTCAGTATACATACACACTTTCTGCACAACTAGTTAATACCCTATCAAATGTACAGGCATGCTTAGTCAGTTATTCACTTAGGAAGATTTAGCTTTACCTGTTCTGAGAGGAGGGAGGTTAGGGTGGATGCCTGGACAGTCTGTTCTAGTAAAATATATTTTTTTCTTTGAAATGCTTTATTTTTCAGGAAAGGCAAGTTATACATCTATTACTCAGTAGTTACTGGGCTATAAATCACAAAAATTTCCCAGACTGGTCTTAAAACTTAATGTTATGTGCTGATTAAAGAAGCGTGGGCAGTGCTATACACTTTTTCTGCTGCCTGGTGTATTTTTATTTGCTTCCTCATATCTTTCATATAGAACAGAAAATTCAACATGCTTGTTTAATTATTTTTAAAAATCTGCTAAACATTAAAGTAGCGTGTTCCTTTCAAATACTTTTGTTACAGAAAAAAAGGTAAAATCCTGTTAGGAGGCAAACTGAGGGACTTTTATTTTAAAAAGGACTGCACATCAAACTGCATTTACATTGATCTAAATTTCAAAATCTGTTTCTTTCAACTTTGTTTATTTGTTCTTTTTACCTGATTCGGGCCACACTATTTTTTTTACTACATGCTGTATTTTTATTTGATTTTACATCTATCTTATATAAAATCAAAAATGAGAAATAAGTTTATTTACAAAAATCTACTATAAATTAAAAAAGTGTTAACGAAAATGAATGTCCCATAATCTGTTAGCACTTCTTTACAGGACTTTACGTTATTTTTCTGTAACTAAAAAGGCAACACTGGCTGGTGAACTGGAGGACTGACCTAAAAGTGTATTTTGAACTGGATGACTGACCTAACAGTGTCTGTTGAACTGGAGGACTTACCTAACAGTGTATGCAGAACTGGGTGGCTGAGCTTACAGTGTCTGCTGAACTAGGAGGATTACTTAACTGTGGCTGCTGAACCCTCCAGACCCCCAGTTCAGCAGACAGACACTGTTAGGTCAACCCTTCAGTTCAGCAGACACTGTTAGGTCAGCCCTTCAGTTCACCAGACACTGTTAGGTCAGCCCTCCAGTTCACCAGCCAGTGTTGACTTAACACAAAAGGAAGTTCCTGTGAGTGGAATTATTAAGGACATAGAAAAAGAAGGACATTGAAACAAGAAGGGCAAGTAAACAAGGTTGGTTTGTGCTGGTATTGTGTATTAGAAGTGACAGTTTTGTTGGTACCATGCAATGTGCATCTTGCCACATGTATAGAAACATGGAACAGATGTTCCAGGGACCTATGTCTGCTAGGTGCGAGTGGGTTGCCCGTTTGGAAGCTGAGGTGGAGAGTCTAAGGGGGCAGCTTGCAGCATTGCAGGGATTGGCAAATCTGGGGGGACAGTAGGCATTGGCTGGGGCCATTATAGAGGTGGGTGGAAGTGGGACATGGAAGGTTGAGGGGGGAGGTAGTTTTGTAAGGTTTGCTATGGGAAGTGGAGGATGGAAGGGTAGAGTTACTTCTTCCCAGTTTGCCAATCCCAACAGATTTGCCACCTTAGGTGATAAAGTGGAGGGAGGAGAGTTCAGAATTAGCATGTATGGAGCGGGCTAATCCCTTGAGCACCCAGGGGTCTGCCATCTCTAATACAAGGGAGTATGCACTTAGGATCAGGAATGCTAGGCAGGTGGTAGTGGTAGCGGACTCTATTATTAGAAAGGTTGATAGGGTAAATCTGCCCCAAAACGCTTAATAGCGAAATGTATGTTGGCTGTCTGTTGCTTGGGTTCGGAATGTGGTGGATCATGTAGAGTACTGGGTGAGGCTTGGTGTGACACAGGGTTTTGGTTTACATAGGTACCAACGACAAAGTTAGAGAAGGGGGAGAGGTCCTTAAACATGATTTCCGGGCCAAGATAAATGCCAGGACCTCCAAGGTAGTGTTTTGAGAAATACTACCGCAGCCACGTGCTACGCTAGGGAGACAGCGGAAGCTTAGGAGCATTAATGCATGGCTAAGAGGGTGGTATAAGGAAGAATGGTTTAGGTTTATAGAGAACTGGGCAGACTTTTCTGTCAGCTACAGGCTCTTTTGTATGTCTGTTGTATTCAATTAGATCAACTGGACTTGAAATGTAGTTCTTGAAGACGTTTCGCTAGTCATCCGACTGGCTTTCTCAATTCAGAATGACTTGTACAAGAATCTGTGGCAATTATGTACCCTGGAAAATCCCAATTAGCATATCACAGCCAGGTGTTAAGGGTGTGATTAGATAGTGGCTAAGAGGTGTTATAGGAACGCCCAGAGTAAGGTGTTAAAACAGCATTGTACATGGCAGACAGTTGGTGTTGAACCCCCCCACCTCTATTTAGGCTTGGTTTCTTTATTTTCACATAAATGGCCTCCTTAACACCTCTCTTGAACCAGTCACGTTCCTTCGCCAGTATATTAACATTACAATCTTCAAAGGTATGTCCTTTATCCTTAAGATGCAGATACACGGCTGAGTCCTGACCCGAGGAATTGGCTCTTCTGTGCTGGGCCATACGTTGATGCAGTTGCTGTTTGGTCTCCCCCACATACAAATCAGAGCATTCTTCACTGCACTGCACTGCATATATGATGTCGCTTTTCTTGTGTTTTGGTATTGGGTCTTTCGGATGTACCAATTGCTGCCTCAGTGTGTTGTTCGGTTTAAAGCAGACAGGGATACGATGTTTTTTTGAAAATTCTTCTTAATTTCTCTGAGACCCCTGCTACATATGGGATGACCATGTTCTTCCTCCTGTCTTGCTTTTCCCCTTCACTGTTGTTATTCGTGTTCTTTTCTTTCCTTCTACTTCTTTTGACAAAGGCCCAGTCTGGATATCCACAAGTTTTAAGGGCTCCTCTGAGATGTTTCATTTCTTTAGCCTTTGCCTCTGTGCTAGTGGGGATGTTCTCGGCTCTGTGTTGCAGGGTTCTGATGACCCCCAGCTTCTGATCTAAAGGGTGGTGGGAGTCAAACATCAAATACTGATCTGTGTGTGTTGGTTTTCTGTAAACCTCTACTTCCAGTTTACCATTTTCCTTAACTTCTACCAAGCAGTCCAAGAAAGCCAGTTTGTTGTTTTGTACCTCTTCCCTTGTGAATTTAATGTTTTGGTCCACCGCATTAATGTGTTCTGTGAAAGCTTGTACTTCCTTCTGGTGGATTTTAACCCAGGTGTCATCAACATATCTGAACCAGTGGCTGGGTGCTATGCCCTTAAAGGTATTAAGCGCCTGTGTTTCTACCTCCTCCATGTAAAGGTTGGCCACAATAGGTGAAACTGGAGATCCCATAGCACATCCATGTTTTTGCTTATAGAACTTATCCCTGTATTTGAAATAGGTGGTATTCAGGCACAAGTCCAACAAGGAACACACCTGTTCTGGGTTGAGATCAGTTCTGCTGGTAAGAGTGCTGTCTTGGCCCAGCCGTTTTCTCACCATGTCAACAGCCTCCTTGGTGGGTATACAAGTGAAGAGAGATGTCACATCATAGGACACCATAGTTTCTTCTACACCGAGTACTATATCTTCAATCTTGTTGGTGAAATCCTGAGAGTTCTGGATGTGATGCTTAGAACTTCCCACCAAAGGTCCTAAGATGTTAGCTAGATATTTTGCCACCTTGTATGTTACCGAGTTGATGCTGCTGACTATAGGTCTTAGTGGGGCCCCTTCCTTATGTATCTTTGGGAGTCCATATATGCATGGATGTGCCTCACCAGGGTAGAGGCGATGATACATTGCTCGGTCAATGGCTTTATCCTTTTGAAGCTGTTGTAGTAAGTCTATGACTCTTTTCTTGTAACGGCTGGTGGGATCCCTTGTTAAAGCCTCATATGTGTTGTTATCGGCCAGGAGCATGGTCACCTTATCATGGTAGTCTGAGGTGTTGAGTACCACTGTGCATCTTCCTTTATCTGCCGGTAGAATGGTGATACTTGCCACAGATTCTTGTACAAGTCATTCTGAATTGAGAAAGCCAGTCGGATGACTAGCGAAACGTCTTCAAGAACTACATTTCAAGTCCAGTTGATCTAATTGAATACAACAGATATACCATGACCTGGATGAATGAGAACCTTCACAAGCTCTTTTGTATGGCTGTTCTGGACAGGCCTTTAGCCTGGACAGTCATGGGATGGGGATGGGGACTATACAGGCCTGGGGTTGCTGAGGAAAGTGGGTCCTCAGCACCCTTGGCCTCTATTGGTCATCTCCCTCCTGGCAAAAATCAGGGTCCCCTTGGTGATAAGATTGATTGACTATTCCCCTCTAGGCAGAATTCAAGGTTCCCCTAGTGATTAGGGATCATTGGTTCCCCCCCATCGCCTTGGCTACCAGGGGGTGTGTTTAAGGGGATAAAAGCAGGGGTCCGGTTCGGTTCCCTCAGCCACACTCACCACAACCTCGAGGACTGCAGGACAGAGGAACAGGATGACAAGTTCGGCGGCAGAGATGGTGTCCGAGTGGCAAGTTCGCTCCAGCAATCCAAACGAAGCGGGACAGTGGCTGGCGGTGTTCCTGAACTCAGGGCAGAGCCTGGGTGGCCCGGAGGAGGAGTGGCTAGGCAGGGAGTCCACAGCTCTCAGAAGCCGGAAGGGGAGTGTCAGTTCCCATGGAGACCGAGGACACGGTCTCTGAAGAAGTGACCAATCCGGAGCCAGCGGGGGTGGAGCTTCATGGCCGGTTAAGCCAGGCGCCGGCAAAAAGGAGAGCTGCTCCGGCTGTGCGGGGCAACCCAAGGCCAAAAGGAGAGTGGAGGTCAGCCAGGAATGGTCCTGGAAAAGCGGCAAGGGGGCTAAGAGGCACAGGAAGACTGCAAAAGGTTCCCTGTGGCCTTCTATGTCTCCTCCTGCAGCAGTCTATAATAAAACTGATGGAATCAAGCAGCATGGAAGTGCTGCTCACTCACTTCCACAAGCAAGTCAGACTGCTGTTCCAACTGGGTCTGCCAGCAAAGGGGCTGTTTCTCTCTTCCCTCCCTCCCCCTGTCCTTCTATTGTTCTCACAGGGCCTTCAGTATCCAGCACCTCTTCTGCAGCTACCACAGCCACTGTCCCCAGTGTACCTGCCAAGGAAGCACAGGATGACACCATGACACAACCACTTCAACTACCAGCTGGATCCCCTCCTTCGCAGGCAGAAGCGGATATGGCAAAAGCTGCAGGTAATTACAATGATACATTTGCATCTGTAAGGGAGGCGTTTAATACGCTCTCTAATGTGTTCCTTCAATTTCAAGGGCAATACAACTCAAACACCGGTCAGGGTACTAACACTCAAGTTACGGGCAATACGGCCCATAATATTTAAGCCATTACTAAGGAAGGGGAATTTCAAAAGGAAATTAATACCTCTGAATCCAGCTCTGTTTCTACTGTTAAGAATGTACCAGAGGTTTGCCTCTGGGATGTAGTGTCGTGTGAGACTACCCCCCTGGGCTTACATTTGCCCACGGCAGTAAGGGAAAAAAATCATAAAAGGCGAATACGTCGATATTCTTTCCTTGCTGCCATTGGTAAAGGAATTCAAGAGTGAGAAGAAGTCAGGTGACAGAGGGGGACAGAAGGAGGCCAGTGGCACGTACGTTGCCCAACTGGCTTCAATTATTCTGTATATATGCCAATGTGTTGACCACCTCAAAGCCTGATCTTGGCCCGTCCCTATTTAAATACCTAGACATAGTGCTAGAAGCCCATAGAGCATAGGGGGGAATCGGGTGGTTCGTGTATGATGAGAAATTCAGACAAAAGAAGTCAGTCCACCCACAGATATCTTGGTGACTTATGGCTCACCATGTTAGCCCTAAGAAACATTATTCCCTAACCCAATCTTTCTCAACCCAGGAAAACCTGCTCAAGCAACCAACCGCTCAAACACCTGTTGGGCCTTTAATGAATCATCTTGTAAATGGCAAGCCAACTGCAGATATAGGCACGAATGCTCAGTGTGTAATTTGGCCTTTCGTTGCATTAGAAAATTCAATCCCGCAGTTAAACAAGCCAGAGATAGTCAACCAAAACTTGAATACCCCAGTGATCTTATCAAAAATGCTGCAATAGCTAGAGCTCTACCCAAAGCGGCAGAAAGCTTCATTCATTAAAGACGGATTTCAAACAGTTTTCGGATCCCGCTAGAAAAAATTAGACCCACGTTAATAGTCCCAAATAACCTAAAATCAGCTCGCATTGAGCCAGAAGTAGTTAGATCTAAGATACAAAAAGAACTTTCCTTGGGCAGAATAGCTGGCCCTTCACTAATTTCCCCTTTCCAAAATTTCAAGTTTCTCCTTTGGGCTTAGTACCTAAAAAGGAAAAAAGGAGTTATCGTCTTATTCATCATCTCTCATTTCCATCAGGAGACCCAGTCAATGACTGTATTAACGATGAACTATTATGATTATGACGGTTACTCTTATCAAACTTGACAACTCACAGATGTCACTACAACCTGCTAAACAGGGTCAGGGAAACCTTATTCTGTAATTAACTGCTTAGTAATACTGAATCTTGTATTGAACTTATTTACTATATATATTATAAGAATTAACTATATGACCACCTTAACAAGTGTCATATACATCATTTGACGACGCTTTAGATCTCTGGCATCAGTGTGGTAAGGGAGTCCTATTGGCCAAATCCGATGTAGAATCAGCCTTTAGACTACTCCCCATTCACCCGGAGTGTCACTGGACACTGGGTTTCCATTTTGAAGGAGGCTATTATTTCGACAAATGTCTACCCATGGGCTGCTCATTATCTTGCTTCTACTTTGAAGTATTTGCAAGTTTTATTGACTGGGTCGTTAGGTATGAATCCGGTTCTGATAATGTTATACACTACTTAGATGATTTTCTATTTATCGGCCCTGCCACCACAGCCACTTTGCGAGAATTTGTTAAATATATTTCTGTGGTTAACAAAGCAATTTGGTGTCCCAGTCGCGTTGAATAAGATGGTTCCTCCCTGCACTTGTATGCAATTTTTAGGAATCGAGATAAATTCAGTCCTGATGCAATTTAGGCTTCCTGACGAAAAACTGCTTAAATTAAAAAACTTAGATAATAGAGCGCTAAGCACCAAAAAACTCCAGTTAAAAGAACTGCAATCATTATTAGGTCATCTCACCTTTGCTACCCGAGTCTTACCTGTTGGCAGAGTTTTTAATAGAAGGCACATTAACCTAACCATGGGCGTCACCAATCCTTCCCACCATATACTAATCTCGCATGAGTGCAAGAAGATCTGAGAGTATGGCAACAGTTCTTAGAACATTTTAATGGCCAAACATGTCGGCAACAGGAATTCCTGGAAAACGACTCCTTTCAATTTTATACTGATGCGGCCGCATCGGTAGGATTCGGGGCATTTTTTAACGGCCAATGGTCCGTTGGTAGATGGCCAAAAAGATGGATAGATTCAGGATTGACTAAGAATATAGTCCTATTGGAGATTTTTCCAATCCGAGCGCCCCATAGAATTATGGGGCGCTCGGTTAGAGAACAAGAGAATCTTATTGAGATGTGATAATATGAGCGTAGTCATAAATGGTTTGACATCAAGGTCTCCCCCAGTTCTCAGATTGCTCAGGCACTTAATCTTGAGATCGTTGCAGTTTAATTTATGGCTTAAGGCAAAACACATTTGAGGCATAGATAATAAGTCTGCCGATTCTCTGTCTCGTTTTCAGTTTGGAGCATTTTGGGAACTGGAGGAGCAAGCAGAGACATCAGGTTTACCATGTCCAGAATATCTATGGGATTTAATTTAAAACCGCTTAAAAAAGTGCTGCTGGATTCACTGTCCACAAAAACTCATATCGGCTTGGAATGCTTGGGTCCTATTCAAATCCCAAAGCAAAATGTCTTCCCATTTTTCTGATAGTAACCTCTTCGTTTGTTGGATACTGAACTATATGTCAGCAAACTATTCCTTATCCTATATGAAAAAGAGACTAGCGGGAATTTCTTTCATATTAAAATTATTAGTGGAAACAGGTTTTACTCGTTCTTTCTTTATTAAACAGTTCTTTAAAGATTTAGCCAAATCAAAAAAGTCCATAGACACTAGACGCCCCATAACTCTTCCCTTGTTAGAAAAATGAATCGTCATTCTCCCAAAAGTTTGTTTTGACGAATATGAAGTTAGCCTATTTCGCTGCCTGTTTGTATTAGCATTCTTCGCTGCCCTATGGGTAAGTGAAGCAGTTTTGCCAAGCAAAAAATTCCCTGGGGGACTAGAAGAGGATAGTATATACTTGGTACAAGACAAACTGTGCATAGTGTTAAAACACTCTAAGACAGATCGTCTGGGCAAGGATTTAGTCTCTTGGCTCGGCCCCTTCGCCATTCCTGATCTCTGCCCGATTAAAAACATCCTAGCATTTAAAGCTAACTGCCCACAAGTCCCCGATCCCTTCTTCATCCACAAGGACAAATCCTTTGTTTCAAAGTTCCAATTTGCCAGAATTCTAAGCCGCTCCTTAGTATTGTTAGGGATCCCTGAGAAGAACTTCAGGACCCACTTATTCCATTATAGGGGCTGCCACTCACGCATCTTTGCTTGGGCTTGAGTGCTCTTCCATAAAACGTATGGGACGATGGCAGTCAGATAGATACAAAAGTTATGTTCGCCCCGACCTTATCCTTATGAATTGATTTATCTCTTACAGGTGGGGTCCTTAATATTTGGATAGTGGGTCATTCCTTTGTGTATTGGTTAAATCACAGAGCGGAAAATCGGGTCTACGGAGACAATCTAAATCTCGACAGATCAAAATATAGAATTTATTGGATGGGCTTGCGAGGTCTGAATTGGGATAACCTAATTGCTGCCCTAACCAGATTACTAGTTACATGGGGTCATCCAGATGTAGTGATGGTCCACTTAGGAGGTAATGATATTGGAAAACAGTCAACCATTTCCCTGATTAACAAAATTAAAAAGGATATCGCTCAAATTCGATTATTTATGCCCGATGTCATGTTTGTATGGTCTGAAATAATCCCCCGTTTAATATGGCTAACAAAATCTTTCAAGGCCCTCGAAAAGTCTAGACGTAAAATAAACTTGTCCATCAGCAAATTTTGCGAGGTCCATACGTTTATGTACATACCGACACAGAGAATTAGAAGGGGGAGAGTTAGGCCTGTATAGAGACGATGCTATTCACCTATCGGACATCGGCCTTGATATTTTCAATCTGGGCCTCCAGTCTGTGATTGAAAAGGCCTTGACTTGGAGGGGGTCAAGCTCGATTTAAGGAATTAAACGAGCTTGACATGTTCGGTTTTTAAGTGAAGCAGGGCCGCCCGCTAGGAGAAGATCAGCAGCAGGCTGGGTAAAAATAAAATGGTTGAAGAAGTAAAGTGTAAAACATGTTAATTTAACTGTTAATTGAAATAAAAGTGTTGCGGCCTTTTCTCCCACCTCTTCGTGTTGGTGTGAATTATTTAATTGTCAGGTTAATTGGGTTCTCTATGGTTTATCACTGGGAGAGACTCCTTCATCCCTTGGCCTTTAGCCTGGACAGTCATGGGGTGGGGGATGGGGACTATACAGGCCTGGGGTTGCTGAGGAAAGTGGGTCCTCAGCACCCTTGGCCTCTATTGGTCATCTCCCTCCTGGCAAAAATCAGGGTCCCCTTGGTGATAAAATTGATTGGCTATTCCCCTCTAGGCAGAATTCAGGGTTCCGCTAGTGATTAGGGATCATTGGTTCCCCCCCCATCGCCTTGGCTACCAGGGGGTGTGTTTAAGGGGATAAAAGCAGGGGTCCGGTTCGGTTCCCTCAGCCAGACTCACCACAACCTCGAGGACTGCACCCTCCCACCCTCCCTAATTTATACTCAGGTAACTCGTAAAGTTATTTATTACTATGTGAATGTTATATGCAAATGTTTGTAAAATATGACAATTATCAAAAGTTTATTTTATGTAAAAATGTATTGCATTGTTGTCGCAACACAGTACAATGTCCGGTTTTTAAGTGAAGCAGGAAATTTTAGGCTCATGGCTTATTTGAATTAAAAGGCTGAGCCAAATCTTAAAAGTTTGAAGTTATTTACAGTGCTGCCCGCTGGGAGAAGATCAGGGGCAGGCTGGGTAAAAATAAAATGGTTGAAGAAGTAAAGTGTAAAACATGTAAATTTAACTGTTAATTGAAATAAAAGTGTTGCAGCCTTTTCTCCCACCTCTTCGTGTCGGTGTGAATTAATTAATTGTCAGGTTAATTGGGTTCTCTATGGTTTATCACTGGAAGGGACTCCATCATCCCTTGACCATGGGTTGCACCTCACTGATGGCGGTGCAGCTGTTTTGGGGGAGAAGATGGCTAGAGCATTGGAGGAGATTTTAAACTAGGTTTGGTGGGAGGGTAATATCAGTCTCACTGGGATAGATAGCCCAGGAAGAAAGCAGGGTGTAGATTGGCCAGTGGTGGATGGAAAGGGGATAGGGAGGCATGTGTATTAAAGTACATAAATAAATTACAGTATCATAATCTAAAATGTAGGTTTGCAAATGGGAGAAGCCTGGCTGAGAAAATGAGAGAATTGGAGATAATGGCTTGCACTGTATGATGTAATAGGTATAGCAGAAACGTGATTGAACAGTTCTCATGACTAAGCTGTTAATTTAGAAGAATACTCCTTGTTTAGGCAGGACTGAGAAAAAAGGAAAGGGGGAGGAGTATGTGTTTATGTTAAAAAAAGAACTGAAGCCAAATTTTGGAGAAGAGAAATGAATGTTAAAGCTGAGGCAATATGGGTAGAATTAGGCAACAGGAAAGGAGGTACTGTAATTGTTGGTGTCTGTTATAAGCTGCCAAATGCTAGCAGGGAGGAAGTGAGTCAGCTTCATATGGAGTTGGCAAGGTGTTCAAGGTGGTGGAGTGTACTCATTATGGGGACTTTAATTACCTTGACTTTGATTGGTGTAGTGAAACTGCCAACACAGAAAAGGGCAATGAGATCCTGAGTTTGCCACAGGATAATTTTCTCACAGGTGGTTGAAGTTCCTACTGATAATATCTAACATCGTGGAGCGTATTATAGATATAAAAGTAACTGGAGGCTTAGGGAATAGTGACCATGAAATAGTGTTGTTGAAAGGAAAAGTGTGCTGGGTTAACAAAGACCTTTAATTTCAGGAAAGCAAATTTTCCAAGGTTTAAAGTAGCTCTTGTCAGCTGGGATAAGGTTTTATCAACCAAAGGTACTAAAGAGAAGAGGACTGTGTTTAAGTGGATTTTAAGCCATTTCACATATACCCTTGGGAAATAAATGTAAAAAAATAAATAAATCCGCAACCATGTGGCTGAATTCTTTTTTTCAATATTTTTTTTTTTTGTTGACTTATATAACATTATATCAAAACAACAGTAAATAACATTGGCACTGGTTTCATCATTTGTTGTATACATTATATGCATAAATTATAACAAATTACTATATTAATACAGTATAATTCCAAGTGTCTGAAATCTGCTAACTACTTTATAGAGATTAGCAGTTATTTTGAATTATAACCGATAAATAACAATGGCTGGTGTTTATTAACAACTGTACTCAGCTATAATTTTATTGTTAATTTGGTCGGAAAGTTATGTATTGGCAGGTCCTCACTTCCATGGTCTTCGATCCCTCTCTGCAAAAATAGTATCCAGTGGTTGCATTCCCAGCTCCCAGATTGTCCATATCCTCGACCAAATGTTTCATTGTGTTTTGTGATAGATGTGTTAAATATTCATTGGAGTATATCTGCCATATTTTGTTTATTAATTCAGTTCTGATAGGGGTCTGTGACTTCCATACAGCTGTGATTAAAGGATAACTATAAAAAATTAAACAACTAAAGAAATGGAAAGTACCTGGGGAAGGAAGTTAGGATTGATTATTCCTACCTTGTTTCGTTGAGTAGCTACAGCACGTACAGTTTTCGTTTGCCAGGTTAGTCCTGGACTAATCCTGTGTTAAAGATAGTGTTGAAGCCAGGAGGAAGACTGGCAGAATCATTTTTCTTTGGTCTGGTGATCCTCACAGAAACAATATTGGGAGGTAGGAATAACCAGGCCTATACCCCTTTCCCAAGTACTTTTCAGTTTAACTGTTTTTCAAAAAATCTTTATACACACTATAGTTCTCTTTTAAGTCTCTTGCTGCTGAGCAAATATAGTAGCATAGTAACATAGTAATTAAGGTTGAATAAAGACATATGTCCATCAAGTCCAACCTATTCACCCTCTTTTTAACCTCTTTTAACCCTACCCAACAGTTGATCCAGAGGAAGGCAAAAAACCCGGAAAAGGGGGGAAAAAATCCTTCCTGACTCCAAACGGCAATCGGAAAGTATCCTTGGATCAACCAGATCTATATGCATTAATACCAGTAATGCTCAATATTTTTTAGTTTTAGAAACTTATCCAGGCCTTTTTTAAAGCTATTTAATGAGCTTGCCATTACCACTTCAGCTGGAAGACTGGAAGTTCCACATTTTCACCGTTCTCACTGTAAAGAAACCTTTCCTAACCTGAAGATGAAACTTCTTTTCTTCCAACCTTAAAGGGATGTCCACGAGTCCTGTGATATGACCTATAAGTAAACAATGCACCAGAGAGTTCATTGTATGGGCCATTAATATATTTGTATAAGGTTATCATGTCCCCACGCAAACGTCGCTTCTCCAATGTTAACAGCCCTAACTTGTCTAATCTGCCTGCATATTCAAGCCCCTCCATTCCCCTTATTAATTTAGTTGCCCTTCTCTGAACTGCCTCAATTTCCAAGATGTCTCTTTTGTATATTGGATTCCAAAACTGCACCGCATATTCCAAATGAGGACTTACCAGTGCCTTGTAAAGAGAGAGAATAATATTTTTCTCTCTTGAATCCATTCCCCTCTTTATACAAGACAATATCTTGCTAGCTCTAGCCATTGCTACCTGGCATTGTTTGCTATAGCTAAGTCTGTTATCTACCAGAACCCCTCCCAATCTTTTTCCATTAAAGATGCACTTAACACAGAGTTATTTATGGTGTAGGTGGCACAGGGATTATTAAATCCCAAATGCATCACCTTACATTTATCAACATTGAATCTCATCTGTCATTCTGCTGCCCATTTTGATTATTTAGGTCTGCTTGCAGCACTTGCACATCATTGGAAGTTTCCAAAGCTCTGCATAGTTTAGTGTCATCAGCAAACACAGAGACCTTGCTCTCAATGCCCCCTTCTAAGTCATTTATAAACAGATTAAACAGAAGCGGCCTCAGTACAGAACCCTGAGGCACTCCGCTTAGAACTTTAGCCCACATAGACGTAGCTCCATTAACCACCACTCTCTGTTTGCGATCCAAAAACCAGTTTTCTATCCATGAACAAATGTTTTCTTCAAGGCCAACCGTCCTCAGTTTATACATTAGTTGCTTATGTGGCACAGTATCAAAAGCTTTCACAAAATCCAAATATACCACATCCACTGCTGTGCCTGAATCTAACTTCTTACTCGCTTCTTCATAAAAACCAATTAAATTTGTCTGGCATGATGTATTTCTCATAAATCCATGCTGACTACTACTAATAAGATGATCTCTGGAGACAAAGTCACTTAAAAAACATTTTGGGGTTGGACTTGCTTTGTTCGGCAATCCGTATTTCATTTTCTATTTTAGCTAGTTTAATTGCTTTCTTGCACTCTTTATTACAGCTTTTGTACTCCATGTAAGCCTGTTCTGTTCCCTCTGTTTTCAAAATTTTAAAATCCTTTTTCTTTTTTTTTTTTACCTGAGCATTAAGCCATGCAGGAGTGGACCTCATTTTTTTACACTTGTTCCCTAAATGTACAGATTTAGAAATGTAATAGTTTAATATCCCTTTAAAAAAGTGGTCCACATCTGCTCTGTATCTTTATATATGATATTAGACTAATTGCTGGTGAATTCAGGTTTTATATGAGCATATTAAATAAGGCTGTGAATGGAGTCAGAGTGATATGTGATGGGTAGATATATGCCAAAAGTTCTATATTAACGGACAAAGCCACCAACAATGTTACTGGGATGCTGGAAGTCCACAGTCACAAAAACATATATTAGGATAGGTGTTAGATATTTTATGCAGGAATTCTGGGTTTATGTATCAGCTATATAGTATTTTGAAGGGTCACTCTCTGGTAATTATATTAGATTAGCTTTTATAGGAATAGGTGTTTATTGATATCCATTTTTCTTCATTTAATTCTACTTGGAATCTTTCTTCCCATTTGGCGGTATATTGTGTTTTGATTTTTTGCGTTTCATGCCATATGATGAATATATTAGATATTATTCCCCATGTAAGAGATGTTCTATCAAATAGTTTCTCAAATGTAGTGAGGTTTTTTTTTGTATTTTTGTATGATTTTGTGTGCATATTGATATATTTTAGTATAGGTGTATAGTACTCTATAACACAATATTGTTTATTCTGTCAGTAAAATATTTAAATGCATAAACTGTACATGAGCTGTGCACACCTACCCATCAGTTATGGTATGAAAGGAATTGGTAAACTCATTTTTACCTGATGAACTACATGTCCCAAGAGGCTCCGTGACAGGAAGTCTATGAAGAGAGACAATATTCACACGCAAGACAGGAAAAGGAGGGCATTTCAGTTTGGTGTTGTTCAGGAGGACTGCCACCAGTTTGGAGAGTTGCATAGGCTTTTGTACAGGCCCTGGTCTATGTGAATTGGATGGAATCCAGCTGGAGGTCCTTCTGAGGTGCTTGCAGAACTTCACCGGTAGGGCATGCTGTGGATCTGGAGCCTGGTGTCCTTTGTATATCAGTAAGGAGACTTTGGATTTGTGTGGGGAACAGGCCACTAGATCAAGGTGATCACCCATCACTAATCAATCTGACTGCCAGACTGTGCACCCTTACCAGAGGAAACCCCTGTGTAATCAACCAGTTATCCCTCTGATTAAAGTACCCTGTCTATACTGGCTTGCACTGGGGCATCCAAAGGAGATACTATTTCTATCACTGCTAACAGGGAACTTAACAATACAATTTTAAACCCTGTTAAGAATAAATTACAGACTGCAGGATTATATTACAAGTTTATCTGCAAAAGCTGCCACTTTGCTGATTTGGGATATAGTAGTGACAGATAACTTATTATTCCATCAGAACTGTGCACTCAACTTAACAGTTATACAGACTTAAAATACTTGCAGTTGATATATTTTACAAACATAGGTTGTACACAGAAACTAACTTGAATTTTAATAAATATGTATATATATATATATATATATATATATATATATATGTTAGTAACAAAGTTTGTTCATTATTGCTGTTATTGTGTTACATTTTTCTGCTAGGTTCAGAAAAATAAATCTGGACCCTTTGGTTGCTATCTTTGTGCTGGTGTCTATTAACTGTTATCATAGGGGTGTCACTGGGGGCCACACAATATACCTGCAACTAATAATCTTGAGCCACACTTAAGGGTGGGCTACATTTGGGGGCTCGTCCGGGATTTATATCCTGCCCACTAGCAATGACTTTGCAGACTTCCTCCCCCCAAAATAAAATGAATACGAAAGAAGTTCAGAAAACAATTATTGACCCGCCGGCAGTCACGTTTGGTGCCATACCCTAAATCTTAACCCTTCACAATGCCTGGCAGACATCCTCCAACAGAGGATCTCACTAATAGACAGATTTATCAGCTAATGGGTGAAGTCATCCCCAAAGTGATGTGATCACTACAAATTTTGTTAGAGTGGGATTCTCCAGTCACAAGCCTAGATGTTCCCTCTATTATAGAGTTCAGTAAGGAGGGTCACAAAGCCCAACTAGTTCTTCCAAGTTATGGGTCATCTACAGAGTGAAAAAAGGTAACTGAGGGTCGCACTCCAAATCTTTAGAAATTTTTATTATGAACCACACATAACCACGTCACAACGTTTCGGGGGAATGCCCCCTTCTACAGAGTGTCCTGTAGAATCACAAGAGGCAAAGCTAGCCTCAACTTCCTCACTGCTCTAGGCAGCCTAGTGGAGAAGTGCACCAAGTACAGCTTGCCTTATACTGCAATTGACTATTGTAAATAATGGTTCTTCTCAGGAATTGAACCTGTACCTATAGGAGAAGACTACTATGTACCTATAGGAGAAGACTACTATGAATCCTGGATGGAACAGGCAATGCAAGCTTTAGATGAGTGGGACATTCCTGAATCCCATAAAAAGCAGACTGAGAGTTTGCTGGGAGCAGCAGCAGATACAGTTCACAATCTAAAGTTAAGCAAACAAGATTGCACTGCGTATAACTACCTAGAAGCCTTGCAAGATGTGTTTGGTAGAACTGAGAAAGCAGCTGATCTACTTTGCCAGTTCGAACATACCTACCAGGAATCTGGAGAAAAACTTCACCAGATATTGTTAAAAAAAGGTTTGGATCCCAAAAGGGTGGACAAAGTAAAAGTGAAACTAATTTTGCAGGGAGCTCAAGCCCATGACCCTATAATGCTAAAGCTACGAATGAAGGGGGAGGATAAAATTCTTATGTACAATCAGCTAATAAAAGAAGTCAGAGAAGAGGAAGCTAGATTAGAGACAAAAGGGGCATTGGAAGTGTCAGTTCAGTCACAGTTAGTGCTGTATATCCTCAGAAACCCAGCCATGAGATTGCTCAGATAAGGGAGCAAGTGGAAATGTTAACGGGGTTAGTGACACAATTGTCTCAAACTGGCTGTTTACCTTAGAAGAAGCTAGATATATGTTTAATTCAACTTCTACTAGAGAAGTGCTGCCACCCCAGCCACCAATTCAGAAAACCCATTGATATGCTACAAGTGTGGAGATATAGGGCACTACAGTATTCGGTTTGAGAATAAACCAAACCCTGAGAGAGTAATTGAATTATCCAAACAACTGAATGCAGAGAAGTAAAATGCAAAGGGAAACTCCAGAGGGCCCCAGTGAAGGAGCCAGCTGGGTGCCTGTACAGTAAAGGCTCCAAAGAGACCCATAGGGTGCACAAAATCAGCTGGGCAGAGCCAGAAGCCGAGAAGATGATGCATCATCACAAGTTAAAACCATTTACCCCCAGATTTTACAAAAGGGCAGAAGTCATGAAACTTTCATATTCCAGGGTGTTAATGCCAGAAAAGTATACTCTGGAGGTTTAAATAATGCCTCTTCATGAAATGAGCAAGCTAAACGAGACAGAACACAGTTGTATTCAAAGACAAAGGTTCCCAATGGTCTTGTAGGGCCATCCCCAGTTGTACCTATACAAGTTGAAGGCATCTACTCTACAGCACTTCTAGATACAGGAGCCCAGGTTACACTTCTGTATCGAGATTTTTACCAGAAATATCTGTCACATCTACCTTTAGAAAAGTTGATACAGTTAGAAATATGGGGTCTCAGCAATACCAAATTTCCCTATGATGGGTACATCACTGTTAAGTTAGAGTTTTCACCTAAAGTGACAGGATCCAAAGAGGTATTTGAGGCACTGGCTGTAGGATGCCCCAGATCTACAGGTGCCCAAGAATACTCTGTGGTGGTAGGAACAAACACTGACCTGGTAAGGCGAATGTTAACCCCTCATCTAGGATTGAAGGATAAACAGAAAATCTCCATTCATCCTGTGCTGTAGCCAGTCCTTGCCTCTCTAGCACGACAGACAGAAATTCCTTCAGAGGAAATTGGAAACGTGTGGTTTCTACAGACAAAAGAAAGTGTGATACCCCCTGGAAAAATAACTTGTATGAGGGCCAGGGTAAAAATATGCTGAAAACCATTTGATGATTGAAAGTGGACCAGGGGTAGGCCTCCCTTCTGGTGTGGAACTGATTCCTGAAACATTACCTATAGACTGTCTTAAGCATAATCAGGGTAATGTGACAATTGGGTTAAATACAAAGTAGAAGCCACAAAATCACATGCTGAACTGTTTAACTTCAACAACCCTCTTATTCCCCATCAATGAGTATCCGTTTATGTAATCACTTGAAAGCTTACAGCCATGTTTTTTCCAACAGTGATGTTGAAATGGGATGCTCCACGACCACCCAGCATACTATCCGTCTTAGAGAAGACAAACCTTTTCGGAAAAGATCCCACCGTATTACTCCAAGTGACCTAGAGGATCTTCGGAAACATCTGGAGGAGCTTAAAACTGCTGGAATCATTAAGGAATCCCGAAGTCCTTATGCATCCCCAATAGTGGTGGTACGCAAGAAGGTGGTACGTCAATCTGAATGTGTGTGGATTATCGCACCCGGAATCAGCGCACAATTCTGGACCAATATACCACTCCCAGAGTAGATGATGTCCTTTTGGTTTGGTGGGGAGTAAATGGTTTAGCGTGTTGGACTTGCGAAGTGGATACTATCAGATCCACCCAGAGGATTCATATGTCCTTTAGGATTCTATGAATTTGATAGAATGCTCCAAGGCCTCTGTGGAGCCCCAGCCACATTTCAACGCCTCATGGAGCATACAGTAGGTGATATGCGTCTACTTGAAGTACTGGTGTATCTTAACAACCTGATAGTCTTTGGAAAGACAATGAAAGAAAGATTGCTGAAGGTACTGGATCAGTTAGAAAAAGGCCTTATGTTGTCTCCAGAAAAGTGTCAATTCTGTCAGCAATCGGTTAGTTATGTGGGGCATATCGTTTCATCACAAGTTATAGCTACTGATCAAAATTGAAGCTGTATCTCCCTGGCCAAAGCCCAGAACAGTCACAGAACTTATAGGAGGTTTGTAAAAGGTTTTTCTAAGGTAGCTCAACCTCTGAACCAGCTACTTCAGAATGGCTCTGAGGTAGAAGAATCAGATGATAACCTCCAGACTAAGATGTCTAGAGGCCAGAGATGGGCCAGAGAGTCTATAGAAGACAGATGGTCTAAGAAATGTGACCATGCTTTTGACCTACTAAGATATTGTTTTACTCATGCACTGGTACTAGCCTATGCTGATACAACTAAGCCTTATACACTGCACATTGATGCCAGTAGAGAAGGTCTTGGTGGGGTGTTATATCAAGAACACAACAATGAGTTAACAATAACAATAAGATAAAAACATACATATATACAAAACCCACACTGCACAGTGAACTCTGCCTGTACTAATAAAGCCTGACTAAATAAAGCAGGGATATAAAAATCCATAAATAGTCACTGTCAGGAAAGTGTGTAGTGACTTGGCAAGAATGGGTTAACTATTGGTATTGGTTCTTGCAAAGGACCAATAAAAATACCATTCCACCCTGGAACAGTCCTATAGTTTATATTACGATTAGTGAAGCATGGACCCAGATCTTCTTTTCCAGACAATGTGGAGCCGAACGGTGTACCTGGAATTCTCTTCAGCTAGGGGTCTGGTGGGTACCCTAAGAGGTCATTTTAAGGACAACCATACATGTAAAATAAATTTCGGTATTGGAATATGTAAGACAGAAGCCAATATTATACTTGTGAATGGGAAAGTTGGCCCATTAATATGATACCCAACATGGAGCCCTTATTCCCTTACCAAGGTGATTTATTAATATCTTGGGAAATATGGATTACACACAGGTCATGTTTGGTATTGGAGGAATTGATAATTAATACAGGAGAGGAATATGTGGTCAATATCCCAATACAATGTACATATCGACATTTACATGGAATCTGCCTAACTGAGGGGGAATAAATGCTTTTGGCTAGTCGTAAATCTGGAGATTCCTAGACACTCCCACCCCATGCATAACAGGAGAGGGGTGGTTCATCAAAGGGTTTAAAAATCCTTGTAGTCCCTATAACTTTGTTCATACTGAGGGGACATGCTAAAAACGTGTATATGGACCCAATGTTTCTTCCCGCCTCGGAATACAGGACTTCTTCTAGTGAGAAGGGTCTGTGAATATTTTTATCTTTTTTATTTTATATAACTGTTGTACCTATTGTATGTCATTTTATTATAACACCATTTACTTTTATTTTTGTATTATATGCACTGTCTACCTTTTGGAATATTAAATCTAAAATTTAATAAGTTTTGTCTTTGATGCTCTAAAAACTCAGTTAGCCGCTGATAAGTTTATATGTGGTTGGATGGAGTGTTTTGCAGTGTAAATACTAATTAACTCTGTGACTGCTTGTGAAGGACTGATGCTAATTAACCAATTAGTTGCTGGAGTGACTGGTGTAGTGTTAACCATCTAGCTGCCAGGACAGGGGTGTGCATAGTTAGTGTGAGTCAAGAGTGTTTTTGGGGCATCTTTAAGGCCATAACTTAAAGTGGTGGCAGCGATTACCAATTGGTCAGATCACATGCCCAGCGAACTGGCATTCGTGACAGTCACTATAATAGGGCAAGTCACGTAATATATCAAACTAAGTCACTTATCAGCAATATCCTCTCATAGTAGGAGATAGGCAATGCAAAATATCCATCAAACACTGATTGTGATCCTTGAAATAAGCATAGAGCGATGATATCCACAATGCCTAGGTAATACAGATAGCCATAGACAAACACATGTGTAGATGGAACAAAAATTGATAGAATGAAATGGATAAGCCACACTCAACCAGCAATGCAGGTAACCAGATATAGGAATCAAGTCAATGACACAGATAGTGTAAATAAAGATGTAAACAATCTCCCCTAGTCGGTCTACCCAGCATGAAGGTCCAAACTTAAAATAGGAGAGGGAGTAGGCAGTTCGTAATTGCTGAATAAAGTGCAGATGTAGTGAGAATGTCCATAATCGCGGCAAACAGGTACAGTAATTCAAGCTTTTGAATTACTAAGATATTGTCTTACTCATGCACCGGTACTAGCCTATACTGATACAGCTAAGCCTTATCCACTGCACACTGATGCAAGCAGAGAAGGTCTTGGTGGGGTCTTATCAAGAACACAACAATGAGTTAAGGCTAGTAGCTTACATCAGCAAAAGCCTTTCACCATTGGAAAAAAATTACCCTGCTCACAATCTTGAATTCCTTGCACTTAAATGGTCAGTGGTAGATAAATTGCATGACTACCTATATGGAACAGAGTTTGAAGTGCAGACAGACAACAACCCTCTGACTTATGTATTGACTACTGCAAAACTGGATGCTACTACTGGATGCTACTGGTCATAGATGGCTGGCTGCATTAGCACACTATAAGTTTAGACTAAGGTCAAAATAATAGGGATGCTGATGAACTGTCCAGAAGGCGTCATGGGGAGTTACAGCCAGATGATGAATGGATTGAGAGTCCAGCTCCTGGGGTAAGAACAATGTGTCAATTGATGTTACCACTGAAACCCAAAGAAACTGTCCTCACTGCTTTGCATGATGAGCATGGTCATTTGGGTTATGAAAAATCTCTAGGATTTGTGAGGGACCTGTTTTACTGGGCATGTATGAAGCAAGATGTAGAAGATTACTGCCCTTCCTGTCTTAGATGTATACAAAGAAAGAAATTGCCAACAAGGACCGCCCCCCTAGGACACATGGAGAGTCAGGGCCCTATGAACCTAGTTTGTATTGACTTTCTGTCTATTGATGATCAGATAAGACTGGCATCAGCAATGTATTGGTGGTGACAGACCATTTTACCAGGTATACTAAAGTTTTAAAGCAAGACAGGAGAAAGAACATGGTCATCCCATATGTAGCAGGGGTCTCCGAGTATCCCTGTCTGCTTTATACCGAACAACACACTGAGGCATTAATTGGTACATCCAAAAGACCCAATACCGAAACACAGGAAAAGCGACATCATATACGCAGTGCAGTGAAGAGTGCTCTGATTTGTATGTGGGGGAGACCAAACAGCAACTGCATCAACGTATGGCCCAGCACAGAAGAGCCAATTCCTCGATTCAGGACTCAGCCGTGTACCTGCATCTTAAGGATAAAGGACATACCTTTGAAGATTGTAATGTTAACATATTGGCAAAGGAACGTGACTGGTTCAAGAGAGGTGTTAAGGAGACTATTTATGTGAAAATAAAGAAACCAAGCCTAAATAGAGGTGGGGGTTCAACACCAACTGTCTGCCGTGTAACAATGCTGTTTTGACACCTTACCCTGGGCATTCCTATAACACCTCTTTCACTACTCAATCACGCCCTTAACACCTGGCTGTGATATGCTAATTGGGATTTTCCAGGGTACATAATTGCCACAGATTCTTGTACAAGTCATTCTGTATTGAGAAAGCCAGTCGGATGACTAGCAAAATGTCTTCAAGAACTAAACTTCAAGTCCAGTTGATCTAATTGAATACAACAGATATACCATGACCTGGATGAATGAGAACCTTCACAAGCATATTTAATTTAAGGAGGTCGATGGTGTCTTTTGGAAGGGTAATGTTTAAGCATGCGGATTTTTGGTAATTGATTTTGAAGTTGCTTAATTTAGCGAAGTTATCTATCTCCTTCAGTATATTAGGCAAGGAGATGTGTGGTGATGTGATATATATATAGTAGGAGATCATCTGCATAGGCTGCAATTTTGTGGGTTCTCGTGCCTATCTGTATTCCTCCTATGTTGGTTCTGATAGAATTTAGGAGGTGCTCCATTGTTAATATATACAGTAGTGGTGATAAGGGTCAACCCTGTCTAGTCTCATTATGTATATTGCAGGGAGCAGACAGGGTTCCATTTATTTTAATACAGGCTGTGTTTTGTTGGTATAAGGCCATGATTCTATTTATGCATGTTACGCTTATGCCTAAGTTTACTAGGGTGGATTTGAGAAAAGACCAGCTGACCCTATCAAAGGCCTTTTTCGGCATCTAGTGAGAGGAGGCTGAGTGGAATTTTATTTCTTTGTGCATGGGAGATAAGAGCCAGCTTGTTCTGTGTCTATCCAGGTTGGGATGAAGCTTCTTAATCATGTGGCCGCAAGAGAATATAAGCTGTTTTCACCTTAATAAATTGTTATATTGCAACGGTACTCCAACTGTGGTGTGATCCAGTTTTGTGCAGCGGACCATCTATTTATTCTCTTGCAGATTCATGATACGGACAAGTGACGGGTCCGGGGCTGTTTGCACCTGGACCACCTGGAAAACTCTGTGAGGTTTTTTTTTATGTTATGTAGTTTGCTATAAAAATCTTGGAACATTTTGGCAATTTCCTCTGATCTATGCACCATGTGCCCATCTTCCTTTTTATTTTGCATATAGTTATTTGTATATTTACTTCGCAGGGAGTTAGCCAGGGATCTGCCACATTTGTCTTTTAATTCATATATATGTCTGTTATAGTAACTTTGCTTTGATTTAGATATTGAGTCTAATATTAGTAAGAGATCTTGTCTAGCTTTGAGCAGATCTCTGTATGTGTTTTGGTTTCTGTTTCTCTTATGTGTAGATTCTAATGCTGTGGTGGATGTTTGTAATTGTGTGATTTGTAGCTTTGAAGCGTTTTTGATTTTAAGAGCCCTGTTGTATGAAGAGGCCCCTTAGAGTGCATTTTAGAGCTTCCTACTGTATTGGTGGGGGGGTGTCATCCTTTGCATGTGTTTCTTGGAAGGTGTATATAGCCTTTTTGATCGTATCTATGCATTTTGGATTTTTCAGTAGTTGGTTGTTTAGTTTCCATGTCCAGTTGGGTTTTCCCTGTTTTGGGATGGTGATATTTAGGTATATTGGAGCGTGATCTGACCATAGAATGTTACCATAGTGGCATTTTAGTTTCCATGATAGAAGTGAGATTAGAAAGTAGTCTATGTGACTAATAGTTGTGTACTGATGAGTAGAAGGAGTAGTCTTTGTGTGTAGGTTTGACTGTTCTCCATCTCCAAATGTCGATCAGTCGGTTGTTGTGGAGTGTCTTTTTTAGTGAGTTGAGTTGCCTGTGTGTGTGTGGTACCTGAAGAGGTATCCATTAGGCAATATTAAGGTCACCTCCCAGTATAATGGGTTCCTCTCTGAAGCTTTGTAGCTGTGTTAGGTAGGAGATGCATGTTGTAGTCTGGTAAGTATTAGGGAGATATATATTGGCTAGTGTTAAGGTTATGTCATTCATTTGTATTTTGAGAAAGATGAATCTGCCTTTTGTGTCAAGACACAAAAGGCAGATTCATCTTTCTCAAAATACAAATGAACGACATAATCTTAACACTGGCCAATATATATCTACCTAATAATTGGAGGGGGACAGTCATGTATTGCTATGGCTACCCCTTTTGACTTTTGGGTAGTTTATGGCATATAGGTGTTGTTTATATAGATTTATTTATACGCCATAGCGGGCGGGACGGTTTGTGCTTATATTGTGAATGCTTAGGGAAATATGGACATGATCTGACCCAGTGATCTTAGCAATTTTAGGATTATTAACATTAGAGAGACGTTGAGGGGAGACGACAAAGTCTAGTAAATAATCTGTGGACTAGGGGAATAGAATATATTCTCCTGTAAGGTGATTTGCTAATCTCCAAGCATCCAGTGCAAGTTTTCAGTTGGTCTGATAGATATTTTGGGGAGGGTGAGCCTGATAGAGATGATGCAGCTTTGGATCTATCTAATTTAGGGTTTAAGGTAACATTAAAATCGCCTGCCATAAGAATTGGTCCTTGGGAGAAAGTTATCATTTTGTTTTTGAGTTCTTGGAAAAGTGTTTTATGTGCTGTATTAGGGGCGTATACATTAATCACTGATTTTGGTTAGCAAGAAGTCTCTGTAAAATAAGTTCTTATGTATAAGAATAGCTACTCCTCATTTGCCTGATGTGGCTGAGGATTTGTAGCACAAGTTACATTTTTCCCCCAGTACTTAGATTCTTTATTTTTCTTAAAGTGAGTTTTACTGGATCCTGAGGATATCTGTGTGTAATCTGTTGTAATATTGTAAAGCTAATTTTCTTTTGACTGGAGAATTGATTCCTTTGGTGTTATGTGATATTACCTGTAGAGGCAAGTCCATTATGTGCGAAGTTGTTTGAGGGAGCCAAGAATGCAGTTTTTGAATCGAGGACCACTGAAGAGAGGAGAACATCATTGGGATATTTCTTGTGAATACAAGATTCAGCTATCACAATCATTAGAATTTAACAAAACCAGTTTACCAAACTTTTATAAAGGTGGTGAAATAAAATTTGAAACCATAAAATTTTGGGGATGGGAGGTTCCCCTATAGGGAGTGAATTATATGGGGGGGGGGGGTTAAATCCACTGGGTAAGGTGCTTTTGTCATTACAACTAAAACAATAAGAAAGACCCTTCGGTCTGTCTGGTAAGGAGGGGAGGCTAACCAATTGGTTATCCAGGTAGTAAGAGAAAGTTTCCTATCGGCAGCATTACCAAACGCAGCCTAATTATACATATTATACAATAGTGCTACTTTTTTCTTTTATAAGAAATTATGGTGGGGATGTGATTAATTGGGAGAAATATTCTGTAATGTTATAAACAGATGGCTATCTTCATGTTAACTAAGATCTTATGGTTAGAGCCAAAGCTCAATGTTTCTGTCAGGGGTAAACGCTTACCTGCCTTGCGATTCCAGTTTTGTAGTTAAGATCTAACTGCTGCTACCAAGTCACAGCAGTTTGGAAAGTGCATCAAATGCAGCATAATGTCAGAAAAACAAGCACAGACATTTTACACAAGATCCCATGTCTCCAATTCTTCTAGAAGCTCATCTAAAACTTAAGCATTCATGCAAAAACTTAAGCATCCTTTATAGAAACATAAAAGGAGGTAAAGTTAAAAAAGGCACATTTAGAAGTCTCATTGGAGATGTTAACTGCTAAAAAGGAAGCCGCAGTAGCCATAGCTGAAGCAGAAGCTTTTGAAACAGCTGCAAATCCCAACGTTGAAAGGCAAAGTCAGATTCTTGATACAGAATTTAACTTGCAGGATACTTTCAAGCGTACATCAGAGTATGTATTAAAACAGGCTGCACTGCAGGAGAAAACAAAGAGTACTAAAGAAATACAGTCTTTTCTACCAATGCACACCACAATAAAGCTACAAGAAGGCAACACAGCTTATTATCACAAACGAGAAACTTCTGATACAGAACCTTGTCGGCCAATATGTCCAGATTACTCGACAACGAGAATTTACCCTAAGAGAAGGGAATCGTCTGGAAGGTATGATCAACCATTAAATTACCAGCAAAATGACACATCCCCAGCACATCCCAATACAAATCAGGTAGTGTCAGACCTTGCCATATATCCTGCAGGACACGAAATAGAACTGCAGAAATTTGACGATTGTACAGAAGATCTTCATTCTACAATGCAACTAAAACCTTAGATTTGTCTGCCAGTGAGGAAATAGATCTTTTAATAAAATCGCTTGGCAATGAATCCTCTGACCATGCAAGATGAATCAGAGCTATTAACATAAACTACCCAGAAAGGGGACTGTGAATGATATATTGAACAGTGTTTCGGTTCACCAGAAGCAATTGAGAGTGCACTCTTCAAAAGACTGTACGAATTTCCAACAAAACAAACATCTGTGAGGAAATGGAAAATCTAAAATCTAAAGAGATAGTTAGGCTGTGTCCTCTTTACAAGAAACCTCACACTACTAAAATGTTGTGCCTTCTCAGTTTCTGGATTTAAAATAAAATCACACTAAATCCACTGCCTACACCATACATGTATCAGAACAAACACGGAAGGAACTAAACAACAGATTCCCATTCAAGTGGGTAACCGACTCATTTGGATATTTGGGGGTTCAACTAAGTGCAGACACACAGATTTTATACAAACACAATTACACAAGACTACTCTCCCACATATACAAACTCCTTAAGGAATGGTCACCATACCCACTATCATTATCTGGCAAAATATCAGCAATTAAAATGACCATACCCCCCAAAATACTTTACCTCTTTAGAGCTCTCCCGATCCATTTCAAACTGAAAGAAATAAAGAAATAAAGAAATAAGACAGTTTGTGTGGCACAATAAAAGGCCTAGAATTAAATACTCTTACCTAGCCAGACACAAAGACAAAGGAGGCTTTGCTCTACCAATGTTTTACCAATATTTCCTAGCAGCCAGGATAGCACAGCTAACACAATGGACCAATAGGTATAAAAAGGTAAGATGGGTGGACCTTGAAAACACCTCGCTCTCCCCCCTTCATGTGTACTCTGCGCTGTGGGTGAGAACTGGAGACAGAAATTTGCACCTCCCCCATAACGAATATATCATCCACACATCCCTTCAAATTTGGGACAGATGCAATAAACAATTCAAACTCACCCAACCCCATGTATGCCTCTCTTTTTCACTCCTTACTTTGGAGGTGAACCATCTATAATTGATGACGAAACATGGACCAAACTTGGGATTATGAGAATACCAGACCTTATCTCAAACTTAGGCTCCCCACTGACTTGGACAGAAGCCCAAACAAAATTCAAACTTCAGGCTTCGGCCTGGTATCCCTACACAAGAATCCTCCACTACACAAGGAAAATTCTCGCTAATTGCACTTCAATTCACCCAACAGAATATGAAATTATCAGCACTCACTCTAAATTACATAATAATTTAATATCCAAGCTTTACAAAATTATATGGCATAACTCCCAATCCATCAAAATTTCCCCGTTAATCAAATGGGAAGAGAGAATCCAAACCTCACTGGAGGAAAAACAGTGGACGCAGATCTTTATGGCATCAGCTAAATGTACCTCAAACGTACTACTAAAAGAAAAATCATACAAAATCTGGTACAATTGGTACGCCACCCCGGCCTTGTTACATAAAATGTATCCTTCTTTATCACCGCTATGTTTCAGAGGGTGCCAACTGGTAGCAGACCAGCTACACTGCTGGTGGCAATGCACCAGAGTCCAACTCATTTGGAACTCATGCGAACAAATCTTAAAAGAAAATTGAAAACGCCTTTATTTTAACCCCTTATACAGCCCTATTCAACCTCCCCATCCCAAAATATAACAAACATATCAATACTCTGATAAAAAACATCTGTGCCATTACTAGAAACTCCATAGCTAAAACATGGAAGGGAGGATCTATCACAAAAACTGAATTAATAAACAGAATATGGTGGGTACACGACAGAGAGCATATGATCCATTCATCTCAGAACAGTCTGAGAAATTGGACCAAAACCTGGGAAATATGGATTCTAAAAATGCAACCACAGACCAAAGGAAATGATAAGACCCAACATACTGGGGGACCGCGGACGCGCCACCGAGGAGTGCAACAAAACCCTATTTTACAGGTACTCTTTTTCATTCTATTGATCTTAAAATGACTCCCTAGGAAATACTATTATCTTGAAGCAGCCATTGGAAAACACAGCAAGAAGAAACAATGGAATTAGGGACAAATAAAAAAAAAATAATATCCTTTATTTTCATGTGAAATGTGTGCAATGCTGATAGCAATATATGTTGACCAATACTTATGTTATCTTGTTAAAAAAAAAAAAAAAAAACTACAATAAAAATCTATTGAACAAAAAAAAAAAAAGTTGTGCCTTCTGAGAAAATAGCCAAAGCCTTTCTTAAAGACAATGGTATTTGTTTCTCATCCATATCATACTGCCAAAGACTGTAAAACTATTATTAAATGCCTAGAATGCAATAGTGAAAATCACTGTACAGCTTTACATCCTGGAGCAGCGCCATGGTTCACGCAAAATATAGTCAAGACTGAGGAGTATGGCGGGGAGGCACAAAGTGCAACATTACCTGAAGTAACTTCACAGTGCACGTCAGTTTTCAGAGATACACTGAGTGGTAGATCATGCTCTAAGATCTGCCTTGTTAAAGTATACCCTACTTGGCTAGGGGCCAAGTTAAAAGCAAGGACCTCCAGGGTAGTGTTTTTTCAGAAATACTATCACAGCCACGTGCTACGTTAGGGAGACAGCGGGAGCTTAGGAGCATTAATGTGTGGCTAAGAGGATGGTGTAAGGAAGAAGGGTTTGGGTTTATAGAGAACTGGGCAGACTTTGCTGTCAGCTACAGGCTCTTAAGTAGGGATGGGTTGCACCTGACTGATAGCGGTGCAGCTGTTTTGGGGGTTCTGGGGGAGAAGATCGCTAGAGGGTTAGAGGAGATTTTATACTAGGTTTGGGGGGGGGGTATTAGCAGTCTCACTGGGATAGATAGCCCAGGAGGAAAGCAGGGTGTAGATAAGCCAGTGGTGGGTGGAAAGGAGGGTGGGGCTAGCATAGGGGGTAGGGAGGCATGTGTATTAAAGTGTTTGAATAAATTACAGGATCATAATCTAAAATGTATGTTTGCAAATGCGAGAAGCCTAGCTGACAAAATGGGTGAGATAAAAAAGTATGATGTAATAGGTATAGCAGAAACATGTTTGAACAGTTCTCATGACTGGGCTGTAAATTTAGGAGGATACACCTTGTTTAGGCAGGACAGAGAAAAAAGGAAAGGGGAAGGAGTATGTGTTTATGTTAAAAAAAGAATTGAAGCCAAATTTTTGTTGGTGTCTGCTATAAGCCGCCAAATGCTAGCAGGGAGGAAGTGAGTCAGCTTCATATGCAGTTGGCAAGGGCTGTAAGTTTGGGGAGTGTACTTAGTATGGGGGACTTTTATTACCCTGTCATTAATTGGTGGATTGGAACTGCCAACACAGAAAAGGTCAATGAGTTCCTGATTTTGCTGCAGGATAATTTTCTCTCACAGGTGATTGAAAAGGAGCTCTGTTAGAATTGGTAATATCTAATATCGTGGAGCGTATTATAGATATAAAGGTAACTGGAGGCTTAGGGAATAGTGACCATGAAATAGTGTCGTTTGAAGTATGTTATCGAAGGGAAAAGTGCGCTGGGTTAACAAAGACTTTTAATTTCGGGAAAGCAAATTTTCCCAGAATTTCTTCAGAATGTCAACTGGGATAAGGTATTATCAGGTAAAGGTACTGAACAGAAGTGGACTGTGTTTAAGGCGATTTTAAGCCATTTCACATCTAGATTTATACCCTTTGAAAATAAATGTAAAAAAATAAATCCGTGCCCATGTGGCTGAATTCTGATGTAAAGAGGCAAATGAAAAGGAAGAAAAAGGCATTTAAAACCTTTAAGTCAGAGGGAACTGAAAATGTGGCACCATTAATTAATGTGGGCAATAATTAAAGGATGGCAATAAAGCAAATGTCTTAAATATTTTTTTTCCCCTCTGTATACACTATAGAAGATCCAAGTACAGATATCATAGAGTATAGTAGCAATGCTAGCAGGAAAGAAGTGAGTCAGCTTCATATGCAGTGCAAGTGTGCTTTGGTTAACCAAGGATATGGTACAGAAACAACTAAATAATGTTAATATTAATAAATCTCCTGGACCGGATTCAATACAGCCTCGGGTCCTTAGGGAGCTAAGTTCAGTTTTATCTAGGCCATTGTTTCTTATTTTTGCAGATTCCATCATGTCCGGATGTGTGCCTCTGGATTCTAAAAAGGCTGATGTTGTTCCAATATTCAAAAAGGGTAGTCGCTCACAGCCTGTAATTACAGGCCTGTGAGTTTAACTTCAGTGGTGGGGAAGATACTGGAAAGTTTAATAAGGGAATATATTCTAGAGTATGTTTCAAGGACTAACATTATAAGTAGTAACCCGCATGGATTTAGGAGCAATAGATCTTGTCAAACTAACTTGCTTGGATTTTATGAGGAAGTAAGTAGAAATTTTGACTCTCGCATAGCAGTAAATGTAGTATACTTGGATTTTGCAAAGGCTTTTGATACAGTCCCCCATAGGCAACTAAAGTATAAGCTAAGGTCTGTTGGTCTGGGGAGGCAAATTTGTACATGGATGGAACATTGGTTAATGAATAGGATGCAGAGATTAGTTGTTAATGGGGCTTCATCATTATGGACTAAAGTGGAGTGCCACAGGGTTCTGTGTTGGGGCCGCTTCTATTTAATCTATTTATCAATGATTTGGAAGTGGGTATTGTCAGCAAGGTTTCTGTGTTTGCTGAGGACACAAAATGTTGTTGATCATTAAAAACTTCAGAGGATGTGCAATCTTTGCAGGGGGTCTAGATAGATTGTCACATTGGGCTGCTAAGTGGCAGATGAGATTCAATGTAGATAAATATAAGGTGATGCATTTTGGACTTAAAGGGCATCTATGGTGAAAAAAATACATTGCCCCTTTGCAAAGTTAAATTCATGTACTCTGTGCTGCCTTAATCCTATCTCTGTCAGTGACTTTGTTTAACCATGGTGTCAGATCTCTGTGCAGCACTCCCCCCTTCCCCCTCCCCTCTGTTACCTCCTCCATGTCTCAACTCCGCTTTGCCAGCAAGCTTATTATGTGCAGTAGGAGTTAAAAGTTAAACATCCTGAAAAACATACCCACGCACAGTGGCCAATAGAAAGCAAGCTGTCCTGGAGAACTGGAAGGAGATCAGTACAGTTTACAATCTCTATCCTTGTGAGCCATCATCAATCAATGAAAGCTATTAAGAAGGGGGGTCAAGTGCAGCCTTATATCTACCATCAAAGCTACCTCTCTCCCCCTGCTAATGGTCTTATCTCTATGTTTATTACAGAGCAGAGAGGGGGGGGGATCATGTCACAGGGATTTGATTGACAGTCCAAGTAGGAGTATAGGAATGCAATCACTATTCTTCTAACTGGTGTATCTTAGGACAGAGAGGGAATCTGAAAAAAGTGAAGACACTCTAGGGGTTGTGGGGAATTATAGAACACATGGAAAGAAAGAAAAAAAAGTTCATTTTCCCACTATAGATGCGCTTTTAAATCCTTGTGCTGCTTATACTATAAATGGCTCTGTGTTAAGTGAATCCCTGTTGGAAAGGGATCTTGGAGATTTGGTGGATAACAAACTTGAAAGTAGCAAGCAGTGCCAGGCGGCAACAGCCAGAGCCAGCATGGTGTTGTCTTGTATAAAGAGACGTATGGATTCAAGGGAGGAAATTTTATTCTCCCTCTTTACAAAGCATTGGTAAGGCCTCATTTGGAATATGCAGTGCAATTTTGGAATCCTGTGTACAAAAAGGACACCTTTGAAAGGGAAAGGGTTCAGAGAAGGGCAACTAAATTAATAAGGGGATTGGGTGAGCTTGAATATGAAGAGAGACTGGAAAAGTTACAATCATGTACGCTGGAGAAAAGGCGCTTGCGTGGGGATATGATTACTGTGTATAAATACATTAACGGACCATACAATAAACTATCTGGGGCATTGTTCACTAATAGAGCATGTCAGAGGACACTAGGACATCCCTTAAGACTTGAAGAAAAAAGGTTTAGGCTTCAAGTTCGGAAAGGGTTTTTCACTGTGAGAACGGTAAAGCGATGGAACTGTCTTCCAGTGGATGTTGTTATGGCAGGTTCATTGGTCAGTTTCAAAAAGAAGCTGGATGAGTTTTTGCAAACAAGGAATGTTGCAAGTTACTGGTATTCATTCATAAAGTTGAGTTGATCCAGGGAAATTTCCGATTGCCACTTGGAGTCCGGAAGGAATTTTTTTGACCTTCATAAATTTCCTCTGGATCAACAGTTAGGCAAGAAATGAGGATATTGCTAGATGGGTTGGACTGGATAGACGTATGTCTTTATTCAACCTCAAATACTACTAATCACTGTGAGAAAACTATAAAACTTTATGCAGTCTTGGATGAACAAAGAAACAGCTCTCTTGCAAATTCAGTGTTCTTTAATCTTTTTAACCTGAAAGGTCCATGTTCTCCATACTCACTAAAGACATGCTCAGGCCTGATACACAACAGCTTTGAGAGCAACAGGATTTGAGATAGAATCCATAGATGGACAACTACAAATATCCTTACTAACTTTGGTGGAATGCAATCATATTCCTGATAATAGGTCAGAAATACCTACACCAGAGGCAGCTCTCCATCATGCGCACTTAAAAGGGTATATATAGCACACCTAATCCCACAGCTGGAACCCCAAGCACACATAATTCTTCTACTTGGACATGTAATGGGGTGATGTTTTTTTTGGTATTGTTGTTCTTTAACTCGCAGCTTTCAAAGAAAACCAGAAATGAAAGTGCACTTTTTTGCATTTCTGGAAAAATTATTTGCAAACGGACATGCAGAAATTGCACGCAGTATAGAGGACAAAGAGGAATGCTGGTACTTGCCAATATTCAGTGTGTATCTTTCGAAAAATCCAGGCCAAATCAGAGTTGTATTCGACTCCAGTTCCAAGTACAATGGAGTTTCATTAAATGACATGCTCCTAACAGGAGCTATTTGCTTGTCTTTCAAAACTTGTTTGGACAAGCTTAGATAGTGGTGGAGAGTTTTCTCCCACCCTTTTTCATTTTGGGCATAGATGTGGTAATCGTTAAGGCAATTACCCTTCCCCCTCTGTCTTTGTGTGTATATATCTGCTTATCTATGCAGATTCACATTATTTGTGCTACCACTAAGAATTTTTAAACTGTGTGATATATGTGTGTTACTCCGCTTTTAATGTATACATAATAAAGATCCTAATATTTTAATTAATACTTTGCTGGTCTCTGGATTGTACTATAGGATGGGATAAGACAATAGCGGGCTACTTTTTTCTTCTTCATAAAATGATTCATTTATATCCCCATTTTATCCATCCTTCACATCGGTTATCATTACTGTGCATCACGCCTTTTCTATTTTGTTGTTAATTACTTCCACACCAGGGGTGTGGCTCTAACGTGCTAAGGTTAGGTTCCAGTGTGTTACCTATATCTCCTCCATTCACTAAAATGGCTAATCTGTTCACTGACTTCAGTAAGGAGTAGGGTCTTTCCAACATCTTCCCCTCCTGATGACTAATTTAAACAGGAATGGGAGTCAGCTTTGACAGATTGCTCTTTAAAATTAATGAGCATACTAGTTAAACACGAACAAATAAAACAGCTGTTGAAACTGAAATTAAGACTACACAGGGGATTTTAAGTGCCGATCAACAAAATGAAATTCTTAATTCTTAAATGGCAAAACTAAGGGAGGATCTCGAATAATTTGAGATAACCCTTAAAGAGAAAAAAAACCAGAAGTTTATCAGAGATAAATAGGATTTTGAGCAAGGGAATGTATAAATGTGGACACATAATAAATCCAAGTCCACCAGACAGACAAAAGGTAGAAAGGATCCCCTCAAAAAAACTTGACATTTCCACAATCATGACAACTGATTCTGAATCAGAGAGTGATTTTTTAGATCCACGACCCCCTTCCGTACGAGAAGGGGAAAGAAGGAATATAAGAAACCGAAACACCTGGGGATACAGGGGGAAAGAGGAACAGACTGAGAGATTAAAGGATGAATTACAAATCATCAATCTCTCCAAACATACACTCTCAAAAGATCATGAGTGTTTTGAAACTTGGTCTCTCTTTCTCCCCATCACACACCTTTGACCATTTTGAAGTAATTAAAGATCTTGCCCTGCTTTGCCGCGAAATGGTATGCAAAATAAAATTAAGCGCTGACAATACCCCACAGTCTTCTTCCTTTATTTTAAATGATGATTTAAATTTGAAAATTCTTATGGAACTGTATGACACTGCCCAGAACACAGTACCAATTATGTCTAATGGATGACCACAATGACAGTTATCCAGACTTGGAAAATAAAGTAATCAAACTTTAATCAAAATATATGCCAGATGCTTGTGAAGGTTCTCATTCATCCAGGTCATGGTATATCTGTTGTATTCAATTAGATCAACTGGACTTGAAGTTTAGTTCTTGAAGACGTTTTGCTACCCATCCGACTGGCTTTCTCAATTCAGAATGACTTGTACAAGAATCTGTGGCAATTATGTACCCTGGAAAATCCCAATTAGCATATCACAGCCAAGTGTTAAGAGGTGTTATAGGAACACCCAGGGTAAAGTGTCAAAACAGCATTGTATATGGCGGACAGTTATTGTCGAACCCTCCCCCTCTATTTAGGCTTGGTTTCTTTATTTTCACATAAATGGTTCAAGAGATGTGTCAAGGAGGCCATTTATGTGAAAAAATGGAACCCTGTCTGGTTCCATTTGTGACTGGATTTGAGAATAAGCTTGATACTAAAACTGATGCTGAAGGTTTGGAGTAGAGGAAGGCTATAGCTTGTAAAATGTGGTCTTGGAATCCAAATTTGCGGAGTGTGGCTAGTATATATGTCCAGTTTAATCTGTCGAAAGTCTTTTCGGCATCTATGGAGATTAGTAATGTGGGGGTGGTTGTTTTATTTGCAAAATGGATAAGATTAATTCGTTTTCTGGTATTATCTGGTGCTTGAGGGTTTTGAACCTCATATAAAAGTTCTCCTTCCAGAGCGATCCAGCTCTGTGCTATCCACTTGTAAAGGGATTTTCTGTTTTAAAGGGATGCGTTAAGAAACAAAAGTGTTTATTAACTGTGGTTTGCAATCTGAGTGAATGTACTAACTTAGCAATATTTATTTCTGGGAGTGTGCCTGAGTAAGTAAATAAAATCACTTTTGTTTTTTTTACTGCTTACTAATGGAATAAGGTGGCGGGGATTGTTTAAGTAAACTTTAGGCACAATCACGGTTATTCAATAAAAGTTCTTATCGTTAAAAATGGTGCTAATTTTGCCCCAACCAATCAGATGTTAGATTTTAAATGTTAAATAATATCTGATTGGTTGGGGCAAAATTAGCACCATTTTTAACAATAAGAACTTTTATTGAATCTCCCTGAATGTTTCTAAAACAAATACTTGTTATTAACTACATTGTTACCTGTAGGGTGGGGGCTGGGAAGAAACAAAAGAGAGGCTTTTTTTGTTGTTGCTTTCTTTCCATTCTGATTGGATGGTGTGGCTAATTGGTTTAAGTTGCCAGAGCAATATAGGGTATTTGGTTTTGTGCATCCTGCCACATGTATGGGACTTTGGAGCAGCCGCACCAAGGGACCTATGTATGTGCCAGATGTGAGTTGGTTGCCCATTTGGAATCTGAGGTGCAGAATCTAAAGGGGAAACTTGCAGCATTGCAGGGCTTGGCAAAACTGGGGCAAATGCAGGTACTGGCAGGGGCCAGTAAACTGGATTGTGGAAATGAGGCCGATAAGGTGGAAAAGGAAAATAGATTTGTAAGGGTCACAAGGGGAAGTAGGGGATAAAATGGTAGGGTCGCTTCTTCCCAGCTGGTCGATCCCAACAGATTTGCCGTGTTAGGTGAAGTTGTGGAGGACGATGGCTCAGAAGTAGCATGTATGGAACGGGCCATTCCCTTAAGCACCCAGGTGGTTGTGGTAGGGGACTCCATTATTAGAAGGGTAGATAATCTGCCGCCAAGACTCTACATACCGAACAGTGTGTTGCCTGCCTGGTACAAGGGTTAGACATGTGGTGGATCAGTATAGTATTTGAGGTTGAATAAAGACATATGTCCATCCAGTCCAACCCATCTAGCAATATCCTCATTTCCTGCCTAACTATTGATCCAGAGGAAGGCAAAAAAAACCCACCAAATTTATGAAAGGGAAAAAAATTCCTTCCTGACTCCAAGTGGCAATTGGAAATTTCTCTGGATCAACTCTACTTTATGTATCAATACCAGTAACTTGCAACATTCCTTGTTTGCAGAAATTCATCCAGCTTTTTTTTTTTTAAACTAACAAATGAATCTGCCATAACAACATTAGGAAGACAGACAGCTCCATAGCATCACCATTCTCACAGTGAAAAACCCTTTTCCGAACTTGAAGTCTAAACCTTTTTTCTTCTAGTCTTAAGGGATGTCCACGTGTCCTTTGACATGCTCTATTGGTGAACAATGCCCCAGATAGTTTATTGTATGGCCCGTTAATGTATTTATACACAGTAATCATATCCCCACGCAAGCACCTTTTCTCCAGCGTACATAATAGTAACTTTTCCAGTCTCTTTTCATATTCAAGCTCCCCCAATCCCCTTATTAATTTAGTTGCCCTTCTCTGAACCCTTTCCATTTCAAAGATGTCCTTTTTGTACACAGGATTCCAAAATTGCACTGCATATTCCAAATGAGGCCTTACCAATGCTTTGTAAAGAGGGAGAATAACGTTTTCCTCTCTTGAATCCATACCTCTCTTTATACAAGGCAATACCATGCTGGCTCTGGCTGTTGCCACCTGGCACTGCTTGCTTCCTTTAAGTTTGTTATCCACCAAAACTCCAAGATCCCTTTCCAACAGGGATTCACTTAACACAGAGCCATTTATAGTATAAGCAGCACAAGGATTTTTAAGTCCAAAATGCATCACCTTACATTTATCAACATTGAATCTCATCTGCCATTTAGCAGCTCAATGTGACAATCTATCTAGATTCCCCTGCAACGATTGCACATCCTCTGAAGTTTTTAATGGTTGACAAAGTTTTGTGTCGTCAGCAAACACAGAAACCTTTCTGACAATATCCACTTCCAAATCATTAATAAATAGATTAAATAGAAGCGGCCCCAACACAGAACCCTGTGGCACCCCACTTAGCACTTTAGTCCATAATGATGAAGCCCCATTAACAACTACTCTCCATCCTATTCATTAACCAATTTTCTATCCATGTACAAATGTGACTCACCATACCAACAGACCTTAGCTTATATATTAGTCGCCTATGGGGGACTGTATCAAAAGGCTTTGCAAAATCCAAGTAAACTACATCTACTGCTATGTCAGAGTCTTAATTTCTACTTACTACCTCATAAAAGCCAAGCAAGTTAGTTTGACAAGATCTATTCCTCCTAAATCCACGCTGGTTACTTCTTATAATGTCAGTCCTTGAAGCGTACTCTAGAACATGTTCCCTTATTCAACTTTCCAGGATCTTCCCCACCACTGAAGTTAAACTTACAGGCCTGTAATTACCTGGCTGTTGAACGACTACTCTTTTTGAATATTGGAATAACATCAGCTTTTTCCAATCCAGAGGGACACCTCCGGACATGAGGGAATCTGCAAAAATAAGAAACAATGGCCTAGATAAAACTGAACTTAGCTCCCTAAGTACCCAAGGATGTATTTTATCCGGTCCAGGAGATTTATTAATATTAACCTTATTTAGTTCTTTCTGTACAAAATCCTCGATTAACCAAAGTGCACTTGAACCTTTTATACCATTATTCCTACTATACTCTATGATATCTGTACTTGGATCTTCTATAGTGTATACAGAGGGAAAAGACATTTGCTTTATCCGCATTAATTAATGGTGCCACATTCTCAGTCCTCATCTTCTTACTATTAATATACTATATTAATTTTTAGGCTTAGTGATGCTTTGTTCAGCTATCCTAACTATATTACCTGATAATACATTATCCCAGTTGACATTCGGAAGAGCTACTTTTAACCTAGGAAACTTTGCCGCAAAATTAAAAGTTTTTGTTAACCCAGCGCACTTTTCCTTTGGGTAACATAGTCCAAACGACACTATTTCATGGTCACTATTCCCTAAGCCTCCTTTTCTAATAGTAACTTCAACCACCTGTGAGAGAAATTATCCTGCAGCAAATTCAGGAACTCATCGCCTGTTTCTGTAAAGGCAGTTCCACTACACCAATCAATGTCAGGGTAATAAAAGTCCCCCATACTAAGTACACTCCCCAAACTTACAGCCCTTGCCAACTGCATATGAAGCCGACTCATCTCCTCTCTGCTAGCATATGGCGGCTTATAGCAGACACCAACAATGACATTACCCTCTTTCCTGTTGCCTAATTCCACCCATATTGCCTCCATTTTAACATTCTCTGTCCTGCCTAAACAAAGCATATCCTTCTAAATTTACAGCACAGACGTGAGAACTGTTCAACCACGTTTCTGATATACCTATTACATCATACTTTTCATTCAACGCCATTATCTCCAATTCACCCATTTTGTCAGCCAGACTTCTCGCATTTGCAAACATACATTTTAGATTATGATCCTGTAATTTATTCATACACTTTAATACACATGCCTCCCTATCCCCTATGCTAGCCCCACACCCCTTTCACCCACCACTGGCCTATCTACACCCTGCTTTCCTCCTGGGCTATCTATCCCAGTGAGACTGCTAATACCCTCCCCCCCAAACCTAGTTTGAAATCTCCTCCAACCCTCTAGCCATCTTCTCCCCTAAAACAGCTTCACTGCCATCAGTGAGGTGCATCCCATCCCTACTAAAGAGCCTGTAGCCGACAGCAATGTCTTCCCAGTTCTCTATAAACCCAAACCCTTCTTCCTTCCACCACCGTCTTAGCCACGCATTAATACTCCTAAGCTCCCTCTGTCTCACTGGCTTAGCACGTGGCTGCAGTAGTATTTCAGAAAACACTAACCTGGAGGTCCTTGCTTTTAACTTGGCCCCTAGCTCTCAGACATCATGTTTAAAAGGACCTCACCTCCTCCTCTAACTTTGTCATTGGCACTAATGTGAACCAAGACTGCCGGGTCAAAGCCGGCCCAACCTAATAATCTGTCTACATGGTCCACCACATTCCAAACCCTAGCACCAGGCAGGCAACACAGTTCGGCATGTAGGTTCTTGGCGGCAGATTACCCTATCTACCTTCCTTATAATGGAGTCCACTACCACCTGCCTAGCATTCCTGATCCTTAGTTCCTCCTCCCTTGTATCAGAGATGGCAGTCCCCTGGGTGCTCAAGGGACTAGCCCCCTCCATACACGCTAATTCCGAGGTGTCCTTCTCCACTTCATCACCTAAGGCGGCAAATCTGTTGGGATGGGCAATCTGGGAAGAAGCCACCCTACCCTTCCGTCCCCCACTTCCCCTAGTAACCCTAACAAAACTACCTCCCCCTCAACCTTCCCTGTCCCACTTCCACCCACCTCTATACTGGCCCCAGCCAGTGCCTGCTGACCCCCCAGATTTGCCAATCCCTGCAATGTTGCAAGCTGCCCCCTTAGACTTTCCACCTCAGCTTCCAAATGGGCAATCCACTTACACCTGACACAGACATAAGTCCCCTGGAATGCCTGCTCCAGGTTTCTATACATGTGGATTATGTAGACAGATTATTGGGTGGGGCTGGGAGTGATCCGACTGTCTTAGTTCACGTTGGTGCCAATGGCAAAGTTGGAGGTGAGGTCCTTAAAAATTATTTCCGAGAGTTAGGGGCCAAGTTAAAAGTAAAGGCCTCAATGGTAGTGCTTACAGAAATACTACTGCAGCTAGGGAGCAACGGGAGCTTAGGAGTATAAATGCGTGGCTAAGCGGGTGGTGTAAGGAGATGGGATTTGGGTTTTTGGAGAACGGGGCTGACTTCTTTGTTGGCTACAGGCTCTTTTGTAGAAAAGGACTGCATCTCAGTGATGATGGTGCAGCTGTTTTGGGGGAGAAGATGGCTAGAGGGTTGGAGGAGATTTTAAACTAGGTATGGGGGGAGGGTACATTGGATTACACAGGGGTAGAGAGAGGGAATAGGGATCAGGGGGCTAATAAAGTATTGGAGGATGGAAATGGGGGAGCATAGAGGATAAGGAGGCATGTACGTCCAAGTTTTGAAGTAAATTGAATGATAATCTAAAATGTGTGTTTACAAATGCAAGAAATCTGTCTGGAAAAACTGGAGAAATAGAACTAATATCTTTAAAGGAAAGGTATGATGTGATCAGTATAGCAGAAACATGGCTTAATGATTCACATGACTGAACAGTAAATATTGAAGGATACTCCTTATTTAGACATGACAGAATTAATAAGAAAGGAGGGGGAGTATGTATGTATATTAAACAAGAATTGAAGCCAAATTTAAAAGATGAGACTGTGGGTTTGACAATGCTTTTATGGGGGCTGGAGAGGGTGGAGGGCCTGGAGGGGCTGGAGAGGGTGGAGGGGGTGGAGAGGGTGGAGGGCCTGTAGAGGCTGGTCCTGCTTCTAGAAAAAAAAATGTTTTATTTCAACAATCCCCGTCCAATCTATTAGTAATATATTATAAGAACATTTCCTAAAAGGCTATGTAGTGAACTTTTAAAGTGATATTAAACCATTACATTTCTAAATTTATACCTTTAGGGAAAAGTGTAAAATATTAGGTCCTCTCCTGCCTGGTTTAATACCCAGGTAAAAAGGAAAATGGAAAAAAAGAAAAAGGCTTTTAAAATTTTGAAATCGTAGGGAACCGAACAGGCATACAGGAAGCTGTAATAATATGTGCAAGAAAGCAATTAAACTAGCTAAAATAAAAAATGAAATACGGATAGCAGAACAAAGCAAGTTTAACCCCAAAATGTTTTTTAAACACATCAATAATAAAAAGATGAGGACTGAGAATGTGGGACCAGTAAATAATGGGGCAGAGATAGTTATAGAGGATTCTGAGAAGGCTAATCCTAGTCCTTATAGTAGGGACTGTAATAATATGAAGTGTATAAATGAGGAATTTATAAATTAGCACCTGATGAAGGGGGAGGAGCCTCCCAAAATGTTATGCATGTTATTTTGATGGTTCAATAAAAAGTTTGTTCACTTATAGAAGGTGTGCGATCCTTCAAAATTCTGCTTACAATATAAATAAGGAATATTCACTCTGGTTGACAGACGATACATTATATACTCTTTACACGGGACTGGTAAGACCTCATTTGGAATATGCGGTGCAGTTTTGGATTCCCATATACAAAAGGGACATCTTGGGAATGGAAGCAGTTCAGAGAAGGGCAACTAAATTAATAAGAGGAATGGATGGGGCTTGAATATGCAGGCAGATTAGACAAGTTAGGGCTGTTTACATTAGAGAAGCAACGTTTGTGTGGGGATATGATTACTTTATATAAATACATTAATGGGCTATACAATGAACTCTCTGGGGCATTGTTCACTAATCAGTCATATCAGAGAACACGTGGACATCCTTTAAGATTGGAACAAAAGAAGTTTAATCTTTAGGTTAGCAAAGGTTTCTTTACAGTGAGAACGATGAAACTGTGGAACTGTTTTCCAGTAGATATGGTAATGGCAAGTTAATTAAATAGCTTTAAAAGTAGGCTAGAGAAGTTTCTAAAACTAAAAAATATTGAGAATTACTGGTATTAATTCATATACTGCAGTTCTGGTTGATCCAGGGATACTTTCCGATTGCCATTTGGAGTCAGGAAGGAAATTTCTTAGCTGTTTTTTTTGTCTTCCTCTGGATCAACTGTTAGGTAGGGTTAAAAAGTAGAGTGAAAAGGTTGGATTTGATGGACGCATGTCTTTATTCAACCTTAATTACTATGTTGTCGATTGGGTATAAATCCAACTTGGTCTTTATATATAAGTTGCGGGAGTAGTGTCTGGATCCTTTGAGCGTAGCTAGTTGCATATATCTTTAAGTCTGTATTTAGTAATGAAATTGGTCGGAAGTTTTTAGGTTTAGTTGGAGCTTTGTTAGGTTTTGGGTGTGTAATGATCCTGGTTGCTAGCCTTTTGGGAGGTATGAAGTTGGTATCAACTGCAGTTTTATAGAGTACTAATAGATGAGGAAGTACCGTATATACTCGAGTATAAACCGAATTTTTCAGGCTGAAAAATCAGCCTGAAAATTTGGACTCGGTTTATACTCGAGTCACAGCTTACCTGAGCATCACAGCCGCCGATTTTTCTCTGTACTGGCCAAGCCCGGCGCCGGGCAGTGACGTCAGCCGGCGCGCCAGTACAGGAATGAGAGCGCGGATGCCAGAATGCAGAGCATGATTGAGGATACCGTTTCTTCTAATGCTGGCCTTTGGATGGAGGAAGCCCTTGCTTGAATGGAGGAAGCCCTTGCTTGGATGGAGGAGAGCCCACAGGCAGAAGAGCCCACAGGTACAAACTGAACTGGGTGGGAGGGTGAGGGTGGCATTCAAGATGTTTGGAAACTACAACTCCCAGCATGCTTTATTAGCTGGGAGTTGTAGTTTCCAAACATCTTGAATACCAAGTTTCTACCCTCGGTTTATACTCGAGTCAACAACTTTATTAGGATTTTTAGCTGAAATTGGGTACCTCGGTTTATACTCGGGTCGGTTTATACTCGAGTATATACGGTAATTGGAGATTTGTTTGAGTGTAGTTTTTTAATAGCTCTATGGATTTCTTGTATTGTAAATTATTTTATTCAGAAAGTTGTTGATTTCTTCTTCGGTTGGTACTTGTAAGTATTTAGTTTCAGCAAGGTTATATAGCTTATAATAGTAGTATGAATTTTTGCGCAATATCTTTAGGGTTTGTTATTTTGGCTCCATTTTCTTCATATATTCATATATTTTGATATATGGAATATTTTGCTTCAAAGTTTTAGGTTTCAGTTTATTCGCTAGAAGTGTGCTAGGTTTATTGTCATGTACATAGTATTTAGCTTCAGTTTTTCTATAATATACTGTACTTTGTAGTCTTCCATATATAGTATATGTAATTTTTGTCTGAGTTCCTGGAGATTGTTCTTCATTTGGGTTGTGGGTGTTTGTTGTAGCTGTTCTTCTAGTCGTACAATATGTTGAATGAGTTCCATTTGTTGGAGTTGTTCCCTTTACTTCTGTTTTTAACCCAGTATTTGCCAAGTATTTTAGTGAGCAGGAAGGAGTCATTGGGAGACTTGCTGTAAAACTTGTGTAAACCTACACACTACCCCGGCATGCTGTTATGGGATTTGATTGATAGCTCAATCAGGAGCGGTGTATTGAAATGGTGACTTCTTTTAACTCGGGACAGAGGAGAAAACTAAAGAAAATAGAAAATACAGGTACTCTGGGGGTGGGGGGGGGGGGGATTATAGAACAAATAGAAAGGAAAGTGTTTCCCCCCCCCACTATTGATGACCTGTTGAGTGACTTTTGAGTAGTTATAATTTTGTCAGTAGTGTATTTGTGGAACTGAATTTGGGTTCCATTGGTGCAAAATTTTTAGATTACAGGGTTCAGTCAATAAAGATAAAAAATTAAACAATGTCTTATTAACGATTTCCCTCTGGTTAGTTTGTCCAAAGTAGATTTAAGAGTGGTAAAGTACATCCAAAATTTTGTCTAGAAGTTTAAGGTATTATTCGGTGTCTGTTTGGCTTCTTGGAGGGCTCTTTCCAGAGAAAGAGGATGCAGTCTTCCATTGTGGTTCAGGCAGAGGCACCTTGCTGTGTGGATCACTGTGACAGCTGCCATTTTGTTCAGGATGTATTCCCAGTTTTTTTAGGAAATAATATTTATCCTCCATGGAAGCTATGGAAATTGGACATTAGTTGTGAAGAGTTGTAATGGGAAGTCCCATCGGTATTTTAGCTTGTTGTGTAACAGAATGTCAATTAGAGGTATAAACTCACGTCTTTTAGTTCATGTCGTGGGGGATAAAACTTGGTATTAGGCTTATTTGGATTTTCTTCAAAGTTTAAGAATTTGATATTTCTGGCAACATGCATAATTTGTTGCTTGATGTGGAAGTAGTGCATTTTGCATATCAAATCTCTTGGTGGGTCCCCTCTGTCTGTGAGTAAGTGCTCCACAGGGGTGTCTGGGACAAAAGAGGCAAGAGATTAACAAGTTGAATGTTCGTACACACCTTTAGATTCTGGGGGTTGCTTGGGACTCGGAGGTCTTGGGAAAAATCGAAGGTGTGTACGAACCTTAAGTCTGTAGATCTGTAATTTCTTCGTGGATGCCCCTGATTCTTATATTACCTCTACGGGCTCGATTCTCTGCGTCTTCTTGTTGATCCCTTAACAAATATATATCTTATCGAATTTCCTTTAACTCCATATCCACCTGTTGGCAATAGGTAGATATTTGGTCATTAGAGGTCTCTAGTTTGGAAACTGTCACCTAGCTGGGCTATTTCCTGTCTCACCTCTTTTATTATATGGCTTTGTGAGGTGTATGTTGCCTTTTCCAAGTTTGAGTAAAGTTTATCTAAGTATGACCTTGGTACAAGGAGCAGTATCTGCTGATGCAGCGCCATCTTGTCTTGGGAGGCCTTGGACTGTTCACTTCGGAGCCAATCTTCCATGTCTCCTTTGTGTTTTTTTGTTTTTTTGCGGGCATCTGAAGCATTTTGGATTGCTCTGGAAATCAATCATTTGAGGTCTTTTTTGGGGATATTTTGTCCCTTTTGTCCAATCAGGTTCCGCTGAATTTTGATGTAAAGAGGTAAATAGAAAGGATGAAAAACACACTTAAAAAGTCAGAGGGAATGAAAAGGGCCTTTAGGAATTATAAAAACTGTAACAAGGAGTGTAAGAAAGCAATCAAGCTAGCTAAAATTAATAATGAAGTTAGGATAGCTGAACAAAGCATCACTAATCCTAAAAAATGTTTTAAGTGTATTAATAGTAAGAAGATGAGGACTGACAATGTGGCACCATTAATTAATGGGGATATGTTGGTTACAGAGGATGGCAATTAAGCAAATGTATACGGTATAGAAAATCCAAGTACAGATATCATAGCGTATAGTAGCAATAATGGTATAAAGGTTGTAAGTGCACTTTGGTTAACTAAGGATATGGTACAGAAACAACTAAATAAGTTAAATATTAATAAATCTCCTGGACCAGATACAATACATCCTTAGGAAGTTCCGTTTTATGTAGGTCATTGTTTCTTATTTTTGCAGATTCCCTCATGTCCGGATGTGTGCCCCTGGATTGGAAAAAAGCTGATGTTATTCCAATATTTAAAAAGGGTAGTAGTTCACAGCTCAGGTAATTACAAGCCTGTAAACTTCAGTGGTGGGGAAGATACTGGAAAGTTTAGTAAGGGGACATATTCTAGAGTATGTTTCAAGGACTGACCTTATAAGTAGTAACCAGCATGGATTTAGGAGGAATAGATCCTGTTAAACTAACTTGCTTTGCTATTATGACGAAGTGAGTAGAAATTTACAGCGCGATGCATAGAGCCCCGGAACATCGCTACTTGGCGCTGTTCTATTCCGGCACTTTCAACGCCAGCTATTAGCTGGCGTTGAAAGTGCCGCAATAAAATGCCGATTTCGGCATATAACATCACTTGCGGCGGCTGTGCTGTTAACTTCCACGTTAGCCACGCAGCCGCCGCAAGGAAGGAGTTAAAGTCACGCTAACTGATATAACATCGGTTAGCGCAACTTCAACTCCAAATCAGGAGCGATACGCCCGTTGGTGCATCGCCCTGTTAGACTCTTGGATATTGCAAACGTTTTGTAAAATCCAAGTATACTACATGATCCACTTGGATTTTGAAAAGGCTTTTGATACAAGCTTTTGACTAATGTATAAGCTAAGGTCTGTTGGTCTGGAGGTGGCACATTTTTACATGGATAGAAAATTGGTTGATGAATAGGTTGCAGAGAGTAGTTGTTAATGGGGCTTCATCAGTGTGGAATAAAGTTCTAAGTGGTGTGCCACAGGGTTCTGTGTTGGGGTCGTTTCTATTAAATCTGTTTATTAATGATTTGGAAGTGGGTATTGTCAGCAAGGTTTCTGTGTTTGCTGATGACACAAAACTTGTTTGACCATTATAAGCTTGAGGATGTGCAATAACTGCAGGTGGACCTAGATAGATTGAATCTCATCTGCCACTTAGCAGCCCAATGTGACAATGTTGATAAATGTAAGGTGATGCATTTTGGACTTAAAAATTCTCATGCTGCTATACTATACTATAAATGGCTCAATGTTAAGTGAATCCCTGTTGGAAAAGGATCTTGGAGTTTTGGTGGATAACAAACTTTAAGGTAGCAAGCGGTGCCAGGCAGCAACAGCTAGAGCCAGCAAGGTATTGTCTTGTATAAAGAGAGGTATGGATTCAAGGAAGAAAAATATTATATTAAGGCCTAATTTTTAATATGCAGTGCAATTTTGGAATCCTGTGCACAAAAAGGACATCTTGGAGATAGAGAGGGTTTACAAAAGGGCAGATATAATATTAAAGGGATTGGGGGAGCTTGAATATGAAGACAGATTGGATAAGTTACAATTTAGTACACTAGAGAAAAGGTGCTTGCATGGGGATATAATTACTAAATTACTAAAAATACATTAACGGGCCATACAATACACTATCTGGGGCATTGTTCACCAAAAGAACACGTCAGAGGACACTTTAGACTTCAAGTTCTTAAAGGGTTTTTCACAGTGAGAACGGTGAAACTATGGAACTGTCGTTCATTGGACGTGGTGATGGCAGGTTCACTGGATAGTTTCAAACGACAGCTGGATGAGCTTCTGATAAAAAATTGTATGTTACTGGTATTGATACATAAAGTAGAGTTGATCCAGGGATATTTCGGATTTGCTACTTGGAGGTAGGAATCAATTTTTTTCCCCTTCATAATTCTGGTGGGTTTTTTTTTTTTGCCTTCGTCTAGATTGACAGTAAGTGAGAAAATGTGGGTATTGTTAAGCACCGTTATATACTTGAATATAAGTCGAGGTAACCAATTTTTACCTGAAAAATTTGTAAAAACTGATTGACTCGAGTATAAGTCAAGGGTAGAAATTAACACCACTACTGCAAATCTGTAATTAGTTAAAGTAATTAGAAAATAATCATGAATAAGGAGGAGGTTTTTTTAAGGGTTTATTTTAAAATACCACAAAAACCTTTTCTGTAGTCAGAAAATAATATGCATTAAAGCAACATACAGTACCACAAACGTACCAGTTCTCAAAAAACAATCTAGGAACATCTACAGCTTCTAATTCTATGTCAGGCTTCATAAGATTCATATTTTTTCAATTGGGCTTGACCAGATGACATCCATTCATGCCACATTTTTCGAACGTGGTCTTTAAAAGGTTTGTTTATAGATACATCCAGGGGTTGTAAAACAGATGTAATCCCACCTTGAATAACAGCCAAAGTGGGCTCTAAACATATCCCAAACTAGCAGTAAGTTTTTTCTTTGAAAGGCTACCCTTGATCGTCCATTCCAAATCTCTTTTAGCTATTTTTTTGTTCCTTGTTCATCCATCCAGCCTTTAACATGTGGATGGACAGTTATTCGCGGGGGGGGATTTGGCATTCTTAGGCAAGGTCTTCCTTGCCAGAACCACTGTAAAATGATTTTTTTATTCCCTGTCGTTCTAAGGAAAATAGTTTTTTCTCCCAAGGATGCCACGGTTCTGTTGCTTGGAAGGTCAATAGTCATTGCTGGCTCATCCATATTTCCTATAATTCCAAGGTCATTATAAAGCTTTCTTTGTTTCATAATGAATTGATGGAATGACATAACATTTTCTTCAAGATTTTGTGGAAGTTTTTGTGAAGGCTAAACCGATTGATGAAGCGGGTACACCATCCAGCTGATGCGACAATTTTTTCAATACCCTCTGTTTTGTATTGCTAATCTTTAGCCATTTGTAGGGTACGTAATCGAATTCCCATGCATGTTACACAGTATCCATTTAGACGACATTCCACAAACCATTTATGCAAGTCAGTCTCTAGAGCCCCATGTGAGGTTGTTAAAGTACGACAAGCCTTTTTTGACTTTGAGCTAAGGTCTGTTGGTCTGGGGTGGCATATTTGTACATGGATAGAAAATTGGTTGATGAATAGGATGCAGAGAGTAGTTGTTAGTGGGGCTTCATCAATATGGACGAAAGTGCTAAGTGGGGTGCCACAGGGTTCTGTGTTGGGGCCGCTTCTATTTAGTCTGTTTATTAATGATATGGAAGTGGGTATTGTCAGCAAGGTTTCTGTGTTTACTGACCATTAAAAGCTTCAGCGGATGTGCAATCGTTGCAGGTGGATCTACCGGCATCCGCCCCTGTGATTGGCTTAGGCGCGATGCCATAGCCAGTCACAGGGGAGGATGCCGGTAGATGCCCAACTTGCTTAACTTCTGTGCTTGGAAAAGGCACGGGAGTTAAGCAGAAGGTATAGGGGGAACGAAGGCTGGTAAGTACATTAGGGGACTACAAGTGCTATAAACCTTGCGAGATTGAGGTCTATAGCAATTCCCTGCAGGATACTAAAATTTAGTTTGGGGGGTGGAGTTGCCCTTTAAGTGAATCCCTGTTGGAACAGGATCTTGGAGGTTTGGTGGATAATAAACTTAAAGGTAGTAAGCAGTGCCAGACAGCAACAACTAGAGGCAGCATGGTATTGTCTTGTATAAAGGGAGGTATGGATTCAAGGGAGAAAAATGTTATTCTCCCTCTTTACAAATCATTGGTAAGGCCTCATTTGGAGAATGGAGTGCAATTTTGCAATCCTGTATACAAAAAGGACATCTTTGAAATGGAAAGGGTTTAGAGAAGGGAAACTAAATTAATAAGTGAATTGGGGGAGCTTGAATATGAAGAGATATTCGATAAGTTACAATTATGTACGTGCTTGCATGGGGATATGATTACTGTGTATAAATACATTAACGGGCCATACAATAAACTATCTGGGGCATTGTTCACCAATAGAGCATGTCAGAGGACACACGGCCATCCCTTAAGACTTGAAGAAAAGAAGTTTAGAAAGGGTTTTTCACTGTGAGAACGCTATGGACGTTGTGATGGCAGGTTCATTGGACAGTTTAAAAACAAAAAATGTTTCAAGTTACTGGAATTGATACATAAAGTAGAGTTGATCCAGGGATATTTTCGATTTCCACCTGGAGTCAGGAAAGAATGTTTTTCCCCTTTGGTGGGATTTTTTGCCTTCCTCTGGATCAACAGTTGGGAATAGGGTTATTGCTAGATGGATTGGACTAGATGGACATATGTCTTTATTCAACCTCAAATATTACACTATACTATGCTATGCTGAGGAATTATGTTTTTTGGAATATTCAGATAAGATCATGACACACTGATGATGTACATAAAGTCCATTTTAAAGCATATTGAGGATATGTACATTTATTGATAAACACATTAGATAAAGATACATACCTACACACATAGTTTACCAGATGATAGTGTCTTTAACCAACAAGTCCATTAAACTCTCCATGTACAAGTTGTTATCATGGTGTTTCTTATCGTGTCCATTGGCCTTATTATTAATTTTGACAACTAGACCTTCACAATGACCTCTGCTGTGGGCAACATGTTTGATTACATAGTATGGATCCAAAAACACATCAATGACAAAAATGATTGAAGGACTGGGCATGGATAAATATATGGATATACAAATACCCCCTAGCTAGAAGATATACCTGCTACTCAGCCACACATGGAACACTCTCCCGAATCAACCATATCCTTACAAATGGTAAAACAATTCCACTTATACAAACAGATTCTACAGAGAGGCCCATCAGACCACTCACCAATAACCCTAACAATGCAGCTATCTAAGCCCTCATCCCCAAGACCCCTCTGGAAGCTTAACCCTGTTTCCATACCCAGATAAAATACGATGCCAACTTGATTTCTACCTACAAATTGATCAGGGAGAAGCTTCACTATCAGATAGTCTTTAAGGATGCCCTTAAAGACCATCTGAGATGATTCTTGTCCTCCACAGTATTGTATATTAAATGACAAGCGACACAAGTCGAAAATAAACTTTGTGAAGATGTAATCAATCTGGAAAGAAGAAACATCGATAATCCCACCCTAGTAAACAGAGATAAGTGGCAATTCCAAAATATTTCTACAATAAAAAGCCCAGAGACGAACCTTCTTCTAGACATCTTTTGAAAGTGAAAACCAATCTGCCAAATTAATTGCATATATGGTGCAAAACTCCCAAATACCACAAACCATCCTACGTGTAAAAGACCCAGGCTCTATTTATATGGACAAACCGGATTCATGCACAGGAAGTCGACATCTATTAATATCAGACGCACATTAACCCAACTACATTTAGATCAAGTAGGCCAAAGAGCAATATTCGCACTGGATACAAAAAAAGCCTTTGACTAGAATGGAACTTCCTATGGGAATGCTTAAGACGATTTGGCTTTGGCCCCACCATTAAAAAAAAAAAATGGATAAAACTACTATATGAATCCCCAAAAGCCCAGATCACAGTCAATGGCTCTTTATCACCATCTATTCGTCTAGAAAGGGGAACAAGGCAGGGATGCCCACTATCCCCGTATCTCATCGCCCTGGCAATCAAAATCCAAACAAACTGTGGAATATAAGGTTTAAAATTGGGCCCACATAAGAATCTACACAAGCATTAAGCACCATAGCCTCCTCTGGCCAGTTCTCAGGCCTCTACATAAACTGCGACAAGTCGGCAATATACCCACTGGATAACTGGATCAATATAGAAAATACACAACAATTCCCAATACAAATCGTCACAGAATTCAAGTACCTAGGCATACAAATGACTAAATCGCCATCCAGGTTCTGGCAACTAAATGTCGCACTGCTACTTCCCTGGGTTAAAGAAGAGATACAGAGATGGAAAACACTCCCATTAAACACCATAGGCAGAATAAATCTTATTAAAATCTTTCTACTCCCTTTACACCCTCCAACAAACCTTAGACCTTTACACAACTGAACTCCCTTCTCCTTTCTTTGATTTGGGGCAATAAAAGGGCACTCATCAGGCAAGAACAACTACAACCGCCCAAAACAGTGTCCGGCCTTGCGCTACCAATCCTCCGGCACTACTAGGTATGGGGGGGGGAGGGTACGTTGAACTACACAGCGGTAGATAGAGAAGTTAGGGATCAGGGGGCTAATGACACAACAGAGGGAGGAGACAGGGGAGGGGACAGCATAGAGGATAAGGAGGCATGTTCGTCCAAGTATGGAAGTAAATCAATTGATAATCTAAAATGTATGTTTACTAATCCGAGAAGTCTGGCTGGAAAAACTGGGGGAACTAGAACTAATAGCTTTAAAGTAAAGGTATGATGTGATCGGTATAGCAGAATCGTGGCTAAATGATTCACACGACTGGACAGTAAATCATGAAGGATACTCCTTATTTAGACATGACAGAGTTAATAAGATTGGAGAGGGAGTATATTAAACAGGAATTGAAGCCAAATCTAAAAGATGGAATAGATGGGGGTATAAACAATATGGCAGAAACAATATGGGTAGAGCTGTGTACAGGAAGGTGGGTAAATTAATTCTTGGGCTATGTTATAAGCCTCCAAATGCCGGGGAGGAGGTGAAAATGAATCTCCATATACAGTTGGCGAGTGCTGCTGGTATGGGGCATGTTTTGGTTATGGGTGATTTTAACTACCCTGACATAGATTGGAGTAGGGGAACTGCCAGCACCTCAAAAGGTATAAAGTTCTTAAATTTCCTATATGAGCATTTTCTTTCACAGATGGTAGAAGTTCCTACTAGACAGAATGCGTTGTTGGATTTGGAGATATCCAACAACGTGCACTGGCTTAACAAAAACTTTTAACTTTAGGAAAGCTAATTTTATGTTGTTAAAGGAATCACAGCTGCTCATTGACTGGGGGAAATTGTTTCTAGGTAAAGATACTGACCACTTTTTAAGTGATATTAAACTATTACATTTCTAAATTTGTACCTTTAGGGAACAAGTGTAAAAAAATTAAGTCCACTCCTGCATGGCTTAATGCTCAGGTAAAAAGGGAAATGGAAAAAAAGAAAAAGGCTTTTAAAATTTTTAAATCAGTGGGAACAGAACTGTCTTACATGGAGTGTAAAAGTTGTAAAAAAGAGTGCAAGAAAGCAATTAAACTAGCTAAAATAGAAAATGAAATACGGATAGCCAAACAAAGCAAGTGCAACCTCAAAATGTTTTTTAAGTATATAAATGGTAAACAGAGATGGATTAAGATCATAAGGAGCCCAAGGCAGGGCCATCATTTAGGGGGCCCCTTTTTTGCTACATATATTGTATAGACAGTAATTTTTTTACTGCTTCTTAAGCTGGGCCCTCAGAAGTTTCATGGGCCCTAGGCAGGTGCCTAGGTTTGCCTTGTGGATAATCCTGCTCTGATGGTAAAAAGATGAGGACTGAGAATGTTGGACCATTAAACAATGGGGCTGAGATGGTTGTAGAGGATGCCAAAAAGGCTAATCTGCTAAACCATTTTTTACATCGGTTTTCACTGTTGAGAATCCTAGTCCTTACAGCAGGGATTGTAATAATATGCAGGGGAGAAATGAGGAGTATTCACATGACGGAGGATATGATATGGAAAGTATTAGACAAAGTAAATATCAATAAAGCCCCAGGATCAGATGGATTGCATCCACAGATTTTAAAAGAGCTTAGTTCAGTTCTATCTAGACCACTGTTTCTCATCTTTTCAGATTCACTTTGGTCTGGGGATGTGCCGCTGGATTGGAAAAAAGCCAATGTAATACCAATATTCAAAAAAAGGTAGTCGTTGACAGCCTGGTAACTATAGACCTGTAAGCCTAACATCAGTGGTAGAGAAGGTGCTGGAAACTTTGTTATGGGATCATATCCTTGACTTTGTCTCCAGAACTGATCTTATTAGTAGTAGTTAGTCAGCATAGATTTATGAGAAATAGATCATGCCAAACAAATGTAATTGTTTTTTATGAAGAAGTGAGTAAGAATTTAGATTCAGGCTCAGCAGTGGGTGTGGTTTACTTGGATTTTGTGAAAGCTTTTGATACTGTGCCACATAGGCGACTAATGTATAAACTGAGAACTGTTGGCCTAGAAGAAAACATTTGTTCATGGATAAAGAATTGGTTATTGGATCACAAACAGAGTGGTGGTAAATGGAGCTACATCTATGTGGGCTAAAGTTCTAAGCAGAGTGCCTCAGGGTTCTGTACTGGGGCCGCTTCTGTTTAATCTGTTTATAAATGACTTAGAAGGGGGCATTGAGAGCAAGATCTCTGTGTTTGCTGATGACACTAAACTATGCAGGGCTGGGGGGCGTGTCCAAGATGGCGTCAGGATAAGCCGCACTTAAAGACTGCTCCGCTGCCAAAATAATCACAGAGTGGCAAACAACCCAATTCAGCTGACTTACCTGTCTCCCCAGACCATGACCAAGCCCAAAGACAAGGACAAACGGGCGGCCGCAGCAACTGAGCGGTTCGCTCAATACGCCCACGCATCAACCCAAGATGGCTCCCAAGCACATGGAGCTGCAGCCGCTACACAAGAAAAGCCCACACACCAAGAGGAACCGCTGGGCGACCGCCCACCCCACCAGAATGAAGGGGCTGCCAACCCCCCCAACCTACAACAGGTACAAAACCTGATTATTAATGCCATTAAAGAAGGAAACACCTCCATAATGGTGGGCCAGAACAGCTTAAAACAGGTGGGACTCCTCAGACATGACATGCAAAAACTCAGACATAGAATTGGGGAGGCTGAAAACAGAGTCTCAGCATTAGAAGACACAGTAAATCCCATGACTGCAGAAATAACCCACTTAAAAGCTCAAATCCAAACCCAGCAGCTGAAGCACGACGATCTAGAAAATAGAGCCAGACGGCAAAACCTGCGGTTTGTCGGTTTCCCGGAGGGAGCCGAACAAAGGTCCCCAGAAAACTTTATTGAAGCATGGGTTAAAGACCAATTTGACAAATCAGAACTCTCGCAAACCTTCGTTATAGAGCGTGCACACCGGATGCCCACTACACCTCCACCAACCAGCAGCAGACCGCGTCCAATAATTGCACGAGTACTCAACAGAGACCGGGACTGCATCCTGAGACTAGCCCGTCAAAAAGGGGAACTAAAATTCGAAAATACAACTATAATGATTTTCCCGGATTTCTCGATTGATCTACAGAAACGCAGAGCTACCTTCCTAGAAGTCAAGAGACAGCTTCGACAAAAAGGGATAAGCTACGCCATGTCATACCCAGCCAAGCTCAAAATCATGCATGGCAGAGAAATCAAAATATTTGAGAACCCCATGGAGGCCATGAACTGGACGGAAACCGCAACGAACAGGTCACCCAAAAGATGACACCATACAATCCGGGACCTGCACCATCTTCAGGCTCCAGCAATGCAATAATATAATACTAACAACAATAACCTGGACAACCAAAGAGAAGATACTTCCCATAAAAACTATACAACACTACCTAATAACCAAGAACTAATCTACCTCCGAGCTAACCAAGCTCCACCAGCCGATAAGTATAAAACATATGACTAACTGTGTATATAAGAACTTGTTCTGGGCTAACAACCCTTAGAACCTGACCCTACCCCTGTAGCACACGAACTTGGCTGTCCGAAATACCTATAATCCCCCTTAACTCCACAATAAGTGGACCCAACAGCCGATAAATATAACTGGACACTTGACTAAGCCACTTCCATATGGTGGACAGCCTACCCGTCAGCGGTAGCAAATAACACATCTGCCAGACTTGTTGAGAAAAGAACACCTGTTAGTGTTCTCCCCGAACAGTTAAATTTTACAATTGTTGAGTTAAAATGTTTAGGGATCCAAAAGGTACAGTTTAAGGTATCGGGGAGGGGGGAGGGAAAGGGACATTGGGAGAGGTTTAATTCAATGTTTGGAATCTGCAACTGTTATCTATGCTAAAAATGCCTTGCTAATAATGATATACAATGCAATTTGGTGTATGTTCTTAAATATTTCATAGGATTACCTCTATACAATACCCTTAATCAATCAGAGGACTCTACGCCTACCCCAGATCTGCGTACGCTCCACCCAGAACACGCAATATGGCTAATCTCACCCTTATGGCTTGGAACGTATGTGGTCTCAGCAACTCTATCAAAAGAACACTAGTATACACCTTTATTCAGAAATATACACCAGATAGTGGGCTTACTTGAAACTCACATGTCAAATACAAGAACGAGACTCCTACAAAAGAGATGGGTAAACTGGGCGGCCCATAGTTATCAGACCACCTACTCAAGAGGAGTAACCTTACTTATCTGGAACACAGTGACATACCGTATAATAAAAGTCAAACGGGACGACCAGGGCAGATATGTAGGAACAAATCTAGAAATCGACAACATACTATACACAATAATATTTATATATAATCCCCCACCTGCTACAATGAATATACTATACAGCCTGATGCCCTTTATAACAGAATACCCGCATGCCAAAATAATCTGTATGGATGACTACAACATGATATTGAACCGTCAACTAGATAGACTACAATCAAGCCATACACCAATAACTCACCTCACAAAGACACCATTTTTATGGATGATATGGGGTGGCTAGACGCCTGGAGACACAAGCACCCACACCGCAAAGAATTCACATGTTACTCAGGGACACACCACACTCACTCAAGAATTCACCTGGCTCTCATACACAGCTCGATAGCCCCAGAAATCATTAACATACAACATCTGCCAAGAGGCATATCCGACCATTCACCACTCCTACTGACAATGAAACACCTTAATGAACCCAAACCTAACAAACCATGTAAAATACACCCGTTCTGGCTGACCCTAATACCTCAACCAGACATCATTCCAGAGCAAATAGAACTATTTTGGGAAGAAAACATCTCACAAACTAATACCTTCAGAAGCTGGGACTGCTTTAAAGCTGAGGAAGACTTCACTATACTATATCCCATATTAAAAAATTAACAAGATTGGAAGAAGACACCCTAGCCAAACAAGTACAAGAAGCTGAGCAACTATATAGCACAAATACGAACCAAGAGCTCCAAAACAACTGGCTATTAATACAAAGGCAATACAACACAATGCTAAAGGAAAAGGCAAGCCGGAAGCAATTCTTCCAAAAACAATCCTTCTACGAAAATGGCAACAATCAGCCAAGCTCCTAGTAGCCCTAACCCGCCAAATTACCCAGACCCAAACAATAATAGCTATAGATGACCCAGAAAAAGGACTAGCCACAGATACCACCAACATTCTAAACTCCTTCCAAAACTTCTTCACCACATTATACCAATCAAACACCCCGTATACAGAAAGTGATATTTACGACTACCTAACAGACACTATACCTACATTAACCAACCCACATCACTGTGACAACCCATAACAAAAGAAGAAATCATGACAGCAATAGCCAATCTACATAACGGCAAGGCTCCGGCCCGGACGATATACCCATAGAGGTCTACAAGAAATACCAAGCGGGAATAGTGGATCACCTACTGCAGGTATACCAAGAAGCAGCCAAGGTAGGATACTTACCCAACACCTTTTACGAGGCAAATATTATTGTCCTTCCAAAACAAGGGAAAGACCCGACAAAATGGGCCTCTTATAGACCCATATCCCTCCTCAATTTTTGGGCAAAATTAATCTAATAAAGATTATACTACTACCAAAATATTATACACAATCTCGCACTCAATGGTGTATAATGTTAGCACAATATCTCAAAGTAGACTTTATCACCTTTCTTAGCCACCCAGAGGGGAATGTAGAACAGAAACTCACATGCTTACATCAACAAGCATTAAGAATTTGGAAGGAATCCAACCTCCTACTTAACTACACCGATACACCTGAGGAATCATCTCTTTGGAACAACACGGAATTCCCTCAACTTAAAAAGTTAATATCAGCTAGTGACTGGCAGAACAGAGGAGTCACCCAACTCCGTGATGTAAAGCACAACAAAATAATTCACCCCTACGACCTGCTGAAAGATAGATACAACCTCCCACACTCCTTTTTTAAATATCTACAATTCAGACATTGTTTAAACGCAGAACTCAAAAAGAGGGACAACGACATCTCGGCCCACCTGATGATTGGTATTCTGTGGACACAGGGTACCCAGGGACTGACCTCACGTATCTACTCTAAACTGATCCACACAAAAGTCGACATCCAAAAAATGACAATCATAACCAAATGGCAAAAATGTATCCCTGATATAACCCCAGAGGACTGTTACAATATAGCCACATCTCATATAAGCGCTTCCCTCGCAGCCAATAATAGCCTCATACAATTAAATATACTCCATCAGACGTATACATCTCCACATAGACTACGCCACATTAAGAAAAAAGGAGAGATACTATGCCCAAAATGCAAATCTCCCAATGTCAACTTCTGGCACCTACTTTGGGAGTGCCCTCAGGTCCAGGGGTTCTGGATAGGTGTGGTGCAACTGCTATCCAATCTAATACAACCTTCCATAGAATTTGGGGGAAGAACATGTATTCTCAGGATACTAGATCCAGAAGTATGGAACAAGTTCCAAATTATCTTCCTAAAAGAAACTCTTTTCTTTGCCCGCAAAGAAATAATACTAAACTGGATGGCCCCGACCCCCCCAAAGCTCCAAAATTGGATTAGACTTGTAAACAATGTCCTCCCATATGAAAAACTGATATATGTCCACAGAGCCTGCCCCAACAAATTCAATAAAATCTGGGACGATTGGTGCAACGCTCCCCAGACTATCATATAGCACACGCTCACTGTGTAACAAATAACACGCAAATAATTAAGATACAACTGGTGGAATGTAGTTTACAAACCATTACTATTATCATTGTATATTATCTATGTGTATTAAATGAAAGATATCATAAAAGGCAAAAGATATTACTTTTATATACAGATTCCTTTATGTATGCAAATATAATTTAACAATACAAATAACTGCCAAGTGACGAGCAAATAGCAAACTGTAGAATTTACTATGTTACATTACAGTGTTAAATACTCGGAATGCTTTATATATGTCAATATTACGATGTCACTTAATAAAACGAAGTTAAAAAAAACAAACTATGCAGAGCTTTGGAAACTTCAAATGATGTGAAAGTCCTGCAAGCAGACCTAAATAGATTATCAAAATGGGCAGCAGAATGACAGATGAGATTCAATGTTGATAAATGTAAGGTGATGCATTTGGGATTTGATAATCCCTGTGCCACCTACACCATAAATAACTGTTTAGTGAATATGTAATGGAAATTAGCCTAATTGGAGTGCTTCCACATTCCTTGTATTGTATGTATTTATTGGGAGGCTTGGTCAAGCTTCCATGTGGTAAGAGCACCCCCAACACGCCCCTTTAATGGGAGGTCCTATGCCTTTAATATAAAGCACTGGATGGCCTCTTCCCTCATTTTAAAAAGCCAAAGGGCTGGGGGGAAGTGAAAGAGCCTGTTATATGGATCCAGTGTGTAAGAATGAGAAATGCAAAGTTTGCTAATCGTAATTGAAGTAAAAGAAATGTAAAAAGGTTAGAAGTTAGGAGCTTCCAGAGTGGGGTTACCTTGACGTGTTTGGAAGGCTTTTCATTCATGTGATCACAGTAATGTATAATTAAACCCCTTTGTTTATAATGTATGCCAGTGTGCAGATATGATATTGTATGGGGCCTAGAAATGTGCATTGATTATCTTTTCTATGTTTGTATAAATGTTTGACCAGATCAGTAGCACTTCTGCTAAATGTAGTTGTAAATTAGCCTAATTGGAGTGCTTCCACATTCCTTGTATTGTATGAGTCATGAAGGAATTTTTTCCACCTTCTTAATTCTGTTTTTTTTTTTGCCTTCCTCTGGATTAACAGTTAGGCAGTAAATGTGGGTTTTGCTGAGTAGGTTGGACTGGATGGATGTCTGTCCCTCAATACTATACTACTTAATGAGCCAACTGAAATACTTAAGGTGCTGGATTGCATCTGAAGACATCCCTACAGAATCGATATGCTTATGCACTACTATATGCTTAAACTGTACCACAAATGACATACACTAGCATATCTCCACACCCCAGAGCTACATCATATTGGACCAGCGACAACACTCCATACCCAAAGGAACAGAATATGGAACGAAATCAACCAAATACTAAAATACCAAGTCATCCCCCCGAAATGCCAATCTGAGATAACCATGCACTAATCAACCTACATGCATTTTACTCAGCAAAAGACTGGACCAGGGTCGGCATCCATAGACCTGAACAAATAATGCAAAACAAAACACTACTTCCATTTGAAACTTTAAAAAACTTCAAACTGCCACCCTCATACCTATTCCGCTACCTCCAACTTCGTCACTGCCTAAAGGCAGATTTTCCTCAAGAAGAAAAAGAACTTACCCCACACCCACTAGTCTCCATCCTCCACTCCCCAATTAAACAAGGATTGATATCCCGAATGTACAAATACATAAAGGAACATCTAGCCCAAGACAACCTGCCTATATTGCCATCCAAATGGACACCCTGGCTACCTAATCTAGAGTTCCAAGACCGCACAATGGCACACTGTTGTTGGCTCCTTGGCCAGACAAATGAGGTAGGTGCAATCCTCTTAGCCCCCTACTTCCAGGGCTGCAACATCCAAGCAAGGAAAAAAGGTAGAGGAGCACACTACTAGGGTGAATGCTTCTTTATTAGTGCAAAAAACAACAAACAACGTTTCGGGACTCAAGGCCCCTTCCTCAGGTATAACTGGCAGTGAGTGCTCTACACACATATATACCCCTAAGCTCCACCTCCCTGCCATGTGGCAAGTTGATTGACAGCCCAGGGTTTCACAGTGAGGCTGTACATATCACAGTCAAATACATCAAGTGTTAAAAGTGCTGCTTACAAGTGTAAAACATACTACAATAAGAAATATAAAGTGTCTAGTTCATGGATATATTAAAAATACAATGTATAAGATTATATATAAAACTTATTATGTAAAACATTCATTTCAAAATTTATAACAACTGCAAAAGTGTTCCCAATAAAGTGCATATTATTAAAGTGCTTCTAAATCCCGTGTTCATACTGAATGAAATAAAGTGGTTAAAAATCCTGTGCACTGTGCTGACTAGCATAGAATAAAATGGGGATAGAGACAATGTTACAAAATATAAAAATGTTACAAAATCTACCTAATCTAGACATGGAACAAACAATAGATATAGCTCCATCACACATTGATGTATCCCCCTCATCCAATAACAAATTAATCCAATTCTACGGTGGCTCAGTGGTTAGCACTGATGCCATGCAGCGCTGAGGTCCTGAGTTCGATTCCACCCTTGGACACATCTGCAAGGAGTTTGTATGTTCTAGACATACTAGACATTAAGCCCACTACAATAACAGGCACTAGAAGCACAGAGTGCCCCCTTAGTGTCCCAAGGCCATAGTCCTCCTCCATGTCCCAAGGCCAGCCCCTCTGTCCCAAATCCAGCCCCCTCCTCTGTCCCAAATCCAAGGCCCCACCTCTGTCCCAAATCCAAGGCCCCACCTCTGTCCCAAATCCAAGGCTCCCCCTCTGTCCCAAATCCAAGGCTCCCCCTCTGTCCCAAATCCAAGCCCCCCCTCTGTCCCAAATCCAGGCTCCCTCTGTCCCAAATCCAAGCCCCCCCTCTGTCCCAAATCCAAGGCCCCCCCCCTCTGTCCAAATCCAAGCCCCCCCCCTCTGTCCCAAATCCAGGCCCCACCCCTGCTGTCCCAAATCCAGGGCCCCCCCTGCTGTCCCAAGCAACCTTACCTGCAGTCTGTTTAATTGCTTTTCTCACTCCGTGTGTTTCTCCCTCTAGTGGGGAGTCCATAGGAACTGCAGAGACTCTCCCTCTAGTGGGGAGTCCATAGGAACTGCAGAGACTCTCCCTCTAGTGGGGAGTCCATAGGAACTGCAGAGACTCTCCCTCTAGTGGGGAGTCCATAGGAACTGCAGAGACTCTCCCTCTAGTGGGGAGTCCATAGGAACTAAATATCTGTTTTCAAATACAAAATTATCAAAGGTTTTGCCACACCCACACAAAAACCACCCAAACACACCCCCAGTTTTTCACGGCATTCAAAAGTTGTTTCAGGTGCCAAAAAACCTATGGACACCCATAATAGTATAGTAATTGAGAGAGAATAAAGAAATATACATCCATCAAGTCCAACCTACTCATCAATACCTACATTTCCTGCTTAACTGTTGATCCAGAGGAAGTAAAACCCCTTCCTCCAGAATTATGGGGGTTTTCCTTACTGACTCAAAGTGTCAATCTGAAATATCTCTGCATCAACTGAAACTTTATGCATCAATATCAGTAACATCATTTGTTTTTCAAAACGTTTTAGGTATAGCAGAAACGTGGTTGAACAGTTCTCACGACTGGGCTGTAAATATAGAAGGATATGCCTTGTTTAGGCAGGACAGAAAAAAAAGGAAAGGGGGAGGAGTATGTGTATATGTTAAAAAAGAATTGAAGCCAAATTTAAAAGAAGAGATAGCTGGTGATATGGATGATAAAGTGGAGGCAATATGGGTGGAATTAGGCAACAGGAAAGGGGGTAATGTCATTGTTGGTGTCTGCTATAAGCCGCCAAATGCTAGCAGAGAGGAGGTGAGTCAACTTCATATGCAGTTGGCAAGGGCTGCAAGTTTGGGGAGTGTGCTCATTATGGGGGACTTCAATTACCCTGACATTGATTGGTGTGGTGGAACTGCCATCACAGAAAAAGGCGATGAGTTCCTGAATTTGCTGCAGGATAATTTTCTCTCACAGGTGGTTGAGGTTCCTACTAGAAAAGGAGCTCTGTTGGATCTGGTAATATCTAACATTGGGGAGCGCATTATAGATATAAAGGTAACTGGAGGCTTAGGGAATAGTGACCATGAAATAGTGGCATTTGGACTTTGTTATCGAAAGGAAAAGTGCGCTGGGTTAACAAAGATATTTAATTTCAGGAAAGCAAATTTTCCCAGGTTAAAAGCAGCTCTTCAGAATGTCAACTGGGATAATGTATTATCAGGTAAAGGTACTGAACAGAAGTGGACTGTGTTCAAGGGGATTTTAAGCCAGTTCACATCTAAATTTATACCCTTGGGAAATAAATCCGCGCCCATGTGGCTGAATTCTGATGTAAAGAGGCAAATGGTAAGGAAGAAAAAGGCATTTAAAACCTTTAAGGCCGAGGGAACGGAAAGGGCCTTTAGGGAGTATAAAAACTGTAACAAGGAGTGTAAGAAAGCAATCAAACTAGCTAAAATTAATAATGAAGTTAGGATAGCTGAAGAAAGCATCACCAAGCCTAAACATTTTTTTAAGTATATTAATAGTAAGAAGATGAGGACTGAGAATGTGGCACCATTAATTAATGGGGATAAGTTAGTTACGGAGGATGGCGATAAAGCAAATGTCTTGAATAATTTTTTTTCCTCTGTATACACTATAGAAGATCCAAGTACAGATATCATAGAGTATAGTAGCAATAATGGTATAAAAGATTCATGTGCACTTTGGTTAACCGAGGATATGGTACAGAAAGAACTAAATAAGGTTAATATTAGTAAATCTCCTGGACTGGATAAAATACATCCTCGGGTACTTAGGGAGCTAAGTTCAGTTTTATCTAGGCCATGGTTTCTTATTTTTGCTGATTCCCTCATGTCCGGTGGTGTGCCTCTGGATTGGAAAAAGGCTGATGTTATTCCAATATTCAAAAAGGGTAGTCGTTCACAGCCGGGTAATTACAGGCCTGTAAGTTTAACTTCAGTGGTGGGGAAGATCCTGGAAAGTTTAATAAGGGATCATGTTCTAGAGTATGTTTCAAGTACTGACATTATAAGTAGTAACCAGCATGGATTTAGGAGGAATAGATCTTGTCAAACTAACTTGCTTGGCTTTTATGAGGAAGTAAGTAGAAATTTAGACTCTGGTATAGCAGTAGATGTAGTTTACTTGGATTTTGCAAAGGCTTTTGATACAGTCCCCCGTAGGCGACTAATGGAGCTAATAAGCTAAGGTCTGTTGGTCTGGGGAGTCACATCTGTACATGGATAGAAAATTGGTTAAAGAATAGGATGCAGAGAGTAGTTGTTAATGGGGCTTCATCATTATGGACTAAAGTGCTAAGTGGGGTGCCACAGGGTTCTGTGTTGGGGCCGCTTCTATTTAATCTATTTATTAATGATTTGGAAGTGGGTATTGTCAGCAAGGTTTCTGTGTTTGCTGACGACACAAAACTTTGTCGACCATTAAAAACTTCAGAAGATGTGCAATCGTTGCAAGGGGATCTAGCACATTGGGCTGCTAAGTGGCAGATGAAATTCAATGTTGATAAATGTTAAAATGATAAAAGGTGATGCATTTTGGACTTAAAAATACTTGTGCTACTTATACTATAAATGGCTCTGTGTTAAGTGAATCCCTGTTGGAAAGGGATCTTGGAGTTTTGGTGGATAACAAACTTAAAGGTAGCAAGCATGGTATTGTCTTGTATAAAGCGAGGTATGGATTCAAGGGAGGAAAATGTAATTCTCCCTCTTTACAAAGCATTGGTAAGGCCTCATTTGGAATATGCAGTGCAATTTTGGAATCCTGTGTACAAAAAGGACATCTTTGAAATGGAAAGGGTTCAGAGAAGGGCAACTAAATTAATAAGGGGATTGGGGGAGCTTGAATATGAAGAGAAACCGGAAAAGTTACAATTATGTACGCTGGAGAAAAGGCGCTTGCGTGGGGATATGATTACTGTGTATAAATACATTAACGGGCCATACAATAAACTATCTGGGGCATTGTTCACCAAGAGAACATGTCAAAGGACACGAGGACATCCCTTAAGACTTGAAGAAAAAAGGTTTAGGCTTCAAGCTCGGAAAGGGTTTTTCACTGTGAGAACGGTAAGGCTATGGAACTGTCTTCCAGTGGACGTTGTAATGGCAGGTTCATTGGTCAGTTTCAAAAAAAAGCTGGATGAGTTTCTGCAAACAAGGAATGTTGCAAGTTACTGGTATTGATACATAAAGTAGAGTTGATCCAGGGAAATTTCCGATTGCCACTTGGAGTCAGGAAGGAATTTTTCCCCCCTTTATAAATTTGGTGGTTTTTTTTTTGCCTTCCTCTGGATCAACAGTTAGGCAGGAAATGAGGATATTTCTAGATGGGTTGGACTGGATGGACGTATGTCTTTATTCAACCTCGAATACTATACTATACTACTATACTAAAAAACTATTCAATAAACCTGCCATCCCAATGTCTAATGGAAGACAGTTCCATAGTTTTACTGTTTTAAAGGAGAACTAAACCCAAAAAATCAAAGTTTAAGTTAGAAAGCACTTGCCTCAGCTTCCTTCTCAGCATGGAAGATTCCACTCAGGGGCCTTTTCTTTACCTCTATGAGCTCATTTTAGGTTCTGTTTGTTCCTCAAATCTGAAGCTGAGATTTTCCCTTGCCTGCCAGTACTTTTACCTTGATTACATTTTCAGCACCTGTGTGATTTCCACTCCCACCTCTTAACCCCTTTGATGTAGGAATATATTAAATCATCAATATTCAAATTGGTGGTGCAGCTGATTAACCCTTTCCTAGTAGCAGTGTTGTAGTGTGATGTATATAGGTCTGGGTATCTAGGGTGTCTGGGTCTGAAATAATGTATGTCTCACCTACGGCTTTCACGCCACCAAATCCGATATATAAACAATAAATTGCAGGTGAAACATATTACACGCTAAATTTACACTCAAGCACTTGAGGAAGGACATATTGGTCAGAAACATGTAGCACGCATGTTTTGCAATGTTTTGCAATGTGTTGTTTAAGTGTTAGAGGGCCATATTTAAAAACTTTAAAACTTGTAAACTACCTTAATGATATTCTACGGGCAGTTGTAGATTTACGTTCGCTATCGTACATTTACAAGATTTCCGATAGTGATCATTAATTAACGATCGCCATAATGATCGCTAAAGAAGGCGGTACCCGTATGGCCTGTAGTGTGAAGGTCTCTAACTCTCCCTGTCAGCTGCAGCAATTTTAGTGGAAAGTATAGCTTCTTAAAGGGAATGTTGGAGGGTAGGAAGAGGTGGTGCAGAACTGTAGGGGGAGGATAGTGAAGTCAACCTGATCTTAGCAGAGCTCTAAGCAATGCATTTCTCATCAGTGTACATTCTTAAAGGGGAATGTTGGTATGGTAGTAGGAGTGTTTTTTTTATAGAAACCACATGATGCATAACTGTAGGGGGAGGATAGTGAAGTGAACCTGATCTTAAAAGAGCTCTGAGCAATGCATTTCTCATCAGTGTACCTTCTTAAAGGGAAATGTTAGAGGGCAGGAAGAGTGTGTTTTTATAGAAACCACAAGGTGCTGAACTGTAGGGGGGGGATAGTGAAGAGAACCTGATCTTAGCACAGCTCTGTGCAATGTATTTCTCATTAGTGTACCTTATTAAAGGGAATGCTGAGGGTAGGAAGAGTGTGTCTTTAATTCAGCTGTCTGTATAAAAACAACAAACTGTAGCACAGAGCTAAGCTAAGAAATCCATTACACAGAGAAATGAATTGCACAGAGTTGTGCTAAGATTAGGGTCATTATATTATCCTCCACCTGCAGCACTGCACCATGTTCTATATGTGTTTGTATTAAAGGGGAATGTTTGAGGGTATGCCACTTGCAGCTCTGCACCATGTTGTTTCTATAAATGTACATATTAATAGGAATTATTGGAGGGAATGCCAATTAAAGGGATACTGTTAGATGGATGCAAAAATGTTATATAAAATTAATGCAGCAGGTGGAATGCCTGTGGGAAGTTTTGCATAAACAAAAACCCTCTTCCAACTAGGGTTCCCACCTTTGCCTTAAAGACCCGAACACATATACAGGCCTATGTATTAAAAGTTCTTATTGTTAAAAATGGTGCAAATTTTGCCCCAACCAATCAGAGTTTAAGAACTTTTATTACATAGGCCTGATAATATCTACACAACAAAAGGTTGTTGGTATTTTCTTTAGAATGTAGGTTGATACAGTTTGTATTTAATGCAATGCAATTGTATTTAATGCAACTTAGCACTGCATCATGTAGATTTAATACATGTTTGGGTCTTAAAAGCAAAGGCGGCCTGTAAAATTTATTGCACAGAGCTGTGCTAAGACCATGTTCCAGTAAATATGCTGCACCTGCAGCTCTGAGCTGTTTTGTTTTTATAAGTGTACCTTGTAAAGTTGTCAGTTCACTTCTACTGGGGTTGCCACCTTTCCCTTTAAGACTCAAATTATTAGGGCTACTCCCACTAGCATGGATTGCGGTTTGTGATCTGATTGTGCAGGCATGTAATAGCCTATAGGACTGGCCCCACTACATGCGATGCATTTCAGTGTGCTATTGGAGTGCATGCGATCATTTTTGGTCTGTATTGCATGTGCAGCGAAAATGAATTTTCACATCTGGTTATTGCCATTTTATAAATTGGGCTAAGTCCAAATTTGACAAAACAGCAGCGATAATGTCTGCAAAAAGTTAAGAAATTTTAAAAATATGCTGCAATATTTTGCTAGCAAGAGAATCACTTAGCATAAAGCCATTTATAAGTGTAGGTGGAAAAAGAATTGCTAAACCCCAAAATCGCCTTACATTTATGAAAACTGAATCTCATCTGCCACTCTCCTGCCCAATTTAATAATCTAGCTAGTACTGCTTGCAGCAATTGCACATCATTTGTAGTTTCCAGTGTTCTGCATAGTTTTGTATCATGAGCAAACACCGGGACCATGCTTTCAATACTAACTTCTAAATCATTTATAAACAGTTTAATAGAAGTGCCCCCATTACAGAGCCCTGAGACATTCCACTTAAAACTCCAGTCTTCATAGATGTAGCTCCAATGATAACTATCTATGTACAAATGTATTTTCAAGGCCAACCTTAGTATATACATAAGTCACCTGTGTGGCACAGTATCAAAAGCTTTTAGTTTGACAAAATCTATTTCTCATGAATCTCTGCTGATTAGTACTTATAAGATCTTGAAAATAGAATATGATCTCATAACATTGTTTTCAGTATCATCTAGTATTTTCCCAAAAAATGACGTTAAACTTACAATTTTATAGCTACAAGGCTGTGAACAACTATCTTTTTTGAATATTGGTATTATATTGGCTTTTTTACAATCCAGAGGCACAACACCAGACAAAAGTGGATCTGAGAAGATAAGAAACAGTGGCCTGGATAAAACTGGACTAAGATGTTTTAAAGGACAACAATATAAAAAAAAATAACATCACCCCTCACTAAGTGCACATATTACTTGTCATTGGCTGGTGGGAATGTCTGTTACAACCTCTCTCCTCCTCTGCCAGTCAAACAAACTTAAAATGTCCCGTTGCTAGGAGACAGCCTACATAATCCAGCTGATCAAGGTTGAGTGGAAGAGTGTTTTCTCACATGCTAGCTTTGACAGAATTGTTATGCCCCCTTCACAGGCTCGAAATCAGGAATAAAAAGTGTGGGGAGGGCTTCATAGAGGACCTCCGATCCCCTGCAGTTTTGCGCCTGCGAGAATGTATTTTATCTGGTAAATATTGATATTAATTTTGTCTAATTGTTTCTGTACCACACTGCTTTGTTCAGCTATCTGTACTTAAAGGGGAACTGTGGTCTCCAAATAAGTTAAGTTTAAATGAAAGACAGTTTCCTACCTTTAAAATGAGCCATCAACCACCTCTCTATGTGCTCCACATCTCAAGATATACAGAAATGACTGACCAGAAAGTTAATGGGTGGGAGGCTGACTTGTGACATTCCTGAGGCTTCTCCTGCACAGTGCCGCCAGCGAGCACAGCCTCAGACTCCCTCAGTGTGTGAGGGAGACAGGAAGATAATGGGCCATGGGGGGCCTGCAACTGGAGGGACCATGGGGTCCATGGGTGGGAGTGACCAGGGGGGCTGCAAAGGGGAGGAGGAGACACAGAACAGATTGACTGACCGTTTTAGAGCAGGAAGTGCAGGGAACCTGTTGATGCTGCTGCCATATCACACACAAAAATGTAAATATCTTCAAAACTAAGCTAAATAAACAATGTAAAAAAATTGCAAAACTTCTCAGGGGAGCAATTCCTATCAATTTACCTCAATTTATCTAAAGTCATTTTTGGACCACAGTTCCCCTTTAATTTTCTTTTTTAGCCAGATTAATTGCTGTCTTGCACTCCTAATTACAGCTTTAATAATTCATGTAGATCTGATTTGTTCATTCTCATTTAAACATTTAAATGCCCTTTTCTTTCTTTCATTTCTCTTTTTGCCAGAGCATTAAGCCATGCATATTGGTTATATCTAGAGGAATGTGGTTATTGCTGAGTAGGTTGGACTATATGGACATATTTATTTAACCTCAATTACTTTACTATACTATGATAAAAAAAAATGTAATGTGAAACATACACACTCAGAAAATCTTAAAGGATAAGTACACTATAAAAACAAGTATAGTTTAATTATAAGAGACAGGTTTTAAAAATCTTTCCCCACCTTTTTTTCCCCCCTAGGTCCCTCCTGTGTGTGTGTAAAGTTGCTGACATCTTAGATGACGAAGGTAAGACTATAGAGCTCCTCCCTCTGAGAGTTGGCTCACTGCACGGAAGCCTACGCGCATGACATCATCATGACGTCATGCACGCAGGTGTCCGTGCACGTGCATGACGCCGTGTTGTGTGTGCCGTGACGCCACAAGCAATGATTTTGGGGCTAAAGAGAGAGTGCAATGAGCCAACTCTCAGAGGGAGGAGCTCTATAGCCTTACCTTCGTCATCTAAGATGTCAGCAACTTTACACACACACAGGTAGGCTCAGGAGGGACCTAAGGGGAAAAAAAGGCGGGGAAAGATTTTTAAAATCTGTCTCTTACAATTAAACTATACTTGTTTGTATAGTGTACTTATCCTTTAAAGTGATACATATACTTAAAAAAAATCTATCAATTTATCTCCCTCTCTCTCAATTATCCTATCTCCCCACCTATTCCTCTACCCCTACCCCACCCACCCCTGTAAACTTAAAATTCCCAAGTGTTATTTACGCCCACATTTGAAGACCGCGCCTCCTATTACTAATTGGGATGCCTTTTCAAAGTTTCACTCAGGTGCAAAAAAACCTACAAATGCCTCTTACTAAGAAAATATTACCCAAGTCTTGGAGCTGAAAAGATTCTTTTAATAGCATAAAATTAGCATTTGCTTTTCCAAAGTTAAGCGTCTGCAACATATATTAAGTGACAAGATATCATGCTCACTATTCCCTAAGCTTCCCATTACCTTAATCTTCATAATGAACTCAGGGTTATTAGATATTACCAGATCAATCAAAGATTCTACAATCTGACTTAAAATGATCATATAGCAAATTTAGTAGATATCTGTTAAGTTGCTCATTTATATGTGTTCTCTCATACAGCTGCAGATTCAATTTTATGTAACATGTGCTTTGTCTGCTATGTAGGAGTGTTAATAAAGTTGTTGTTATCTCTTTGAACTGAAAAGAAAGAGCTGCATGGTTTCTGTGTGCAGTTACCTACCTAATTAGGATTAAATCACATACCAGTTATCCCCTCTCTTATCAAAAAATGTCAACAATATCAAATAAAGAGACAAGCAGATATGATCTTTTATCCCCAGGGATTATACTTATTCTACTTTCCTTTTAGTTTAATGTTGTATGAACTGTTCATCCTTTAGTGTATATGAAGGCTTTTGTTTAACTCGCAATAACAAAAAAACCAAACACAGCATTTATTGTTTTATAATTGTTGGTCAGTATATAATTTGTTTTTACTTTTTAATTTCAGGAAAAAAATTAGTAGACTTGTTTTCCACCACCAAGCTAATAACTTTAGAAAACAGAATCTTTTATATATAGGCGTGACTTTCTTTAATTTTTTTATTTAAAAAATTATTTCTTTATAATTATAATAAAAATATTCTAAATTTAACATAAAAAACACATTTGTAAAGGCATTTGTAAAGGAAATTTGGAATAGAGAATTACTTACAATTTTTTGCAAAGCAGTTAAATTTAACAAGGCAAAACCTTTGGTAAAAAGAAAGCAATTAATGATGAAAGGAGCCACCTTTAAAAAAATTACATAATTTGCAGGGTGTGTACTAACGTAACAGTTTCACTATAAAACCTTGGCAATATTACGCAGCTGCAGAAGATTTTTGGAAAAGCTACAGTAGTTTGAAGAACATTTCTTCAAGGTCTCCTTGAAAAATAGTAAGTATTATGCTGATGATTTGTGTGTGATATTTAAATAAAAGCTATTTTACTTTTAGCATATTATTATTTATTTACAGCTATTTACAAAACAATAAATGTAAGGGAAGATAAAGCCATGCCAAGGTTGTATTGACTTCAACTGTAGCTATGGAACAGACATAACCCAGACAACAGAGGTTGGCTGGCATTTGCGCTGTCCTGCTTCCCCTATTGCCAGCCCAATCACTGTAGAAGCACAGACAGTGCTTTCTTCATAGCTTGGGCTATGCAGAATGAATAGAAGTGATTGATATCTCATTTAAAAGGCCTTTAATTTAAAATCAACTTGTTTGGAGACCACAGTTCCCCTTTAATTTTAAATTATTAAACATTGCAGAAAACTGTGCATTTCACCAATTTATTGTATATTTTTATCAAAAGTTTCTATTTTAAGAATAATGTGCACCTGACAAACCTCCAAGTACATGCCATTCCAAGGCTGTTTAAAATAGACTATATATTTAGACTATTGCTTGACAAAACATTGCCGGAGAAGATGCTTTTGAGACTCAGACAATCACCCTGAGTCTGCCAGCCATACTTACTTACCAGCCCTTATTCCATCACCAATCTTCTGATTGCAAAAGCAGCAGAAGGTCAGTGATGGAATAAGCGCTGGTAAGTAAGTATAAATTCCGAATTGGAGGAAATAGTCCTAGCAAGGTCTATGTTATGGGCCATTACAACTACAATACCCAATTTTTGTAGGGGTGTGGGTTGTGGAGATGCCCTTTATTGCTAGGAAAAAAAGGAAGTAACTGCACAGACAAAAAAAATGACAGTTAAGGTGGGGAGCATATTTTATTGCATGCAAAGACCTTGACTACAGGCAAGTCACATGGCTTAAAGCGACAGTTCAGTGGAAATTATCAATATTTGTTAAATTGTTAGTTTGTGTAATGCCTTCTTAGTTATTCTACATATTCTCTCCCATTTTGAGAGCTGTTCCCTGCTGTTGACATTAGTGAGCTGACATTTCAGGTTCTAACGGTCCTTCTTATCAGGATGCACTACTTCCTTGGAATGTTCCTAACAGTCATTTCTACTGATTGGCTGTTGGATGGGTCAAAGATGCTCAGATCTCTACTGAGCGACTAAATCAACACAGGCGCTGGGTCAAGGGCAAGACCGTAACGGTCTTTAATAGGGGTCCTGCAAACAGGAAGTCAGTATTTCGGCTGCATTTATTTATACACAGACAAAATGCTGAATTGGCAGATTAAGGTAATTGTGATGAAAAAATACTGCTCTTTTTTCTGAAAAGCATATGTATTTGCACTGAACTTCCTCTAAATATAATCAGAAATAATTAGGTTGTATTTATTTCCAGCAATAAATGCTCACAAATCATACTTAGAAATGTGATTTATGGTTCAAGGTTTTTTTTATATATAACCTTAACTTGTTTGGTAAAATTGAAGACCAAAGTTACCCTTTAATATCCACCAATTCTTTAATTTTTATTGTAAATTACATTGAAATAGATCCAATTATTAATTGCAAGAATAATAATATTATTATTATCTTAAAATATATTAAATAATAGGGTTCTTAAAATTGTATATGAATTCTCATGAATGAATTCTGTATTTCAAGATGTGCACGGCTGGATACACTAGAGCAGGTTTTTCGGCCCAACCGATCAATATTTCCATGTATCAACCAACAATAACACTGACACCCTTTCAAATAGAAAACAATAGAACATTTTCAAAGGTTCAAAACATTTCATTAGTCCACAAATGCCCAGGCAACTTATCACAGAATAAATCATTCCATGAGAGTAGTGATAGCTCTCATTTTAAAGGAAGTTACATTGGTTTATATAGACATTTTTCTCATTATTATTCCATTATCATTATTACATTGTATGGTACATAAATAATCACATTTTTGACTGTTTTGGTTAATACTTAGGTTAAATTTTATATTACTCACAAATCACTTCTTCTGTCCTGAGACATGTCACTCCTCCATGTCTAGTAAACATAAAAATCCCCTAACAACGAGACAGCTCAAGTAATTAAACTAGATAAAATGGTTCTGACACAAGCCCAGACCAATTAGCCACAGCTTGAAAAGTATAAAAGAGAACCTGCCTCCTCCTTAGGACATGAAGATAGGAGCCGATCAACACTGTAAATTAAAACTTAGCATTTATTACAGTAACGCAGATAAAATGTGCATCCAGAATCAAACAGTGAATACACAGTATTCCCACAGTAATCAATGCCCAACATTGATTTTTAAACTGCAGGGATGACACATTGATTTTGATCAAATGAATTGCCAGTCAGAAGTGAGGGGGAGGAGTCGTAGCTGCATTCTGTTGTGCAATGAAAGTCACGGCTTCACCTGCTATTTAAAGTGGCGGTACCTCCTGAAAATGTGTGTTTTTTTTACAAACTGCATTTTTGGGCCCCCCTGGCGTCTGGGCCCCAGGTATATGGAAAAATCATGTACTTCAGGCACATGTAAAAATCATGTGCCCCAACACATGATGCCAGAAAAAAAATTTCTGGCATAAAAACTGCTGCCTCCCTACAGGGTGCTGCCCTGTAATGTGCTTCACCTTGCCTCATTAGAGAGACGGCCCTGCATGCCTCTCGGCACTTCAGATAAGCCACATCTCCCCCTTTCCCTTCTTTATTTTGATTTTATAGGTGAGATAGTAGCTCGAACAGTTTCTATTTTTTTTTTTTTACTTTTTTTATTGATGAATTGGATGTACATATTTGAACTTTTACATATAATATTGAAGGTTATTATACAGTTGTTGTAAGGTACATTGAGTATTATTACCAATTCTTATTTTATATTTAAACAAATAACAGTAAAACATTAAAACATTATAGAACAAAACATAAATCAGTCTCTACTAAATTGTGTATTTTGTTTATATGTTTATGTTAATGGTCTGTTGTTGTGTCATATATGTTTTTGTGTTAAAGTTTTCCTTATGTCTTTCTATAGGGTGTTAGGTCTTCAGACTGCCTAGAGTGTGTGTTAAGTCTGCGTTGCAATACCACTGTGTATATTTGAATTTTGAGATTATATGATTGATTTCTTGTTGTGAACAGGTTTCCTCAATAAAGCTCTGCCATGTTTCGAAGAACCTCTCTGTTTTTCTTTCCTTTTCCAGGCTGATTTCAGCATCTAATTTTTCTGTGTGTAGAACTTGTGTCAGATCTTGGATCACAAAAAGGGGGCTGTTGGAGCATTCCTGTGGCAAAATTACTTTATAACAAATAGTGGAAGTGCTACTGATCTGACCAAAACATTAGAACAAACAAGAAAAGAGATGATCACTGCACATTCCTGGGCCCCGTATATCATAATATCAATGCTAGTGCAAACAGTAAAAACATGGGTTTTTTTATCTGTAGTATTCAATTAGATCAACTGGACTTGAAATGTAGTTCTTGAAGACGTTTCGCTAGTCATCCGACTGGCTTTCTCAAATCCCTATTTCAAATACAGGGATAAGTTCTATAAGCAAAAACATGGATGTGCTATGGGATCTCCAGTTTCACCTATTGTGGCCAACCTTTACATGGAGGAGGTAGAAACACAGGCGCTTAATACCTTTAAGGGCATAGCACCCAGCCACTGGTTCAGATATGATATATTGATGACACCTGGGTTAAAATCCACCAGAAGGAAGTACAACTTTCACAGAACACATTAATGCGGTGGCCCAAAACATTAAATTCACAAGGGAAGAGGTACAAAACAACAAACTGCCTTTCTTGGACTGCTTGGTAGAATTAGGAAAATGGAAAACTGGAATGAGGTTTACAGAAACCACCACACACAGATCAGTATTTGATGTTTGACTCCACCACCCTTTAGATCACAAGCTGGGGGTCATCAGAACCCTGCAACACAGAGCCGAAACATCCCCACTAGCACAGAGCGAAGGCTAAAGAATGAAACATCTCAGAGGGCCCTTAAAACTTGTGGATATCCAGACTGGGCCTTTGTCAAAGAAGTAGAAGGAAAGAAAAGAACACGAATACCAACATTGAAGGGGAAAAGCAGACAGGAGAAAGAACATGGTCATCCCATATGTAGCAGGTTCTCCGAGAAATTAAGAAGAATTTTCAAAAAACATCGTATCCCTGTCTGCTTAAAACCGAACAACACACTGAGGCAGCAATTGTACATCCGAAAGACCCAATACCGAAACACAAGAAAGCGACATCATATATGCAGTGCAGTGCATGTGAAGAATGCTCTGATTTGTATGTGGGGAGACAAACAGCAACTGCATCAACGTATGGCCCAGCACAGAAGAGCCAATTCCTCGGGTCAGACTCAGCCGTGTACTGCATCTTAAGGTAAAGGACATACCTTTGAAGATTGTAATGTTAACATACTGGCGAAGGAACGTGACTGGTTCAAGAGAGGTGTAGGAGGCCATTTATGTGAAAATAAAGAAACCAAGCCTAAATAGAGGTGGGGGGGTTCGACCCAACTGTCTGCCATGTACAATGCTGTTTTAACACCTTACTCTGGGCGTTCCTATAACACCTCTTAGCCAATCTAATCACACCTTAACACTTGGCTGTGATATGCTAATTGGGATTTTCCAGGGTACATAATTGCCACAGATTCTTGTAAAGTCATTCTGAATTGAGAAGCCCAGTCGGATGACTAGCGAAACGTCTTCAAGAACTACATTTCAAGTCCAGTTGATCTAATTGAATACTACATATACCATGACCTGGATGATGAGAACCTTCACAGCCATGGGTTTTTTAGTTACGCATAAAATTGTAACTAAAACCCCCCATGTTTTTACTGTTTGCACTAGCATTGATATTATGATATATGGGGCCCAGGATTGCATTGATCATCTCTTTTCTTGTTTGTTCCAATATCTTGAATCACTTCATCTATTGTTTTTGGGGGTGTCCTCAGCCAGTATCTGAGAATCACCCTTTTGGGCTGCGAGGATAACCAGTGTAAGATCTTTTTGTTCGTATGGGATGACTCCTCATAGTGGAATAGGTATAGAAGTTTGTAAGAGCTGGGCATTCCCTATGGTGTGTAGTATATTGGCATTTTTCAGATTGCACCTGGAACATTGGTTTGGTGGCAAAGTCGAGTCTGGGAATTTAAGTTTAGGTATGTTAAAATGCTCTCTATGCTCTGAATAATTTAAATTGCGTTTCCCTCCATATTTCACATTTAATAAAGGTTCTCAGTGTCTGATAACCCTGTAGGATTTTTGGAATTAGTTCTTCAATTCCCAGCTCTGTTGCCCATTTGTTTAAGTTTGAGGAGGTTAGTGGTTTAGACGTTACCGTGATGATGATTTTATAGCAGTCAGATAGTTCAGGTTTTCTATAGGGCCATGAATGAGGGATTCAAATGGTTTCTGTTTTAAGGCTACGTTGGGATTTGTGTTACGTCCTGAAGTAGTGTTTAATTTGTGCGTATTCCAAAATAGTGCGAGGGGGGTAGTGTATTTGTTCTGAAGTTCCACCCAGGAGTAAAGTCTGTGATCAGAGTGTATATACAAGTCTTTTAGAGTTAGTATTTTTTTTGTTTTCCATAATCGGAAGCCTATGGAGTGATCTCCTTGTGGAACAGCAGGATGAGAGTGGATTGGCATATCTAGAGATATTAAGCAAGGTAAGTTATATGCTTCCTGAGAGTTCTCCATGTGAGAATTGTATCTTTTAAAGTTAGCATATATCATGTGTGGTGGGTAGTTGGCGGATAGGACAGTGGAGTAGGGCATTGAGGGTTTAGCTAGTTCAGATTTGAGTTCGTAGTTTGAGTAGTGAAAGGTATTGTTTACCCATACCTAATATGCCTGCATAGAGCTGCTAGGTTGTAGTTTTCAGTGTTAGGTGGTTAGTTCCTCCTTGTGTATGGGGAAGTTGTAGTTTTTCTAGTGCTATTCTGGGTTTTCGGCCATTCCATAGGAATTGAGTAAGATTTATGCAGTGCTTGGATATCCTTGTGTTTAAAGGGTATGTCCACCCAAAATAAACTTTTTATATGTTCTTATATAATAGCACCAACCTCAAACGCCATGTTCATTTTCTCAAAATCATTTGCCTTGCCTGATATTTAATGAGATATATATCAGGCTGCACTTCCTCTCCACTTCCACTTTAGATGACCCCGAGCTGCAGCTTACAAAAAAAAAAAATTCTTGCCTGTGTTTGTGTGTGTCTCACTTCTCTCTCTCTTCTCTCGGCTGGCTGGCTGCAGCTGTTGATCCTGGATTCTCTTCAGTACACATAACTTTACGCTGTGATTGTTTGAGAGGGAAAATCCAGGGATCCAGGGGTCAGACCATTACTGATGCAACTTCCTCTGTTCTCACTGCTGGATGCTAACAGACATGCTCAAGAACATGAAAAGAACAGAGACAAGGTAATGTAACCTGTCTCTGTTCATCACTGTATTGGTCCATGCTGCAGGATTAAGCCAGCTACAAAGGTCTGTAACTTTTGAACCACTGGACCGATTTACATGCTGTAAATTTGTTTTGGTAGCACTTATTTGGGCCAAATAAATATAAAAAGCTAGTTTTGGGGGTGGACATGCCCTTTATGAGTAGGGGAATCATTTGGAGAGGGTATGGGAAAAGCTTATCATCTTGATCAGGTGGCATGTACCCTCAGGGATAGAGGTATATTCTTCCAATTGTTTAATTTCTGTGTGATTTTTAGGTAGTTTAGATGGATAAAATATGGTATTATGGTATTTTTATACCCAAGTATGTTATGGCTGATTATGCTATTTGAATCTGATTTGCAAAGGACCTTTTGAGTGTGGACCTATAGGAGAAACTCAGTTTTGTCCAGATTAATTAGTAAGCCTGAAATATTCCGAATTGTGTTAAATCTTCTAGTTCTTGGGATGCTTCCTCTGGGTTTTGTAGGAAAATTAATAAATCATCCGCAAAAAGATGGATTTTAGATTGACTTTTCCTATATGGATTCCTTTCCATTTTGAGATTGTTCTAGGTGGATTGAAAGTGGATCGATTGCTATGTTGAATAGCAAGGGGGACAACGTGCATCCCTGAAGGGTTCCTTTTTGGAGGGGAAATGCTTCCGATAAGTGGCCCGGAATTGAGATTCTAGGCGTAGGGTTTGAATAAGTTACTTGTAACAGTTTAATGAAGGCCCTGAGAAGTTCATTTTGTCTAGATATATAGAATAGTTATTCCAATTCACATTATCAAAGGCCTTTTCTGCAGCAATTGTAAGTAGGCCCATTTGTGTTTCGTTGTTGTTGTTGTTGCATCCAATCTAAAGCTGCTAGGACTTTTCTGATGTGGTAACCCTAATCTGCCTTTGATGAATCCTACTTGGTTTTTGTCCAATGATATGGGGGAGGATTTGGGCGATCTTTTCCGCCATAAGTTTGGAAAGGATTTTAGTATCTACGTTAATCAGGGAGAAATGTCTGTAAGATTCAGTTTTTAGTAGGTCTCTTCCTTTTTTTGGTAGGACTGTGTGCTTCTTGGCTTGTTGGCATTGTGAGTTCCTGTAGTTAACACTTTGTTATAGAGTTGTTATAATGTTTGAGAAATTTGTGGGGATATGTTTTTATAGAATTCTCCTGTTAGACCATCCGGACCTGGTGCTTTATTTGCACGGAGTTTTGGTGACTTCTTCAGTTATATTTGAGTTTAGTATATTCAGTTGTTCTTGTGTGATTGATGGTAGTTTTATATGTGAGAGCCACTTTTCACCTGTGTTTTGTATTTCTGTTTAGAATAAAGTGGGGAGTAGTATTGTGCAAAAGTGAAACATATTTCATGTTTATGTCACAATATTGGCCTTGTTTGTTTTTATTCTTGCAATTGGAGTTAGGGAGTTTCTGCCTTTTGCCAGTCTGGCGAGTAACTTGCCTGCTTTGTTTCAAATTTGTAGAATGACAGTTGGTGAAAAGACCATTTGAAGGCTTATGTCTTTGTAACCAAAGATAATTTTCAGCCTTGGTTGTATTCCTATTTTTCTATCTGTAGGGGATAGTGTGTTTTTATACTGTAGATAGGCTTCCCTAAGTTTTTTCCTAGATTCTTGGTATTGTTTTAATGCATTTTTTTTCAAATTGGTTGTGTAGGAGTTATATCTCCCCTGAGCACTGATTTTCCTGCTTCCCAAAAAGAAATTCATTAGTTTTGTGTTCTTGGTTGGATTTGCATATTTTTGCCAGCTAGTTTGTAACAGTAGTTGAAAATCTCTATTGTTTGACAGGTTGTTGGGAATCTCCATTGGATATTATTATCTTTTGGGGTGATTTGTGATAGATCAAGTGATATGGGAGCGTGATCAGATATGCAAAGTCTAGTATGTCTGTGTTTGTTACTCTAGGTAGGAGAATTTTCTGAGCATAGCATGTGATCTATCCTTGACATCGAGTTGTGTCGGTAATGATACAAACGTATATTCCCTTTCAGTGGGATGGTACAGTCTCCATGTATCTATTAGTTGTGTTGTGTCAAGAAACGTTCTGAGTGTTTTATCTGTTTGACATTTTATGGATGATTTGGAGGTCCTATTTTCGTCTTGGTGATTCACCAAATTGAAATCACCTCCCACTATAGATTTTTCTCCCTTTTCTGTAAGAACCCAGTTGCAAACATCTTGGAGAAATATTTTTTTTAGAATTGGGTGCATATAAATTTTGTATGGTCCTGGTTACCTTGTCTTATATATATTTGAGATATTCTGCCGTTGTTCTGATTTATGCGATATGATCTCCAGGGGTAGAGATTTCCTGTTAGTATTATGACTCCTGCTTTTTTTTTGAATTGCTCCTGAGCAAAGGCTTGTCCTACCCATTGTTTACACATCTTTTGGATATCTACTGTCCTAGGTGAGTTTCTTGTAATATGTCGGTGTGTAGTTTGTTGAGGTGTCTAAGAACCATTGCTCGTTTTGAGGGAGATGAAAACCTTTAACATTCCATGAAAAATTTTCATATTATTGCTATACATTAAAAGGTTTTATCTATGTTAGTTATATACATTGCAATAAAAAATTGGTTAGTTAGACTAGTCAGAGAAGTAGTTTCGTGAGGTATATATAAAAACAAGGGCATTATCGTACATTGGATTTTTGGGATTACATTCTGAGATACCATATAGGACCTTTGCCTACCCGGAAACTTCCATTGGATCAATTATATTGTATACATCAGAAGGTGTATGGGAAGAGATTATAAGATGTATAGAGCTTTCATGAGACATTTGTCATGTTTCTCATTGTAGAGGAATATAGATTAAAAGTTTTATTTGTGTTATTATATGCCTTGTAATGGCACTTTGTTTAGTTAAGTCAATCCAATTAGTGGTCTCATGAGGTATATACGGAAACTAGGTGGTTTCATTGTAGCAAATGAGGTATTATAAATAGGACCTTTGGCATTACATTTTAAAATAAATACCATTAAAAAATGTTGTCTACATGGGAAGCACCATTAGGTCCTTTGTATTGTACATATATTTCTGCAAAAGCAGATTATTTTAATAGATATTTTGGGATAAAGTACCATAGAGAGGGGACATCTATTTGAGAGATGTTTGGCTGATCATATGGTATTCGGTATTGCATAGCATAAATAAAAACGCTAGAAATAGGTTGAACAGGAAGACCACATCAAAATGTAGCATAGTGGGTTATGGTAGTTGGGCATGAGATAGAAAATAGTTGAGGGTTTTGGTAAGCTATAAGCTCTATCGCTTGGGGTCTCCAATGGGCCCCTAGGTGAAATAGAGTTTGCCCCTGTATTTGTTTGTAGGTACACTTGACATTAATAACAAATATACTTACAGCAGAGATGGATATTTTTAGTTGAACATAATTGTTATCTTATCAAGTATAGAAGGAAATAAAGGTTGTATCTTGGGATACACATTTTTTTTTTACAACACAATTTGGGGTTAAACACCAAAAGAAGGCTCTTGTTTGAGAGGTCTTCCGCTGGCCGTCTGAAGTAGACACATCACATAGCGTGTAGAGAGTCATTGCCGGTGGCCTAGACAAGAAAGTTCTTATTGAACATAGTATATTGGACCTTGGGATGCAAGGTGATTGGCTTGGTTCCAATTGTCTCGTCCAGTGTGTGGGGAAGTAAAGGTTGTATCACTGGAGTAAGTGGGTTGACATATCCAACGTTGTTGACAGATTAAGGTGTATTCCCAAGATGGAAGAATAGTTGTTTGAGGGTTTTTTAGCAGGTCGTTTGGTTTAGGGTATCTTGTGGTGTGTAGGGAGAAATTTCAGGTGGTTTGAACGGAAAGTCATATTGGAGCCTAATACGTAAGCCATAGGGTAATAGTGTACAAGATAGTGAGCATGTGAGAGATTTTCCCAGATAATAGATTTGTAGTCTCTATTTTGCAGGGGCTTCAATAGTCTCCATTTAATTGGGTTTTATGCCAGAAGGCGTGGGATAATGTTGGTTGAGATTTCCCAGATGATAGATCCGTGATTTTTGGTAAAGGCCTGTTAGGGCTCCATTTGGGTTAGGTTTGTCCATGCAAAGTTTTTGCTGTAGAGTGAGTGGTGGCATTTAGCGAGAGGTTGAAGGATATTGTGGGTTGTTGAATTGGGAGATCACTCCAAAGATATATTGGTTAAAGTCATGGAAGAGAGGGTATCAACAGTGAGTGATTAAAGATTCTTCCAGGTAGGGATTGTTGTCTCTGTATTGCAGCGTTTTCAGTAGGACTCTAAACATTTCGTATTGAACATCAAGGAACGTTGCGTTGGTGTGAGTAGAGAAACTGTTTTGAAACATCATATTAAACCATAAAGTAATAAAACATAGAACAAGGACTTTTTGGGGGATTTTTTTTAGATAGTAGATCTGTGGTCTCTGGTTTGTGGTCTCCAATAGGCCTCCATGTGGATTTGGTTCTGTCCCTGTAAAATCTGAGGGAGGCACTGGCTTCTTGCCAGTGTCTCGTTGGCCTCCTGTTTTCAGAGATTTAGTGGTTTAGTGAGGGGGGAAGTTTGTAAAAGCGGGGTGGTAGTTGTTGAGAATGTTTTTTTTTGTTTTGTTTATTTTTGCTTTTCCGCTTTTAGGTAGTTGTTTGTGGTGTTGGATCCGTGTTATAGTTGGTGTTGTTGAGTCAAGTCTTGAAGAGTGTTCTCTGGTTGTCTTTAGAAAGTATGTTTCAGCTTCCTGGGAATCATGGAACACAAGTGGTCGATCACCTTGCCATTTCACTGAGTTAATCTGCAAAGAGCCACAAGGGCACTTGTTAGTTCCTTCTGGAAAGGGGGGTCCCGGTTCAAGCTGCGGGCCCCCCTCCGCCCAAAAGGCACTTCTCAGTGCCCCTGCTGGAAAGTCCCTCCACCACCACCCCCCTGCGGCCTCTCTCTTCCCTCTCTGTGAGTGTGGGGCTGGAGGGGCTGCTGGAAGGATGTGCGGCAGATGGTCTCCACCACGGAGTGAAGGCAGGGTGGGTGTGCCCCCCCGCGCCTCTAAGTTGGCGAAGTGAAAGCGAACCAAAATACTCTGCATTTCCTCCCTGCCTTGCTATTCCACAGACTGTTCATGACTTTCAACCTTGCCATGGCTACTGCTTCTTGTTTTTCACTCTGAAGAATGTCTGCTTCTACCTGCATCTGTGCCTCAATCTTGCTTCCTCCATGGCAAATTTTAAAAAGTCTTTGCTACCTTTGCATCTACACATGCTTGGATAAGTTTGTCTCTAATTGAGAGTGTAGTAAGAATGCAGATCTGGAAGATCTAGAAGATTTGGCATGTGTTTAGACAATCCCACTATTGTGTGATCTGTGGGATCATGTCTCTAGTAACTCTGTCATTCTGTGTTCAGTCTTTGTTATTAACTCCATCGCAGTTTGGCTTCTTTCATCATTATTTAAACAAAACTGTTCCTTTATTTTAGATATTCTGGAATCTTTTGACTTATGTAAAAACACAGCATATTTCTCAGACAATGGTGATAGGCATTGTTTAAACATTTTAGGTATCATTAAGGAGAACGTGATCATCACATTGTAAATCACACGACATACACAGGGAGAAGCAATATCCCCGCTAATGACAAGATAAGCGCTAAAATCACGCTAACCCATGTACTAACGTGTTAGCAAGGTTTTGCACTGTCTGCACCATATTGCAATTTTTTGCGCAGCGCAACGCAATGCAATAAATTTTACGCCAATATTTGCGCTAGTTTTTTTGGCGCGAACAATTAACCTCTTTAAAATACGTGCAAAAGGTCGCAACTTACCGCTAGCAGTCGCAAAGTATTAGTACATTGTGGAAACCAGTGCATGTAGGTTGCAATAGCGAAATATATTGCACTCTCCCCACAAGTGAGCAACTTTACTCCATTTATCCTGTAGCTGCCCATTATGCTTTCCTGGCCTCTGGGTGACTTACCCGTGGCTGACAGATATTTTAACAAAACACATATGAATATCTCATTATCTTTACTGTGACCTTTACAAAAAATACGACACCATTGTTTGGTTGAAAATTTTCGGCCACAGTTTTATTATAACAGCATCATTATAACAGATGCCAGTGGTTGAATAGCAACCGGCATGTATAAAACCTTTGAATCCATGAGTCTCCTGCTGACAGATTTGAGCCAGCCTGTGCCGTCAGCCAAAAGCTGCTCCTTCCATCACTTAACTCCCAATAAGTAGCAAAAATATATATCCAGACTGTACGGAATGTGTAAAATTCCATGCCACCACAGGGCATCACTGATGGCCCTGTCACCCCAGCATTGCCAGTGTAGTCTCGATACCTCCCTGGAAGTCATTGTTGAGGATGTATAAATTCCAACGCCACCGGTAGGGGCATCACCGATGGCTCGGTCACCCCACATTGCCAGTGCAGTCTCTATAACCTCCCTGGAAGTCATTGTTGAGGATGTCTAACCCTATAGGGTTCAAATGTATTCTGTCCTTTACAGAAGATTAGAGTTATCTCCTTCTTAGTTCCTGTTGTATGGCAACACCACCCAGCAGTGAACATGGCCTTACTGTCCTCCACTCCCAATATGCCCTGGGGACAATCTCAGACCAAACGATTAATAGATTGCTTATGAGGCTTGAGCAACTAGCAATGTCCTGCTTTATATCCCTTATGAGGTCGATGGTACGAAGGCTACCCAGGTTATTGCCGCCAGCATGGATATGGATCACTTTCAGGCCTTGGGCCATCATGTTCATCTGCAGAACTTCTGGGAGAAACCTGGCTCATGTGAGACCCCTAATACCTTTCCAGCGGATACAGGAACCTCATGCGGAATGCCCAAATTACGTCCATAGGGCTGTAGTCTGCTCTTTTTGCTGCGCAATAAACATGGAGTTCCCCAACACCCACACCCGCGTACTCTTATACCAGAAACAAAAAACCACAACACAATTGATTGGAGGTGGACGTATGTCCTATACGTGCGGGACCTCCACCTGCCTACCTGCTTTACTCCGGTCCTCTATGAGCCCTGTGTCTTTTGCTGTGTACAATTATTTATTATCATAAAATATTAAAGGAGAGTTCACTCTCAAAGTAAACTATTCCTTTAATGTATTGATCGAATCCCGGGAGGTTAAGGAGCTATGCCCTACCTCTCATTCTTCAATCAATAGCGCAGGGTTCGGGAATGAAGGTAAGAGAAAGGTACCTTTAGCGTGATCCACCGGCCGCTTCCCTGTTCTGTAACAGCTATAGCGCTCATGAGCAATAATGCGCATAGCTGTACAGAACAGGGAAGCAGTCAGAGATTTCAGTGTGGCTACGTGGATTGTGAAAGGTATGTTTCTTCTTACCTTTGTTCCCAGACCCTGTGCTTTGATTGAAGCCACGGAGGTAAGGCATAGCTCCTTAAAGGGTATGTCCACCCCCTAAAACTAACTTTTGGAAGCTGGTAGAAAATGGCTATAAACCTCGACCTCATGCGGTTTATAAGCACTGACAGGTTCCCTGAAATGTACTTACCAGCCTTCTTTCCCCTGCTGCCTTCAGCTTAACTTCTGTGCCTTTTCCGAGCAAGGAAGTCAAGTTCACGATGCCCCCCCTCCTGCTTGTTTGGGGGGGTGAACATACCCTTTAACCTCCCCATACCCTCCAACATTTCAAAGACAAAAGGTACACTTGGACACGCCCTTGTACCACCCAAACTCCTCCCACAGCCCCTCCCCCAAATTATATGGCTCCGCCCCAAATCTGGATATTAATATCGCCAATTATTTCTAAATGTCAACAAGTAGTTGAAAGTTTTTGCGCAGACATGTATATTTAATGAAGTGTTAATGATAGCAGTTACTGGCCCCCTATAAAATAGATAGACAGAAAGAGTTAGATAATCGATAATAGATCGATAGATAGATCGATAGATGATCGATAGATAGATGATAGATGATGATAGGATAGATGATAGATAGATAGTAGATAGATAGATAGATATAGCTAGCTAGCTAGCTAGCTAGCTACTAGATCTAGCTAGATAGATAGATGATGATAGATGATAGATAGATAGATGATAGATGATAGATAGATATAGATAGATAGATAGATAGATATGATAGATAAGGGTTATATAGATAAGTTAGACAGATAGATATAGTCTCTCAGAATTATCAATATCAGCCAGTAGATTAAAACAACTAATTACTCACAACAGAATAGAGAGATCAATCCACGATCTCATTGCACTCACTTTCCTGCAGGCGGCAGCATGGTGTTTGTTGTGTCTCCTTCTCCCAGTCTCCTGTTCATAGTCCGGAACAGTCTTTTCCTCCCATCATTACTCCCGAGCCATCCCATCGCTAACCCCGCAGCACCACTTCCAGAGATGATCCGCCTACCAAATAGCCGGGAACTAGGTAAGGAGAAGGAAGTATCTGCTGCTGAGAGGGAGGGCCAGGGGAGGGTCACAGTCCCTCACCCTGTAGCTACACAGAGAACCTGTAATAGCCACACACTGCTAATTAATTCAATCCGGGCCGGTACATAGAGGGCCGGTACATAGAAAGGAAATCCGGTACAAACCGGTATGAACATTTTGGCAGTACAGTACTTTGAAAAACGGTACAATAATCGGTACCAAATCGGTACAGTTGGAGGGTATGCCTCCCGATTTCAATTCTTCAATCATTGCATTAAAGGAATAGTTCACTTTTGACAGTGAACTATTCCTTTAATATTTTATGATAATAAATAGTTGTACACAGCAAAAGACTATATCAGTACTGTTAATAAAAACAACTCACACTTACTGTAGAATCAGAGGTTCCAGTAAATATATTGTCTACTATTTTTGATAAATTCATTATTGTGTCTGCCAGCAAGCATTATGTTTTACCACAATCAGTAGAGCAAAGTAAAGTAAATGGTAAAAAAGAAAGGACAGACAGAAGGAAAAAGAAGACAGGTGGGAAACTAATGTGGCAAATTTAAAGGTTCATTTGAAGGTTACTATAAATGTATCATTTCACTAATTCACTGAACTTTTAACCGAATGTAAAAAATGACCAAATGTATAAAACGCACAAAATTAACAAATTTGGTCTACAGCAATATTTGGTGAACACAATTGCTCTACAAAAATGATTTGGTGAATTGAATTGATAGACTTGTTTTACAAAATTTATTGGCTGAACAAACTTGTTTTTACATAGTTTGGTGAACAGAAAAGCACAGAATTGTTTCAACAGAAATTATTTGGTGGGCAAAATTGTTTCACTGAAATTATTTGGTGAACAGAATTGATTGACTAGTTTTACAGAAATTATTTGTTGAAAAATTTTTTTTTTGTTTTACAGAAATTATTTGGTGAAAATAGCACAGTTAACACAAAATTAGTGTAAAAACCATTGCAAACCCAATAATACATCAGGTAGCATGGGTTTTACGCTAATTTTGGCGCCAGCCACGGGTTGGGCGTCATTGCTTTGATAGATAGTCCCCACTATCTCCGCTGCCCTGCCGACTCTTTGTGCAGTGCATTCAAACCAGTTTTGATTCGCATTGCATACACTGCAATAGGGTAACAACAAAGCAATTGCAGGACAGGCAGTGCACATGAATCATGCAATGTTTGCGATTTCGCTTCGTAGTGCGATTCTTGCATGCTGCATAGTGGGGCCTTGCTCATAAAAACAAAATAAGACTGTGCCATTTTCCATTTACAAGAATTTATGGTAATGCATGACAATTACCATTTTTAAAGGGGAAGTGTATCATATGCCAGTCATTATTGTACACATTTTTTTCTGAAGAGATTAAAGGGAAAGCAAACAATTTACCAGTTAATATTTTTTTAACAAATATTAGGTTTGCAACATGTATCAAGCTGCAGGGACACTACCTATGTGTGTTTTTAGATACTGAAAATATCGACTATCAGGGGTTTATGGGAATTCAGTCCGACTCCGGATTTGCCTTAAAAAGAGGACAAATCCTGAATTTCATCTAGAAAACAATATCAAGTGGGCTGTCCTCCTCTACCTGCTGCCACTTGTAACGTGCACTGAGCAGGACATGGGCAGGATCAGGTTTGGCTAAAATGAAGAAAGTAAACACTGGTGTTGTAGTGCCACTGACTGGCTGCTGCTGCGTGTTTATATTATATTTATATTAGATACAATCCCCAGTGTCACCAAGTTATCAGTCCCATGTAACAAGCATATTACCTGTATCTGTGCCACCATTTTATCAGTTCCATGTCCAAGCATATTACCCGAGTCTATGCCACCATGTCATCAGTGCCATGTGACAAGCATATACCAGTGTATGTGCCATGTGCCAAGCATAATACCACAGGTTTGTGCCACCATGTATTCAGTCCCATGTGCCAAGAATATTACCAGTGTCTGTGCCATCATGTTATCAGTGTTATTTGCCAAAGCATATTACCAGTGTCTGTGCCATCATGTTTTCAATGCCAGGTGCCAAGCTATTAGCAGTGTCTGTGCCACCATGCTATCAGTGCCACATACCAAGCATATTACCAGTGTCTTTGCCACCATGTTATCGGTGCCATGTGCCAAGCATATTACCATTGTCTGCGCCCCATGTTATCATTGCAATGTGGCAAGCATATTACCAGTGTCTTTGCCACCCTTTTATCAATGCCAGTGTGGCAAGCATATTACCATTGTGTGTGCCACTGTGTTATCAGTGCCACGTGCCAAGCATATTACCAGTATCTTTGCCAACCATGTTATAAAGTCCAGTGACAGTACCTCCCTAATATTGCAGTCTGCCTGTCTATCTATCATCATCAATCTCTTATTCTCTATAACCAGTTGGATCATGTCAGGAGAGGGGAAATGTGGTTAGGCAGGGGCCCAACCCCCCTCTACTTCGACCACTGAGTAAAGTTTTGATAGACACTACTCTGACTTTAATTATGTGCTGCCTTGTCTGGAAAATGTGTATGTAGAGGGGTGGTGAGAGCTGCCAATCTGTGTCATTGCTCTGCTCTGGGCATCCTTTAAAGTCTCCTGCCCAGACTGTCACAGTAATGGAACAGCACAGCAGTGTCTAAAGTTTAGATTTTCAGTATGGGTGTCTCAGAGATAACTACTGTAAGTTTATAATTAAAGTTTAAACCTGCTGTATCATCCCTCCCACTGGCCTGGGTTAAAACTACCCTCCAGATAGCATTAAAGGAGAACTAACCACCACATTTTCACATCCCAGAATCTGAACATTTACCCTCTAAAAACACCAATAAACTGTAAATAGCAATACAGTAAATATAAAGTAAATGTTACCACTTAAAGAACTGTGAAACAAACATGTGTATATAGTGACTGCCCCACCCCCTGATCTCAGTCACATGTTCCCTTGCCTATTCTTGTCCTGTAAAGGATTGGCTAGAGGCTACTAGTGGGTGTGACTAACTGTAACAAGTTCCTGCAGTATCTTAGGACTGAGCATGTGTAAAGAACATAATGTTCAGTGACCACACTGTGCAATACTGAAACACTGGGAAATAGACACAAACCTCCACACCCTTTAGATCACAATGGGGTGTCATCAGAACCCTGCAACACAGAACTGAGAACATCCCCACTAGCACAGAGGCGAAGGCTAAGAAATGAAACTCTCTTAAAACTGTGGATATCCAGACTGGGCCTTTGTCAAAAGAAGTAGAAGGAAAGAAAGAACCACGAATACAACAGTGAAGGGGGAAAAGCAAGACAGGAGAAAGAACATGGTCATCCCATATGTAGCAGGGGTCTCTGAGAAATTAAGAAAAACACTGTATCCTGTCTGCTCTTTAAACCGAACGACACACTGAGGCAGCAATTGGACAATCCAAAAGACCGAATACCGAACACAAGAAAAGCGACATCATAATACACATTGCAGTGCATTGAAGAGTGCTCTGATTTGTATGTGGGGGAGACCAAACACAACTGCATCAACAAATGGCCCAGCACAGAAGGCTAATTCCTCGGGTCCTTCAAGGAACCGACTGGTTCAAGAGAGGTGTCGAAGAGGCCATTTATGTGAAAATAAAGAAACCAAGCCTAAATAGGGTGGGGGTTTCGACACCGACTGTCTGCATGTACAATGGGCGTTCCTATACACCTCTTAGCCACTATCCAATCATGCCCTTAACACCTGGTGTGATATGCTAATTGGGATTTTCCAGGGTACACATTGCCACAGATTCTTGTACAAGTCATTCTTAATTGAGAAAGCCAGTCGATGACTAGCGAAACGTCTTCAAGACTAAACTTCAAGTCCAGTGATCTAATTGAATACACAGATACACAACCCCTTGTGTTAGAAAGTTCATTTCTCAACAACCATATTAAAATGAGAGGTGAGACACTGATTATGGTTTTTATATCCCGGAGATCTGCCTTCTGTAAGGTACTACTACCTGGGCGTCCGCTCCAGCGACCATCCGCTAGGCGCGCTCCGGCCCCAGTGACGCTAACTCTCGCTTGCGCGTCTTGCGCGACGCCGTCATGACGTCACCACGCAGGGGCGCCGGCCGGCGCGAAGTTTGAAATAGCCTCTCCTCCCTTCCCTAGACGCCCGCTTGTCAGTTGTTATTGGCGTCTAGGGTTTTTGCTGTTAGGATCGGTGCTCAGTCTCCAGTACATTCTAGTATCCAGCCTCAGTCTCCAGTGTATTCCAGTATCCAGCCTCAGTCTCCAGTGTATTCCAGTATCCAGCCACAGTCTCCAGTGTATTCCAGTACCCAGCACAGCTCTCCAGTGCATTCCAGTGTTCATCCACAGTCTCCAGTGCATTCTAGTATCCAGCCTCAGTCTCCAGTGTATTCCAGTATCCTATCACAGTCTCCATGTATTCCGATATCTCAGCCACAGTCTCCAGTGCATTCCAGTTCCAGCCCACAGTCTCCAGTGCATTCCAGTATCCAGCCACAGTCTCCAGTGCATTCCAGTACCAGCCGTCTCCAGTGCTTCATACCAGCCATCTCCAGTGCATTCCAGTATCCAGCACAGTCTCCAGTGCATTCCAGTATCCAGCCACAGTCTCCAGTGCATTCCAGTATCCATCCACAGTCTCCAGTGCATTCCAGTATCCAACCACAGTCTCCATTGTCCAGCATCCAGTTCCCCTACTTCCTCCTTCATCCAACTAAAACGTAAGTCTTCCATGTACTCTACCCCAACGGAGTCAGGGCAGCGTTTTACCTTCTAATTCAATGTTGTTCTGGGATTCAGTTGTCCTTTAAAGTCAGCCCTCTAATTCATTACCCAGTGTAGTAATCCCTCCAGTTTAATTGCCGGTGTTAGTCAGCCCTCCAGTTCAATAGCCGGTGTTATTGAGACCTCCATTCATTACCGTGTTAATCATTCCCCCAGTTTATTCATTTGGTTTCTCTTCTCCTACTTCCTTCCTTTTCTTCCTTCTTCTTCCTCCTGTATCTCCTCCCACAGTTATTGAGCTAGAGACATGAAATTCAGTAGATGGAGGGGCATACAAGAAAAGCGTGCTATTACTACTAAGGAATCGGCGGAAGCGAATTTCAGAACATTTTTTCCCATAGACTATAATAGTAACAATCCTCAATGTCCTCATAATTGCCATTATTGAGTTTTAAAATCTGCAGCACAAACACCACATTCCCTTCAAAAATACGTCCTTTCAAGCCAAATTCAAAGTTTTAACTTAAACTTTCCCTTTCAAGTTACCCAGTTTTTAGTCAGCCCTCCACTTATTATCTGGTGTTAGTTAGCCTCTCCGTTCATTAGTCATGTTGTAGTCCCCTCCAGTTCATTACCCAGTGTTAGTCATCCCTCCAGTTCATTACCCAGTGTTAGTCATCCCTCCAGTTCATTACCCAGTGTTAGTCATCCCTCCAGTTCATTACCCAGTGTTAGTCTCCCTCCGTTCCTTACCCAGTGTTAGTTATCCCTCCAGTTCATTACCCAGTTTATATCCACTCCATTCTTACCCAGTTTTAGCAGTCCACATTTTATGTCTCATTTTGGCCCCCAGTTGATTCGCCAGAGTTGTTAGCCCTCCATTTTATTAGTCCTGTTACTGTTTTTCTTACCACAATGATACACTTAATTTTTGTAGGCAACAATGTGAAATTACCCAGTGTCTTGGGTAATGGGTGTGGTAGTCTAAATGGGTGGTAATCCTAAATAAAGTGGGCCATGGTCCAAAAACAATCTCTCCCATTTTCCAATCTTTTGCCAAATTTTTCAAAATGTTGGGAAAAAGGAAGGTTTTTGTTGTGCCAGTCTTTCTTCCCTGGCTGGACCCGGGCAACCGGGCTAGAGGGGAGTGGGACAATAAACAGTGGGGGACAATGCCACGGCAGGAAGGAGGAGATAGGTAGAGATATAGGCCACTTTGGGTATGGAAACAGAAGCTTTGAAGGAACTATTGTTTGCCTCTGAATGGATGAAATTTTGGACCTCCTCCTCCTTTCCAACACCCCAAAGCACCCCAAAAGGACAACGTCCAACCATCAAGAGCTGTGTTCCCTCCATGCTTTTCAGCCTTACTGTATTTGGTAGGGATGGAGCAGAGCCAACTTCTTAAACAGAAAGGTATCTTTGGGCAGTTCTCATGCATATAAATAGCATGTGGCCACAAAATCTTAAACATAACAAATTTCATACTCTTCATACTCCCAGGTTTCCCAGAGAAGGGGCGGAATATATACAAAAAAAATTTTCTCCCTCTATGTCCCTATAATAATGCCATGTTTCCAGAAACGCTGGCTTATTAACATGCAATAAAGCTTTTATGGTAATACTTTTTTTTTTGTTTGTATTTGGTAGGGGTCAAATATGGGATTTGATCAGCCTGCACACAGGACTGCAGTAAATTATTAGCCAAATTGGGGGTGACAATGCTGCGCACGAAATCTTGAACAGTTTTGGCAACCTGTAGTAGCATCACAGATTGCCACACACACAGATAAATGTAACAGATGGGAGTTTTGAGATTGAAGGCTACATATTAAACTTCTCAATGCCGGGTTTCCTAAGGTGGCCACCAAATAGTCAGAGTCTCCTTGACCTTCTATTGCTGCTGGATCCTGCTGTGTCTGTCCCATACACACAAATCAAGTAGATGGAAAAAAGTAATGGGCAGTCCCAAACACAAGGTCCCCCCCTTTTTCAAGGTCTGGTACTGCCCATTTACTTTTTTGTCCTAATGGTGGCCCCCAGTTCAGTTAATGCTGCCCAGTGCCCCAATAACAAAGACTACGGAAGTGCTTCCAAAATTAAAAAGAACTTTAAAGGAAGAAATAAAAGTATTTGAATATGTGAATATTATGTTATATATTTTAAATATGGTTTATTTTGCGGATTTACAACTTACGGTAATCTATGGGGCTTGCACCATTTCGAATGTTTTTTTATGGCAACTGCTCCCCATAGTGCAAAAACTTTAATGGGGTATTTTAAGGAATGTTAAGCACAAAAAAGACAAGTGTCCTTACCGTTTCTGCGAGCTCCTGAGATGCAATAATGGATGTTGTTGTAATCGCAGGATTGTGGGTGCAAGGTAAAAACATCATAATTGCGGTATTAAATCTGCCCCATTAAAGAGCAACTGTGGTCTCCAACAAGCAGGAAGTAATATGGCTGCACCTTCCCCAGCAATAACTCACAATTCTATCTAGAGATTTTGAATTAAATTTTATTTTTTGAAGGTACATTGGAAGGCTTTTTTATATCATCCTTAGTTTTGGAAAATTGGAGACCACAGTTACCCTTTACTATTTTAAGTCAAAGAATTTTTTTTAAATTAATTTAGCCTTCCCCAGGCAAAACTTTAATTTTTGAATTTTCAGTTTTGAATTAATGTATCAGCCGTTCGACATGAAAAGGGACAAAAGTCTCAAGAAAGCTATCACAACAGATATAGCTGCCTAAAAAGGACAGCGTACGCATGCATGTGGCCCTCCAGGCTTTACCTTGTTCAGGTCCCTGCAAAATATAGCGTGCTATCCCTCTTAATTAGCATAAAACCTATGCTACTCGGTACCCAGGTTAGAGACAGTTTTTACACTTGTGATGCCTGTGCTAATACCAAATACTGTAGCCCAGTACAAATCTTCAAATGAAATATGTACAGGGCTAATGTAAGCATTGCCTAAAGGAGAAACACATAAGCGTGGGATCCCGGCTCAGTAAATAGCCCTAATACTGTTTGTGACTTTTGTGAAGTTGACCAACCCTTGGCCAAAGCTTATCTCTTGATGATCACAAACTTATTTTGCAGCCCCCATTAGGAACATTTATTTCATCTTTTTTTTTTTCACGTTTCCATCTTTAGTTGGGTTTTTTTTTTTTTGGTGCCTTCCCTCTGCATCAACTGTTAGGTAGGTTTTTAAAAAGGAGGGTGGAAAAGTTTGGACTTGATGGACGCATTGTCTTTATTCACCCTCAATTACTAATGTTACTAATCCTAAATGTAATTAGTGTTTTCACTGTTGAATGTTTCTTTTTTAATTTGCAATGTTTTTCCTATTTCTTTTGAGCTGTTTTTTGTTTTTTATGCTACAAAGAGGTGCAAAAGTTTTGTAATGCGTTGTAATCCCTGCTACTCAATGTAATATGGTGTTATCGGTGGGTTTTTCACTGTAATTTTCTATGGAGCACCTGATTTAATAACCCATTTGGGAAGATACATGGAATAGAATGGGCTGTAATGGTTGCCAGGATCCTAGTCATTAAAAAAAAACTATGAATTAGTCACCCTCCAAACCCTCCCTAGCCAGCTGCCCTAGTTGTCACTTAATGCCTAGAAAATAGCCCTGCATTATGCACCTACAGTGAATAAAGGGTGGTTCAAATTTACAAATTTGGGATTTGTACAGGAAATAAACAAGTCAGGTTTGTTGTAGCATATTGGCTTATGAATGACCGTTTACTGGGTTTTATAGAATAGAAACTGCTGATTAAATGGATTTATCACTAAAGACCATCTTTTGTGAATCAGACTACAAAATGGTTATCAGCACTTTCAGTTCTACAAAGTTAGAGTAGGAACAGCTACTGAAATTTAACTACAATTCACTAAAGCAGTATGCTACACTGTGACTCTCCCCCCCCCATAAAACTACTTATTCACAGACAGCTGCTTTAGTTGGGGATATGTTATTTTTAGTCTGAATTCCCCTTCTTTTATAACAAACATGCACTTACTGTATATCTGACATACTGTTAACAAACATCAATTATTATTTTAGTATGATTTTAATATCTGTTGTAGACTGCTACTTACTGTTTTTCTTTTGTAACCTTTCCTCAGCTTCAGAATATTGGCCCTGCAAACGAAAATGTTAACCTAACTACAACAAAGTGCTTACAATCTCAATATACTTTGTTTTTAGCATTTGGATTTTACTTTTTTTTGTATACTGCAATATATTGGGACTTCAGACTTTTGCAGGTAAGAAAATAAGATAATAACGGTAACCCTCAGAATTTTCCTACTGATCAACTAAAATAACTTTTTTTCAGCCTCTTCTCTAAATTAACGATTTTTTAATAACCCTTTACTTTTTCCCATTTACCTTCTTCTTATACCGCTCTTTGAAATAACTTTTAGTTAAGTAAGTTTTGTTTTAAAGCAAGCCATTTGGTTAGATTGCACGACAATTTGTAGTATAAACTAGATATTGAAATATAGAAAACATTTAAACATATTTTTTTTCCCACTGAATCAACCCTTTAATTTAATTGTATGGCTTGCTATAGATATTATACGTTTTTTTTAGAAAGCAGCCTTCTGAGGTCCCCTCTTGTTTAACAGTTTAAAAATCTTTCATTAGTATACCTATAGGCCAAACAATCTTGGGGATCTTATGGAAGGGTGGGGGCTATAATTTCCCCATTAATGCTTATTTACATTCTTTGTGGATTTTGTGTGAAGCTGAATTATGCACAGAAGAATTAATCGATAAAATTTCCTTAATTTTAAACAATATATTTTTTTGAAGAAGCTTCGTTACACGGAAGAAGACAAGGATCATTTGCTTCACTTATAATTTGGATAATTGCTTGGGTCCAGTTAATGAAAGGAAGGGAAACGTTTTTAAAAGCAAAGTTACACACTGTAATATAAAAGTACATTTCAGCTAGCAAGAGGGAAGGAAAATCCTTATATCCCTATAAACGTGGGAGGAGCCTCTCCACCCTACTGGCCCCTGGTTTCTAATACTATAAACTCCCTAGTCTGGCAGAGATAAAAACTGGTCTAAAAAACCCTAATGCTGAGAGAAAAAATAGCAATCAAAAGTTTTGGATTGTTGTTAAAAAAAAGAAACATGCAAAAAAAAATTAAACAACACCTAGTTCTGCAATTGGCGTGCCTGAAAGTGTTTGCTAAGCCAGTCAGCAAGAACAGACAAGCCAAGCGTGAAGTCATGCAGTGATTTAACCCAGTCACTGGCCTTGTTTGCTCAAATGTAACATGGGGGTCTTGGAGGTGTGGGAAAAGTGGGCCAAAGTTAATATAAGACAAGGTCCCACCCTCCGTGGTGCGCTCTATCAAGGCCTTTTTTTTGTATAATCTCTCTCTTGTTTTTTTGTTCCCCCATGATATCATAACCTTCTTTCACAACTTTTTTATTGTAAATTGTTGTGACTGTTGAGCGTTAATGTTTTGATTTTTTGGCAAACAACCTTGAAAAAAGTCCCCCCCTTTATAAATTTAGTGTAAAAAACCGAGTGTCCCAATAATTATTTTGCAAAATTGATATGCAAATTGGCTTTCGCAATGTGCCTCTGTTTTTCAAAAAAGTTGTTTTTTTCGGCCCCTTGCAGTGCCTGGTTTGAATAATACTGTTGCCTTTGTTGAGTTCCACAGGGTTATGTATAAAAAGTTTTAATTTTTTTTGGCCCCCAACCAGCAAATAATGAAATTTTTTCTAAGGTAAATACATCCTGATTGGTTGGAGCAACAGTCTCGCACCATTTTTTTTACTGTAAGAACGTTTTAATTACATTGTTCCTCTGTTTTTTTTTGATTTAAGAGAGATAGCTTAGATATCATGTAAAGGAAGAGACAATGCCAGAAAATAATGATTGAAACAAATGTGACGACCAGAAGAAAAAAACAAAAATGACTGCAAAAGGGGGGAAATCGAGGGGAAAAATTAAAACAAAAAATGAAAAAAATTAAAAATTAAATCTGTTATTACATTTACAATAAGTTTTTGCCCTGTAATATTGGGCTCTCTTCTTGCTTCCTTAATCTATCTTAGTCTATCCTATCTATCTATCCTGGTCTATCTGTGAGTCCGTTTCTGAGATCCTATCGTATCCCTTATCTATCACATCAGTGGGTGAAAACAATGTGTGGGGAACCCTATCACTTTTGGCATTAGGGCAAGCCCCCACTGTAACATTTTATTACTGGGTGCCCCTACTAACAAATTAAAAATCCCTGGCCCACCCCAATTGGGTTTACATTTACCTGTTTAAGAGACCATGGGCTGGCCCTAAAATCCTTAACAAATTCTAAAAGGTCCTATTTTTTTTATTGACTTGCTTTTAAAAAAACAGCCCTTTTTTTTCCATTAGATTTTTTAAATCACTATTTTTTTACAAAAACCTTTCCTTACTTACAGTTATACAGTCTCCATAACCACAACAGAATTAAAATTCCTTACTATTCCAATGCACAGAAAAACAACCCCGAACCAAAGAAAATAAAAACTAAATGAAAAGTTTTTTTTAAAGAGAAAGAGTTAAAGGGGGAAAAAAAATGCCAAAACATGTCCCCCTATAAGCACAATCCCTTAGCTTAATACGTAAACAATTTTAATGCCGGCCCGTTTTTTTTAAAGGTGCTTAGAGACAACAGCTGAAATCCATAACCTGCATTACGATTTTTTTTCCAAAACTTCCGCTAATTTTTTTGTTTGTTTACTCCCACAAAATTTTTAAATGGTTTTTTTTTTTTTTACACATTTTTGGTGTTTTTTTTTTTTGTAATACAGAATCAAGCCTTTAAACAAAAAATGGGAAGGCTTTGGTTTTTGCAAAAATCCTCCTAATTTGGTAAATTGTTAATGTTTTTCCCTCATCAAATTTTTTCATCATTTACTGCCTCCCCTCCCCTATACTAAGTTAAAACAATAGGTTTGGGCAAGTGGGGACCCCATTTGGTAAAGTTCTCTTAATGTTGTTTCTGTTTTTTCATTTTCCCCTATTCCCCCTCCTTTGGTCCCAACCTTTCTATCCAAGTTTTGGGTAAAAGATTTTTTTTAACTTTTTCTACTTTTTTTATACGTATTGCAAAATATAAAAATATTAATAATATGTCAATAACCAATATATTTTTTTCCTTATAATTATGTATTAAATTTAACAGAATGACCAACAATTTCAAAAAATGAAAAATGGTAAAAAAAAAAAAATGAAAAACATGCGAAAAAACCTTCAACCCACCCCCCCCCCCCCCCCAAAACAACCCCCAAATTTTCATCCCTTTTAACATTTGGCTTAATGAAATGCTTTTGGAACTGATATCAATGTTAGCCCCCAGTTTGGCCAGAATAGGTTTTTTTTTTGGGTTGATTCTTTTAAGCTTAAGAAAAGCAAAACAGCTAAAGGTGTATTGGTTTTTGTAAAGGGTTTTTTTTTGCCTGTGCTAGGGAACAGGATCCTTTTTTTTTTGTTTTGGAATGAAGGCAGGGTGTTTGGATGAGATTTTCCCTAAACACCAGCAAAAAGGGTTTTGGGGTGGCAAAGCCAAAAGTGTATTTAATGGGGAAAAAGCCCAAGGTGGGAAGTTGAAAGGGGACCGGGACCTTAAACTGGGTGGGGAGAAAGGCCGTGAGGGGAGAGTAATAATTGTTAGGTAGATCCCCAACTTGTTTTTATAAAGTATAATAGTTAAAACTTGAAAGAACCTTTTTAGAAATGTTATAAGGGCCTGAAGGCCACATTACAATGCCACCAAAGCCACCATGTTTTTTTTGTATCCAAAACAACAATTTGGCAATGTTCGATTTTTTTGGTGCAATTTAACCAAACATCACAATTAATCTCCGTGGGTTTTTTGCCCCGGCAAACGTTTTTTTTTCGCTATTTTTCCAACCCGAGAAAAACGCATGCGATTGGCGCAAAAAAATGCCAATGGGAAACAGAGTGTGCAAATCCCTCAACTTCGCAATCGGAAATCAACAGGATTTTTTTTTCGTGTACCCCACATTTTTCCATGGTTTGGGTTTAAATTGCACTGGGAAAGAGCCCTTGTTGGGCTAAGGGGTTTGCCAACCCCCTGCAAATCCCTCGAACCCGGGACAACCCCCGTTTTGGCCCTTTTTCTTTTAGAAGAGGAAAAAAAAAATTTCCCTGCCTTCTGAATGAATTCAAAATGGGTTCCAACTGAAACCGTGTTCCCAGTTCCCCCCCCCTGGGACTTTTTTGTAATCTATGTTTTTTGATACTTCCCCAATACAATTTTTTTAGTTGCCGTTTTTTTTTTTTTTAAAAACGGGAATCCTTAAAGGTTTTTTGGTTTCCACGGGTGCTCGGCTTTTTTTTCCGTTTTTTGTCTGCCTTTTTTTGATCCTATGTTTTTGCTGTTTTTTGCCTGGGTCCCCCTTGGTGAAGGCCTGGGGTCCCCCCCCGGGAAAATGCCACAAAACCCGGGCCACCTCTTCCCTTTGGGGTAAGTCCCATGTAATATAAACTATTTTACCTACTCCCTTTTTTACCCCCTGCCCAAACGAGATGATTCTTTGTGTAAAATGCCAACTGAGTGACCCGAGGGGGCCCTTTTGGGGAGTGGGTCCACCCCAGCCCCTAAAAAAACCAAATTTGGAGGCACTGGTTAGGTCCCCCTCTTTGTTTTAAACTTTTAAAATTGTACATTGCGTTTTTAATTGTTTTTTTTACATTTCCCCTTTTAAACTCACTTTTTTTTATATTCACTTGTTTAACTTTTTTTTTATTTTTTTTTAAGTTTTTTCCCTGGAATTTTGTTTAGGTTTCCCAGATATCCCTGAATCAACCCAAAAATATCTTTTTGTTTTGGTTTTTCTGGGAAAAAAAATTCCTTCCTACACCTCTCCCAATTGGCTATCGGAAATATCCCCTGGGACTCAACTCTAACTATATATATCAAATAACAGTAAACTTTCCAACATTTTTCCCCCTTTTTGTTTTTTGCCAGAACACTCCCATCCGCTTTTTATTTTTTTTGAAACTGGAAACCCAATGAAACCTGCCCCATAAACCAACGTCCCCCCATGGGAAGACGTTTTTTTTTTTTTCCCCCCTAAGCCCTTAAACCGGTTTTCTTTCACAGTTGAAAAAACCCTTTTTTCCGACTTGAAAGCCCCTTAACCCTTTTTTTTTTCCCCTTCAAGTCTTAAGGGATGTTTCCCCCCTTCGTGTCCCTCTGACATGGTTTTTTTTTTTTCTAATTGGGTGAAAACAATGGGGCCCCCCAAGAAAAAATTTAGGTTTTATTTGTAAAAAAACGCCCGGTTAATGTATTTATTACACAAGTTAAAAAAAAAATCATATTCGCTTCCCTAGCATACTAATTTTTTGTAACTTTTTTTCCCCAAGCCCTCCTCCTTCCCTATTTCAAGCCACCCCAATTCCCCCAAAATATTTTTTTTATTTTTAGTTTGGGCCCCCCCCCTTTTTTCCTCCTTGAAACCCTTTTTTTCCATTTCAAAGAAATTGTCCCCTTTTTTTTTTTGGTACCAGGAATTTCCAAAATTCACTGCAAATATTTCCCCACATGAGGCCCCCTTTCTCCCTTTTGACTCCCCATAACCCTCCTCTCCTTTTATACAAAACAATAACCATGCTGGCTCCCCCTGGCCTGGTTTGCCCCGCCCCTGGCACTGCTTGCTTACCTTTTTTTTTTTAGTTGTTGTTTTTTTCCACCAAAAACTCCACATTCCCAAATTTCCCCAATAGGGAAAAAATTCCCCCAACTTGAAACACAGAGCCATTTATAGTAAATAAACCACAACAAGGAATTTTTTTAAAGTCCCAAAATGGCATCCCAACATTTTTTTTTTTTCCTCACATTAATCCTTTTTCCTTGCCACTTAGCCCAAAAAAAAATCCCCCAATGTTGACAATCCCCCAATCTTAGCAATTCCAAACCCTGTCCAACAATTTGGCACATCCCCCATCCCCCTGCATTTTTTTAATGAATTGGAACCAAATGTTTTTTTTTGTTGTTTCCGTCAAAGCAAAAAACAGAACTTGGGCTGACAATACCCCACTTTCCAATCCAATATTAATAACAGACTATAAATAGAAGCGGACCCCAACAACAGAACCCTGTGGCCAAACCCCACTTTAGCAAACTTCAGTTCCCCATATTGATGAAGCCCCCATTAAACAACTACTCTCTGACTCCTATTTTCCTTTTTTTGGGAAACCTGGTTTTTTTTTGGGCCGCACCAATTTTGGAACCAACCTCCTTTTTCAAAAAAAGCCAAACGTTGTGGCAAAGAAAGGGGCCCTACCGAAGTGGACCCCCCAACCCCCTCCTTTAACTACCTGGAGCTAGACCCTGCCTATTTAATTTGCAAACGTTTTTTTTTTAAATTGTAAGAAGACCCGTTGACCCAATCCTGCGGCCCCTTTGCACGCACTAAAAAGAACTCCCCCCCCTTTTACCACTGGGAACAATGCCCCTTACGTGGACCGCCCCCGGAATCCCAAGGGTAAATCCCTTTCCAGCAAACAGATACCCCATCCCTTAACAACCACTTTGCCCTTTTCCATTTCACCAATACCAAGCCCTGTTTGTTTTGCCCGGTGAAGGCCTAGTTAAGCGCCCCCAAAAACCGGACAACGGTTTTTTTTTTTTTTGCCCCCCCCCCCTGGACTTAAAGTGCAATATCTGTGGGCTTGAGGCCCCCCGGGAAAATACTCCCCCAAGGAAACAGGAGGCCGGCAAAACTAAACAACTGGGCAAAACAACCCTAGCTCAGAGCTAGGGAAAGCCCCGTGGAAAACAAAATCCGGAAAAATCCAAACAACAAGCCAAGCAACAGGGACCCGGAGCCATAAAGTTCCGAATACACAAGGTGGAAGTCCAGACAACCAGTTTCGAAGTAACAAGGGAATGAAGGCAAAAGCGTTTAGTCAAGCCAAGCAGAAGTTCCAGGGCACAAAGGCCCAGCAAGCGGAAAATCAGGGAAAAACAATACATGCAAAATCCAGGAAAACCGAGGAACCTGGACCAATAAATAATCCACACCAGACTAAAATTAAAGGGAAAACCACAAACCTATATTCGGGCCAATGAGGGGCCAGGGCCAAAAGGCACCCAGGAAGCTTAATAGGAGACCCAAGAGGCCCAATGAAAAAAAACGACAAGAAAGAACCTAGGCGAAAATAAGGATAAAGGAAATTAATTGAAAAATTTTTTTTGAATTTTTCCAGCCCTTCCAAAACGGTCTACAAAGACCCAATCCAAAGCAAGTGAGTTATTTGGCCCCCCAATTAACGCCTCCTGCCCCCTCAACTTTGCCTTAGAACCCGCAAGGCTTAAAGGGAACAAAAAGGCAACCCCCGTCCCTGTTTCGTGCCGTGAAAAGGCCCCCCCGAACAACACTACGAAAGCGAGTACGTTTTGCCGAACCGCATGCCCCAAGCGAAACACACCAGGCGAGAGAGGAATCAAACCCGCCCGGACGGGTTGTTTGGGTTAAATGGGAAAATACTGAACAGCTACTAAATAATTCCATTTTTTTTTCTAAGAATTTTTTTTTTTTTTTCCTATCGAACTGGGCAGTTTTTTTTCTTTTGCGTTTTCGCAGGGCCAACCTTTCCTTGAAAATGGATGTCAAAAAAATACCCCGTTTAAACTCAATGGCTTTTAAATCCACCAATGTCCTAGAACAATAGCCCAAAAACATAATGGTCCCACGAGTACACTTTTTTGTTTTTGAAACTCCCACAGCAGCTATGGAGTGCGGCTTTGAATCCCTGGGCCCCAGGCCCACTAAACTTTTTTACAAACCCAACCCTAAGTAAAATGTTTCCTACTAGAGGGAAAACAATACCCTCCTGCTAATTTATAAATCTATAAATCTAAACTCTACAAAACTGGGGTAAAAATTAAAATATAATATTGAAAAACACAAAACAACAATGAGAAAGCACTTCCCCTTAATGCTATTTTTAATGTTCTATCGACCCATCTGGTTTTTTTTTTTAACGCAACTGTTTTTTTTTTAACTAACAACCACAAATCAGGGTTTAATTAAAAAATAAAAAGGTTTCTTCAGGGGTTATTCAATAAAAAAGTTTTCCTTAATCGTTTAAAGGTGGCCCTAATTTTTTTTTGGCCCCCAACCCAATCCCAACAAGCAATTTTTTAAGCTTACAAATGTTTAAACTAGAATCTGATTGGGTTTTTTTTGGGCAAAAAATTAAAACCCCACCATTTTTTAACAAACAATAGGACCTTTTATTGGATCCCCTGAAATGAGTCCCCAAACAAGTTTAAGTACTGCCAGTTTTACAACTACCCTAAACTAATAATGCGGATATCCATCCCTTTTCCTTTTTCCTAACCTTCCTCTTCTATCCAAATGCCTTAATCGACCCAAATATGCCAAAACAAGAAATTGGGGTAAAACCCTATACTGTGGTTTTAATTCCATTATATGAGAATTTTTTTGGAATCCCGCAAATTGCTAATAACAACTAATACCAATAATTTGGAATACAGAAATAAAGCAGAAATTATACAAAAAATTTTAAAAATTTATATTTCTCAGTTTAATAATCTCTTGGAGGGGGGAAGAATTTTCTGCTGAATTTTTTTTTTTTGGGGAATCGACTTTCCCCCTGTTTTGAGAATATATACCTCCAGGGCAATGGTTTTTGCCGACCTAAACACGGTAAACATGGCCCCCTTTTGTAAAAACACCCCCTTTAAATATAAATTTTCCCCTGGTTAAACTGTTTTTTTTTTTTAACTGAAAATGTTTTTTTTCTCTTCAAATCCGGTCCTATCCCCCTACCTTTTCCCTTTTTTTTATAGTCTATACGTGTCTAAAACCTTTTTTTTCTATACTTTTTTACTTCAGCCTTTATCCCCCCTTTACTATGGGTTATTTTAATACTTAATTTAAACTGCCCCCAGATTAACTTTTCAAAAATCTTCAATCTCACTAAGCGACTACTGGAAATATACACCTGGGTATATGGTGTTTTTTTTTTTTTAGTTAAAAATATCCTCCGTTGTGTTTCCCCCCCCCGGATTTTTCCCTATCATCCTATAAGCAAAATTAAGAAATAATTCCCAGTCCTTTTTTTAACAAAATTGATAATAATTTTTTTGGGGAAACAAATATTTTGCGGGGAAAGTTGTTATTATTACTACGTTTTTTTTAAAATTTAAATTTTTGGCTTTGATAAAAATCCAAAAATTTTACTGTTTTCTTTTTTCCCTATGTTCCTTCCTTTCTTCCTTTGTTTTTTTTTTTTTTCTTTTTTTTTCTTCTTCCGAAATGCCGGGTCATATAAGAGAATGTTGCTGTCCTTTTTTTAGCCTTTAAGTGAAATCCCTCCCGGAAGCCGTTCGGCCATTTTAAAAGCTGCCGAATTTTTCCGGACAATTTTTTTTTTCCCATAGACTAAATAATGGTTAACAACTCCCTCAATTGGGGGATATTTTTTTTAAAAAAACGTTTTTGTTTCATGGTCATAAATACAATGGTGGGATACCCGCCAACTCCCCCCCACAACAGACCCCCCACAGGTTTACAACCCACCCTACTGGAAAGCCCCCCCTTTATTTTTTGTTTAAAGGGTAAAACCCTAAGTTCCCCAAAAAAACTAATTTATTTAGTTTTTTTTTGTTTCAAATTTTTCCAACCTAAAAAACTAATTTTAGATAATTTTTTTTAATAGTTTTTTTTTTTTTTTTTTTATAAACACAAAAAAAGACCGACCCCAGGTTTAAAAAACACACACCTTAACCTGATTTTACTTATCAGTACAGTGGCAAGCCCCCCCCATACTTTAAAGGTAACTTAAAGTCCCAAAAAAAAACTAATTTTTAGGAAATTTTTTCCCCCTCCCAATAAAAAATAGTTTTTTTTAATGGTGTTTGTTAAAGCAAACAAACAAAAAAACATACCTCTCAACCAGACCCAGGTTTTTTTTACACAACACCTAACTGCTCTACTATCCCCAATTCCTGGGGGTGGGGCAAAGCCATACTTAAAAGGGTAAACTAAAGTCCAAACAAAAATGGGGTTAGAATTTTTTTATCCTCATTAACAATTAGTTTTTTTTAATGGTTTGGTAACACCAAAAAAAGAACATCCCCCTTTAAACCCAGAACAACCCAGGTTTTTAACACACACAAACAACCCCTACTGATCTACTTTTTAATTCCATTTAAAAACGGTGGCCAGAAACATAACTTTAAAAGGGGTTAAACTAAAGTTTTCCAAAAAAAAAGCAAATAATTGAATCAATTTAATTCAAAAAGAAGTAATGGCACCACTCCTCCTTCCACACCCCACACACCAACAAACAACTCCCCCCTCTCCCCGTCCAAAAACACAACTCACTTTCACACAACACTCCTTCTCAAACACCAAATCACAACTCCTCCCACAACACCTCCACACTCCTTCTCAAACACCCACACACAACACGCCCTCCCCTTTCCCTCCCCCTCCAAACACACAACACAACACACACTCCTCCACCACACTCTTAACACACACACACAACACACAAACGCACGCCCCCACTCATGTCCCCTTGGACGAAGTGAAGGTTTTTTTTGTTTTTAGGTTTTTTTTTTTTTACCTGGTTCCCCCTAACAATACAATTTGGTTATCAATCTGGGAAGAAACTTATATGGCCCCAGGGAGCCTCAAAAAAGGCCCAAATAGGGGCCGCCAGGATTTATAAAAAAAACCCCAGGAACACAAAAAAGTGCCCATTGCCCAATGACACATATAGGGTGCCCAATGGCCCCCTAACCAGGATTAAATAAGGCCCCATAAATAAGCCCGGCACCCACAAACTAGGGCCTAGCCCCAACAAAGAGAAAAACCCCCACCACAAAACAAACTCTAAGAACCCCCCCCCTTCCCCCACAAAACCCCAGCAACCCCCCCCCCCCCCCAAAAAAAAAGAACAAATGGCCACTTACCATTAGTGCCAGTACACAGTGAATTTCAACTACTCAACGGGGTCCCCCCAGCCCAACAAAGCCCACTTTCCAACCTGGTCCCCTCATAATAAACTTGTGCCTGGCCACAACAAACCCTCCTAGTCAGCTTCCCCCTTGCCGATCCTTTGGGTGGCCAACGCTCCCCCAGGTAGCTTTCCCTGTACCCGGCCAACCTCCCCACATTGCGTAGACACTAATGGCCACAGAAAAAGGGGGCGTAAACTGGGGGATGTTACTGCGTGCACCCAATCCATGTGTAAAGTAGGGGTTCGCAGCCGCCGTGGAATTGGGTCCCCTGAAAACTTCTTTTTCTCCTTTTGCCCCCCATTTTCCCAAAGACCCGCCCTCGGCAAAGCCTCAGCGGCCGCACACAATTTTTAATTTTTTAAAGGCACAAGACAATTAAATGGGAAAAAAGGGCAAGAAAAAAACAACGGACAGACTTGGCGGCCCCCCCCGCCCTTTTGGAATTTTTCACAGGGTGGGGCCCGCCTGAGCAATAAAAATTTTTTTTTCCCTTACTGGCCATTTTTCCCACATGTTAAGGAGCGGCACTGCTTTTTTTTTTGCCAGAGGGCCCCCAATTTTTCCCCGATCACTCCCCCCCCCCTTGTACCAATACTATTGGGAAGCAAAAATCCGGATCAAAAAAGGCCTACCCCCATTTCAAAGACATTGGAATTTCATCCCCCTTTTTTGGATAAACGCTTTTTTCCCCCTAATCCAGACCCGCAATAAACAATTGGGGAATTTTCTTTCCTAAAGGCGGTTTTTTTTTAATCCAGGAATTGTTTTTTTGGCCCATGGCCCTTACTGTCTCACTGCTTGTGTGAAGTTTCTCCATTCCCAAAACAAATCAATCCCAAGTCCATGGATATCTTTTTTGTTTTTGTAAATTCAAATTTGATTTCAACTGGGAACCTTGAAAAATGTTTACGTTTGCTTGAAGAACGTTTTCCGCTTGTTCCCCCCCCCCCCCCACATCCCTCCCCCGAACTTGGCCCTTTTTTCTCAATTCAGAAATGAAACTTTTTGGTACAAGGAATCGTGTGGGCAAATATTGTAAACCCTTGAAAATCCCATTTAGCAATATCACAGCATTCAAAAAACAACAGCCCCAGGTGTTAGGGGTGGGTGGGGATTAATAGTGCTAAAGGTGGTTTTTAATAAAGGAAACGCCCCAGAAGTTTTAAAGGTGGTTTTTTTAAACCCCAAGCAAGTTGGTAAAAAATGGGCAAGACCCAGTTTGTGTTTTTTTTTTTTGTTGGTTTTTAGACAGTTTTTGGTTTTTAAAAGTTTTGGGGATTTCCCCCCCACCAGCCCCGTTTAAACAAGACAAAAAAGTGTCCCCCCCATAGAACCTTTAAATACAACAGCTTCAAAAAAGGAAAAATTAAAAGCCAATTGAAAACCGAGCAATGTAAAAACCAAAAAATCATCCGCCTTCTTACCCCTGGTGCAAGTGCACTCCATGCATAATAAATGGACTCCCCAAAGATTACCATAAAGAAAGGGGCCCCACTAGTTATAGTAATAGGTTCCCCCCCAGCAAAGCATCCAACTTTTCTTGTCAAACCATCCAAGGTGGCAAAATATCTAAGCTAACATCGTAGGAACAACCCTTTTTGGGGGTGGGAAGTGTTCTAAGCATCACATCCAGAAAAACTCCTCAGAAGTTTTGTTTCAAACCAACCAAGAAATTGAACGATATCGTAACACTACTCCGGTGGTAAGAAGAACTAATGGTTGGTTCCCCCCCAATGATGGTGAACCATCCTTATCCTCCTTCCCTTCCACTTTTGGTAAATAAAACCCCCAAGGAGGCCCTGGGTTTTTTTTTGAACATTGGGTGAAGAAAAACGGCTGGGCCAAGAACAGCACTTTTCCTTACCAAAACGCCAGAACTGATTTTCTTCAACCCAGAACAGGTTGGGTTGTTTTTCCTTACTGACCTTGGTGGCCTGAATACCACCAATTTCCAAAAATAACAGGGATAGGTTTTTATCCACTATAAGCAAAAAACAATGAATGTTGCTTAGGGGATCTCTCAGTTTTCACCCATTGTGTGGCCCCAACCTGTTTTCATAATGAAGGAGGTAAGAAAACACGGCCCCCGCTTATACCCTTTTAATGCAAATAGGCAACCCAGCCCTTTGGTGTTTTTCAGATATTGGGGATGAAACACTTTGTGGGTTAAAAAAAAATCCCACAGAAAAGGGAGTAACAAGCTTTTTTTTTTCACAAACACATTATGCGGTAGAACCAAAAAAACCCATCAATTTCCCAATGGAAAAGGGGTAAACAAAAAAACCAACAAACTGGCTTTTCCTTTCCTTCCCGTTTGGAACTTCCTTGGGGTAGAAGTCCAGGGGAGATGGTCAAAAACAACCCGAAAATAAAGATTTTTTACCCGACAACCAACACATACACAGATTCAGTATTTTGATGTTTTGACTTCCCCAACAAACCCCTTTTTAGATTCACAAAGCCCCTCGGGTGTCCCCAATCAGAAAAACCCTGGGGCACACAGAAGCCCCGAGGAAACCTCCCCCCAACCTACGCACAAGAAGGCAAGCTTAAAGAAATTGAAAAACCTCCCGAGGAAGCCCCCTTAAAAACCTTTGTGGACTAACGAACACAGACTGGGCCTTTGTCAAAAGAAAGTAGAAGAAGGAAAGAAACAGGTGAAACACGAATACCAACAGTTAAGGGAAAAAGCATAGACCCAAGGCAGGAAAAGAACACATGGTATCCCACTCCTATGTATTATCAGGGTGCCCCCCTCCGAGAAAATAAAAAGAGAGAATTTTCCCCAAAAAACAAACCCGTATCCCTGTCCCCCCTGGCCATTAAAACCGAACAACAACACCTGAGGCAAGCCGCAATTGGTTTTACATCCGAAACGACCAACCTACGAAACACAAAGAAAAAGCGACCATCATAATATGCCAATTTGGCAGTGGCAGTGAAGAATGCTCCTCTTGATTTTGTCAAATGTGGAGGGGAGACCAAACGCAAAAACCTGCAATCCAACGTATGCCCAGCAAACAAGAGCCCCATTCCGGCGTCAAGGACTTCAGCCTTGGAAAAACATGCATCTTAAGGATAAGACATACCTTTGAAGATTGGTAAACTGTTAACATACTGGCCGAAGGGACCGTGAACCCTGGTTTTCAAAGAGAGGTTGTTGTAAGGAAAGGGCCCCATTTTTTTATGGTGAAAATTAAGAAACCAAGGCCTAACTTAGAAGAAGGTGGGGGGGGTTTTTTTTTTCGACAAAACCAACTTGGGTTTCCCCCTGGGCCATGTAACAAAAATTGCCTTGTTTTTTTTTTTTAAAACACCCTTAACTCCCTGGGGCCGTTCCTATAACACCTTCTTTAGCCACTATCTAATCACCAAAAAAACCCTTAACAACACTGGCTGTTGATTAAATGCCCTAAATTTGGATTTTTTTTCCCAGGGTAAAACATAATTTGGGCCCCCACAGATTCCTTTTGGTACCAAGTCTTCCTGATTGGAGAAAGCCCAGTTTTTCCCGATGAACCTACCGAAAACCGTCCCCTTCAAGAATACATTTTTCAACGTTTCAGTTTTGAATCCTAATTTTTAAATACAACAGATATAACTGGGTTTCCTCAACAAAATATTAAAAATAACTACATCATGAATTATGTTTTTTAGAAAGATGCACAAATTTAGCCAAAGCCAGAGTTTCCCCCCCCTTCCCGCCACAACAGAAACCCTACACAACCTTATTCCCTACTGAAAAAATAAAAATAGACAAGTAATGGGCAAACAACCACTGAAGGACCTATACGAAGAAAAGCTTTAAGCGAAGCAGTTTTTTTTTTGTACACCAAGCCTTTTTCCCTATGAAGCCTGCAAACCAGTTCCCCAAGCTAAATTATATTAGCATTCCTAAAAGCAAAAAAATTGAATCCCACCAAACACAACTATTCCCTTGGCAATAAAAAACACAATCAAATGGTTTCAATAGTCCCCCCCCCACTACAGAAAAAATACAACAAATTGAAATTTGGTTTAATACTAAACAGGAAAAAAACCTGGCAACACCCCACCAAAATAAAAACAAAAAAATCAACCAAGCATTAAACATCTAAATTAAGGATAAATATCCCTTTCCACCAATTAGATTCAAGAACAATAAAAAAAACTGTTTCAGACACCCCATTTCCACTAAGGAAGAAATCCAAAACAGCTTTATAAGAGGGACTAAATTTCCCCTGGGGAAATCCCACCTGGCCCAGAATGGGCCACCTTATAGAAAATATCTAAAAAATACAAAGGCCATCTTACCCGACACTCTTAACCATAAACCCATGTAAACCAACAATCAATATGAAAACAAAAAATGCCTTCCCTAATAACCTATATGGAAAAGCAACATTATATCCCATTATTGAAAACCTGACCAAGGAAACCTTCCCAAAAAGGCAGTTTTTTTCAATATAGTCCCCCAAATCATCCTTTTAATTTAAAATTAAATGAAATACAAACTTCACCCTACTAAAGCCATTTATCCCAAACAGGCCTTTCAATGAAGTCATTACTACCAATAGATCCCTCAAAGGACCCCAGTCAGGCCTTTTCAATGCCCCTGTAGTCAACCGCAAACCAATATTAACGGACAGTAACTTTTACACATCTGAATAATAAAACCCATGAAAATAAATTTTTTGGGGAGGGCAGAAAATTTATGGGTTTTCTCCCTTCTTTTTCTTCGGATGCCCAAAGGCGTCCCAAAAACTGGTCCCGAAATGGGGCCCCTTTTCCCTGGACATGTTTAAAAAAAGGTTTGGAATTGGGGAAAATATTTTTTTTATTTTATTTGCATAATAAACAACTCCTTAATCTAAAACAGTTTTTTATATTTAAACGAGAGCACAAGACTAAACTGCCCCTATATTCTTTCCCCCAATATCTTTTTTTGCCAAAGCCATCCCGAGCATTAGCCCATATCCCAAATCAGGTGATTTCCAACTGGGAAACACATAAATTAAAGGAAAAACGCCATAGGGCCCTTTCCTTGCCTTGGATTGTAAAAATCTTAATAAATCTTACACAGGGAAAATTACTCCCCCTTTTTACAACTGCCTTAATTGCAGATTTATTGGGGAAACAATTTTTTTGGAAAGAATACTCAAGGCCCTTTAGTGTGGGGGATGAGGGTGGGACCCCTGGGCCCCCTTTACCACATAAAACCTTATTTACGCTTATATTAATCTCATCTCAACTAGAAAAAAATCATTTTCCAGAAAAATTGGCTTAACACATCCCCAAACAACACAATTAACCACAGACAAACACAAACCACAACTCAAGGTAAAAATCTCGATTTTGTGTTTTTTTTAGATACTTTGAAAAATATGCCTTAACAAAAACTATTTATGGTAATGAAATACACCTAACTTGCAACAAAATTTTTTGAAGAATTTTTGTTGGGAAAAGAGACACAAAAAACCTAAACTAAATAATTTCCAAAAGCCCAACGCTGGCCACACTTCCTTTATGGAAATCAACTGGATTGCAGACTAGCCGGCCTTCCCCCCAGGCGCCTCCTTTTGAACTGGTTCCCCTAACTTTTGGGGATCACAGGAGTTTTGGGCAAAAATATAAAATTCAAGTCAATAGATTATGTTTTTAATGGAGGAATTTTACAAAAACCAAAGTAATGAAAATTTTTGTTTTTCCCCCTCTGTATTATAGGTATAAGGTTAAAAAAAAAATTTTTTCATTGAAAAATGCCCCTGTTTTCAAAATGCCACAATTTTTTTTTTGGTTTGGCCTGAGGTATTCCCCTCCCCCTTTTTCCTACCCACTCCCCAATTAATAGGTATAAACCACTTAAAACAACATGGGAACTGCAAGGACTTTTACATCCGATAATACAACCTCCAACTGGGTTGCCAAAATTTACATCCATAACAAAGGAAATACATAAAATGGGGGAAAAATGGAACTAGAAAAATATATTTGCCAGAATTTTAAAAGAGTTGAAGACTGTGATGAATTGCCCAAATTCCAACATAGCCCCCTGGGTAAGCCACAAGCAACCCAAGCTATGAAATTTTCATTATCTTATACCTGCCCAAGCCCGCAAATTGGCCCCCATCCAGTTTTTTTAAGAACTTCAATCCATATTAGTCCCCCCACAAGATCCCCCTCCGCCCCCCCCCTGCCCAAGTTGCCCCTAACAATGTTTTTTTTGCCCCCCCTTGATTTTTTTTTTGGGCATTTTAATATGGGCCCAAAATGGCCCCAAATATTTGCAAAAATTTTGGAAGGCAGTACCACAGGAACTCCTATCCTTACCATTCCTAGAATCCCCCCCAATCCCAATGGAACCTCATTAACTAATTGCCTGGGGATAATAAAGGAAAAGGGGTCCCTCCTCAATGATACAAAGCCACATCCCCTCTGTGGAAACCTTAAATGTTTTTTTTTTTTTTTTTTTCCCCGCTAGGAAAGCAATCACAAATTTTTTTAAATGGATTGGCCCTGGGTGGAGCCCCCTAACTACGAGCAGTGGTTTACATTTGGGTTTAATGCCATAATTTACCAATATCAAAAAAGTTCCATATACAAAAAATATTGGATGCCCCACAAAATTTTTTTTCCCCCTAAAAGTTTTTGGGACAGGGTTTTTGGGTGTGAAATCCTTGCCCTGAACCATTTAAAATTTAATAAATGGTGGGAGGGCGTGGCCCCCCTCGGGAAAAACCTAATGCCCTTTTGCTTTTTGGATGCATAACTCCACTCCTCCCCCCAGACTCCCGGGTTTACAAAGGTGGAATAAAAGCCCACAAAACAGGCACTTTTTTGTAAAAGCAACCGAAGGAGGCCCCAACAGCCTGGAAAAAACCTAATCAAGAAAGATAAGCCCGAAAGGTGCTTAACTTTACCGACTTCTTCCCCAAGTTCAAAAGAGACCCGTGGCAAAATCCACCCCCCTTATCCTACCCCCCACAGGTCTCACGCCCCAGAGCCATCATTTTTAACAATTTCCCCTGAAACCTTTATTTATCATCCAGATGAAGTTTAGACCAGAACAAAAAAAACATCATTTTAATGCCATTAGCATATCATACCCCAAACCTGGAAATTCCCTATCCAATGTCCCCTTAGACCAAAACTTGGTTTTACAGAACTTCAATTCCTAAAACAATTTTTTTTGATATCCCCAAGCAATGGGGGCCCTAATTGAAAAACATGACGGAATGAAATTCCGTGAATTTCCAAACAAAGGACAAACGATGTTTGGGGGGAGAGAACCCTCGCCATGTAAGAACAAAAAATGGGAAGAATTCTTCCTGAATCCAAATTTTAAAAAACCACTCCCCTTTTTTGGGATTCCCCACATTGAAATTTAGACCAAAACATTCCCAACCCATCCTAAAAAACAAATATAGCAAATACCTGGAAAGACAGGACAGGAAGTGAACACATCAAGCCAGAGGGAAATTCCCAAAAGTCTGTTAAACCCAGAACCCGTTATCACCAACTCAAGACTTAAACCCAAAATCAGGAACTAAATAAAACCCCCCAAACATCCCAGGGGCGCCCCTAGAGATGTCTTTATGAGAATCCCACTGTTTTTTTTCACTGTTTTTTTTAAAGAAAAAATAATATTTCCAGCCCCATGAGACCAATAGGTACCCTGCCGAATTAAAATAAAAAAAAGTCCTAACAACTTAATTTTTTTAAACCGACCTAATCCCCACCAGCAACCTTTAAACATCTAGGAGAAATCCCTCCAGAAAAAACAACCACAAACGCTAGAGCTTTAAACCAAACAATAATCTACAAGTGGGGATAATCCTACTAAAATAAACACATAGTTTAGAATGGAAATTCCACAACAATCAGCCCTTTCTTTGACCCAAGCCAGACACTGGAACTCGCCGTTCAAATCCCCCTCTAATTCAAAAGATCTCAAAAAGAACTCCCAATCCCTCAAATTCCCCACCAGCAAGTGGAAAACCATCAACCACCAAAAAATAAAAATTTAAAATTAAAACTGATACTCCAAAAACTAACCCCAACTCAGTGGGGACAATGAAGCCAGAAAATGACAAAAACCAAAACATACAATACAAAATTCCCACATAGCCCCCTAAATTTCAAACCCGAGAAACAAATAACCAAAAAATTAAAGCCCATAACCAAAAATTGATTTTTAAAACCCCATGGGAAAACTGTTTCAACATAACAACTATACAAAGCTTTTTCCCCCCAAAACCAAAAACAAACAAACATTGGATACCCCCTCCCCAGGAAAGAATCCCCATACCTAAACCCCAACAAACTAGAATAAAAAGGATTTACAAAGAACCCCAAAATTCAGATTTCCAACTTTTTTTTTCCCCCAACAGAAACAACCAGAAGAACCAGGAGAAAAGGAGAGAAAAACTGAACCTTAAAACCCCTGTTTTAAAAAGACCAAATCCTAGTGAAAATACTGGGAAAAAATAATGGGGATATCTAAGAAAAATTTCCCCCACACACCTTGTTAAAAAACCCAACCTCAACCTATAAAATAACCCAAACATGGAAAAACCAACATATTACAATCTTTTCAACCTTATCCCCTCCAACCAACCAAACCCTTTTCTCTGAACCCCCCCCAACTCCCCAACAAACTAAAGAAAATGGCAAACAATTAAGGGAAACAAGGAAATAGAACATTACCCATAAACCTAGCCCCCCTATTTAAAAAGAACAAACCCCAAGGCCCACTGTTTTTTTCTTGGGGAAAACCTACTGGGGTTAACACTTTTTTTAAACAACCTATAAATTCAGGGACATTTTTTCCCGATAAAAGTTCAACAAGAAAATTCCCCCTTAAGTCCCAAGAAACTTCCCCCAAGTGGGATGACACCCCCCACCCTACTCCAAGAAAAATAACTGGAACAAATTTAAAACTTTTACCCCATACGTGGTAACTATTTAAATGAGAATTCAACTTTTAAACCCCTAAGCTAAATTAAAATTTTTTACAAATTATAATTTTTCAAATGTGACTTTAAAATTGTCCCCCCATATTCATGTCATTACACATACTTTTGTTTTTTAAATCCAAATCCACATACCTCTTCAAGGGAAATGGGGGGGGGAGGGGGGAAGAAAGGAAAAAGAAGGATGGGGGGAAAGGGGGAAGGGAAAGGGGAAAAGAGAAGGGAAGGACAGATAATCAGACAAGGGAGGGGGGGAAACTGGGATTAAAAAGAAAGTGGGGGAAAGAGGGGGGGTAAAGAGGGAAAATAAGCCCACAAATTCAAACCTCATAAAAGTGAAACTAATTAACCCCCAGAATATAAACCCAAAATTATCCCCCTGCTTTAACAAACAATGCTTTTATTTGATGTAATGTTGTTACCACGATAATAGCCCCCCCTAAACATACCAAAATAACAAACTGGAACTACTGGGAGGGGAACTATTTTTTTGAAAGAGGGGGTGGTTGCGGAAAAAAAAAGTTTTGAAATGTTGGGGACGCAAGGCCCCTCTTTTTTTTTTTCCACTTTTCAAGTAAAAAAGCGCCCGAGAACAACTTATAAATTAAATATTTTTTTGTTGGGCTTTTATCTCAAAAATTACCAAAATGTTTTCAAATGACAATGTTTTTATAAATGGGTATATACTAAAAATCATAGATGAATATATACATGTTAATTAATCAATCTACTTTACCTTCCCTAACTCAAATCTAAATTAGTAAAAAATGTTTTTGGGAAAATGAGAATAAGAAAAAAATCTTTCATTTAAACTGGGTGGTATTCTGGGGGAGTTGGGGTGAGGGGAAGGGGAAACCCTGTATTAATAGTGAAAAGTTTTAACTATGATTTAATTTATAATATGGTTACTAATGATCATTTATGTTATGAATCAACCTATAATTTTTCACCCCCCCTTTCTTTTTTTTTTCCCCCTCCCCCCATGCCCCCCCCGCACCCACCTCCTTTCATATTTTTATTTTTTTTCTTAATTGCCCCTTGGGTGTGGGGGGGGGGGCCAATAATTTTGCTGGAGGGAATTTTTTTTTTCCAAACTAAAAAAGAGAAAAAACACATGTGGTCCCCCTTCACCTAAAAAGTTTTTAATCTACATCTAAGAAAGGTAACTCCCTGAGTAGATTATAAACCACTTGAAGAACAATAATACCAAAACCCAAAACCCATTACAAACCCCCCCCCTAAAACATAATATAAGGACCTTGAAGCCCTAAAACTACACACCTCCTTGGGGGTAGAATACCCACTTTTTTTTTTTGAATGTTAACAACAATGGGTTTTCCTTTATTTAAAGGGACCAATTCTAACTCCAACCTCCCCCCCCTCCGTTTCTTTTCTTTCCCCCCCTAACTACCTGCAAAAGAACCCAGGGAAATGGAAAGGAAACTAAATGCTAAGTCCCCCTCACCCTCCCTGGGGTAACCCTTTCAAAAGTCCCTTACACTACTTACTTGTAAATCCCCTTCCCCCTCGTCGTTTTTTTCCGGGTACGATCCTCCCCACTGGGCATTTTTGGGAGTTGGACAGTCCCGCGAGGCAAAAGCCAATGTAAAAGACCGCCTCTTCAAAAGGGAAGGTCGTGGTGGTCCCCTTCCCATTGGCTTGCTCCCCCGGCTGTGGTCCACTGACAGTGGGCCATGGGGTAGGATCGGACCGCACCGACGAGGGAGAGTTACCGAAGTAGCAGCTTTTTGTGGTAAAATGTAAAACCCCCAGAAAGGTGAGGTAACCCCCTTACAATTTTTATTGTCTCTTCCCTAGGGGAAACAATAAGCAAAGGAATGATTCGGGGAAAACATTCGTTAGTAAATAATTTGTCACCCCTCTAATTTATTATATTAAAAACTGTATTTATTATTTTTATGTTTTTTTTTTGGGGCTAAAGGCAATTTTTGAATTTTCCCCCCCCCCCTGCCTGCAAATACTCCAACACCCAAACGACAAATCAAATAACCAACTTAAACCAAATGAAGAACTACAACACCAACAACTACCATTTAGAACCGAAGTAAAACAAAACCAAAACATTACAAAGAAAAAATTGAACTAAAAGCCCTCTAATTAAAAACCTGATAATGACTATTTTAGAAGAATATGACCGCGCAGGGCGTCACATGTTACACGTTTGCTAGCAGAAGGAAAGAAAGAGCGTGTGTGTAGAGAAGATGAATCTATAAGTTCCAGAAACGTAGAGAAGGTGCACTCGGTTTGAATGTTACTCAAGGTAAAGGGCCTGATCATTGTAGCTACAAAGGAAAACAGGAATCGGATATCATGTGGTCAGAAGAGGTTCTTGCCGGGGGATGGATCCTAAGTTAAAAAAGGTATTACTGAGGGGCATGTCACGCGTTGGATGCCGTCTTCCTTGGACCAAGCCTTCAAGAAAGATATCGAGGTCGGCGTTATGCCAACTATAATCGCCATTCATTAAGGTGTTCTCTTCTATAATTTCTTTCTCTGCTTCTGATACCGCTTATCAGAAGAAAGGAATGTGCGAAACGACCGTAAAGTTCTGGGGGCCTCCAATAAGGCAGGGGGCCCGGTTGGAAGCTTCAAACGACTTAAGAATCTATATTAATGCCGGATGCAGAGGACCATTTATTAGAGTTGTACATGAACAACGTGATCCAGAACTTCCGCACGGATATTAAATCGTAGGTATGAGGGAAAAAGTCCAAGAGAAGGAGATACTGACAAAGTTGTGGGGTGACAGGAGTGCGGGTAAGAGTCCGCTTGTAGTACACCACATAGCCAATGCGGTTCAACTGAGATAAAATCCACCACTGACGCATTACGGATATGTTCCTTTGAGAAGTTGCCTGCCACAAGACTAGAAACAGAACTATGTCTGGGTCGGCATAATACGGGAGAACATGGCCATGCAAGCGGGGGCCTACAGAAGGAGTTGTGCGTGTACAGGTATTATTGGAGAAGGCACGCAAAAGTCGTTTGACACGCAATATCACCATAACCTTGGCCGTGATCAATGAAAGAAGCGCAAATAGCAACAGAATGTCAGATCTAGAAGGGTGAAGATCCCTGCCATCGAACAGTGAGTCCTTGATCTTAATTTGGCCCGGTTCACATTATGTCATGTTAGACGCGTTCCGAACGCTGGGCTCAAGAAAGCAAAAAAGACAGAAACCTCGCGCGCGACTCGAAGAGACTCAAGAGGGTCATTTCTTGCACTCAGACGCTATGACGGGCCCAGATAATGGAGCCCAAGTTATTGCCGTACTCATAGAAATCCTGGAGAGCCCGTAATCTCGTCCTCGAGCTAGCTGAGATGCCAAAGTCAGGCCGCAACAAAATCCAACGGCTCACGTCCTGGAACCCCCTTCAAAAGAGAAATCTTTGTCAATCCTGTGGATCCACTTGTGGGCGGGAAAACTATCATATCTGAACATACTCATTGTGATCAGAGAGCCAAGCTGAACATACGTAGGTGGTTTCAATAATACTTTGACCTTCTTGCCGTTCCCTTTGGTGGCCTAGAATGAGGAAAGATGTTAAAGACTTATAAGTTGTACTAGCTGTGCTCATCTCAATCTTCTAAGACTCTACCCTGTGGTCTTCTTCAAACCCCCCCTTCCCGTCCAGACATGGACCCTATTCTATGGACTTTATTGTTACTTCCAACCTTCCAAGACGAACACATTTTATTTATTTGGGTGATGGTAGAACGCTCTACCAAAAATGGCTCGTTTCGTTCCCTCCCCAAGTTACCCATCTCAGTGGGAGTTAGACACTATCTCTTTCTCATCGCTTGTGAAGGTTCTCATTCATCCAGGTCATGGTATATGTAGTATTCAATTAGATCCTGGACTTGAAATGTAGTTCTTGAGACGTTTCGCTAGTCATCCGACTGCGTTCTCAATTCAGAATGACTTGTACAAGAATCTGTGGCAATTATGTACCCTGGAAAATCCCAATTAGCATATCACAGCCAAGTGTTAAGGGTTGTGATTAGATAGTGGCTAGAGGTGTTATAGGAACGCCCAGAGAAGGTGTTAAAACAGCATTGTACATGGAAGACAGTTGGTGTCGAACCCCCCCACCTCTATTTAGTTGGTTTCTTTATTTTCACATAAATGGCCTCCTTCACACCTCTCTTGAACCAGTCACGTTCCTTCGCCAGTATGTTAACATTACAATCTTCAAAGGTATGTCCTTTTCCTTAAGATGCAGGTACACGCGTAGTCCTGACCCGAGGAATTGGCTCTTCTGTGCTGGGCCATACGTTATGATTTGCTGTTTGGTCTCCCCCACATACAATCAGAGCATTCTTCACTGCACTGCACTGCATATATGATGTCGCTTTCTTGTGTTTGTATTGGGTCTTTCGGATGTACCAATTGCTGCCTCATTGGTTGTCTTGTTCGGTTTAAAGCAGACAGGGATACAATGTTTTTTGAAAATTCTTCTTAATTTCTCGGAGACCCCTGCTACATATGGGATGACCATGTTCTTCCTCCTGTCTTGCTTTTCCCCTTCACTGTTGGTATTTGTGTTCTTTTCTTTCCTTCTACTTCTTTTGACAAAGGCCCAGTCTGGATATCCACAAGTTTTAAGGGCTCCTCTGAGATGTTTCATTTCTTTAAGCAAAAACATGGATGTGCTATGGGATCTCCAGTTTCACCTATTGTGGCCAACCTTTACATGGAGGAGGTAGAAACACAGGCGCTTAATACCTTTAAGGGCATAGCACCCAGCCACTGGTTCAGATATGTTGATGACACCTGGGTTAAAATCCACCAGAAGGAAGTACAAGCTTTCACAGAACACATTAATGCGGTGGACCAAAACATTAAATTCACAAGTGAAGAGGTACAAAACAACAAACTGGCTTTCTTGGACTGCTTGGTAGAAGTTAAGGAAAATGGTAAACTGGAAGTAGAGGTTTACAGAAAACCAACACACACAGATCAGTATTTGATGTTTGACTCCCACCACCCTTTAGATCACAAGCTGGGGGTCATCAGAACCCTGCAACACAGAGCCGAGAACATCCCCACTAGCACAGAGGCGAAGGCTAAAGAAATGAAACATCTCAGAGGAGCCCTTAAAACTTGTGGATATCCAGACTGGGCCTTTGTCAAAAGAAGTAGAAGGAAAGAAAAGAACACAAATACCAACAGTGAAGGGGAAAAGCAAGACAGGAGGAAGAACATGGTCATCCCATATGTAGCAGGGGTCTCCGAGAAATTAAGAAGAATTTTCAAAAAACATCGTATCCCTGTCTGCTTTAAACCGAACAACACACTGAGGCAGCAATTGGTACATCCAAAAGACCCAATACATAAACACAAGAAAAGCGACATCATATATGCAGTGCAGTGCAGTGAAGAATGCTCTGATTTGTATGTGGGGGAGACCAAACAGCAACTGCATCAACGTATGGCCCAGCACAGAAGAGCCAATTCATCGGGTCAGGACTCAGCCGTGTACCTGCATCTTAAGGATAAAGGACATACCTTTGAAGATTGTAATGTTAACATACTGGCGAAGGAACGTGACTGGTTCAAGAGAGGTGTGAAGGAGGCCATTTATGTGAAAATAAAGAAACCAAGCCTAAATAGAGGTGGGGGGGTTCGACACCAACTGTCTGCCATGTACAATGCTGTTTTAACACCTTACTCTGGGCGTTCCTATAACACCTCTTAGCCACTATCTAATCACACCCTTAACACTTGGCTGTGATATGCTAATTGGGATTTTCCAGGGTACATAATTGCCACAGATTCTTGTACAAGTCATTCTGAATTGAGAAAGCCAGTCGGATGACTAGCGAAACGTCTTCAAGAACTACATTTCAAGTCCAGTTGATCTAATTGAATACTCCCAGTATACCATGACCTGGATGAATGAGAACCTTCACAAGCATGGTTTTTTTAGTTACGCATAAAATTGTACCTAAAACCCCCCATGTTTTTACTGTTTGCACTAGCATTGATATTATGATATATGGGGCCAGGAATGTGCATTGATCATCTCTTTTCTTGTTTGTTCCAATATCTTGAATCACTCATCTATTGTTTGTGGGGGTGTCCTCAGCCATTATCTGAGAATCACCCTTTTGGCTGCGAGGATGACCAGGTGTAAGATCTTTTTGTTCGTATGGGATGACTCCTCATAGGAATAGGTATAGAAGTTTGTAAGAGCTGGGCATTCCCATATGGTGTGTAGTATATTGGCATTTTTCAGATGCACCTGGAACATTGGTTTGGTGGCAAGTCGAGTCTGGGAATTTAAGTTTAGGTATGTAAAATGCTCTCTATGCTCTGAATAATTTAAATTGCGTTTCCCTCCATATTTCACATTTAATAAAGGTTCTCAGTGTCTGATAACCCTGTAGGATTTTGGAATTAGTTCTTCAATTCCCAGCTCTGTTGCCCATTTGTTTAAGTTTGAGGAGGTTAGTGGTTTAGACGTTACCGTGATGATGATTTTATAGCAGTCAGATAGTTTCAGGTTTTCTATAGGGCCATGAATGAGGGATTCAAATGGTTTCTGTTTTAAGGCTACTTTGGATTTTGTGTTACGCTTCTGAAGTAGTGTTTAATTTGTGCGTATTCCAAAAAGTGCGAGGGGGGTAGTGGTATTTGTTCTGAAGTTCCACCCGAGTAAAGTCTGTGATCAGAGTGTATATACAAGTCTTTTAGAGTTAGTATTTTTTTTGTTTTCCATAATCGGAAGCCTATGGAGTGATCTCCTTGTGGAACAGCAGGATGAGAGTGGATTGGCATATCTAGAGATATTAAGCAAGGTAAGTTATATGCTTCCTGAGAGTTCTCCATGTGAGAATTGTATCTTTTAAGTTAGCATATATCTATGTGTGGTGGGTAGTTGGCGGATAGACAGTGGAGTAGGGCATTGAGGGTTTAGCTAGTTTCAGATTTGAGTTCGTAGTTTGAGTAGTGAAAGGTATTGTTTACCCATACCTAATATGCCTGCTAGAGCTGCTAGGTTGTAGTTTCTAGTGTTAGGTAGGTTAGTTCCTCTTTTGTATGGGGAAGTTGTAGTTTTTCTAGTGCTATTCTGGGTTTTCGGCCATTCCATAGGAATTGAGTAAAGGATTAATGCAGTGTTGGATATCCTTGTTTTTAAGGGTATGTCCACCCAAAAATAAACTTTTTATATGTTCTTTATATAATAGCACCAACCTCAAACGCCATGTTCATTTTTCTCAAAATCATTTGCCTTGCCTGATATTTAATGAGATATATATCAGGCTGCCTTCCTCTCCACTTCCACTTTAGATGACCCCGAGCTGCAGCTTACAAAAAAAAAAAAATTCTTGCCTGTGTTTGTGTGTGTCTCACTCTCTCTCTCTCTCTCTCTGGGCTGGCTGGCTGCAGCTGTTGATCCTGGATTTCTTCAGTACACATAACTTTACAGCTGTGATTGGTTGAGAGGGAAAATCCAGGGATCCAGGGGTCAGACCATTACTGATGCAACTTCCTCTGTTCTCACTGCTGGATGCTAACAGACATGCTCAAGAACATGAAAAGAACAGAGACAAGGTAATGTAACCTGTCTCTGTTCATCACTGTATTGGTCCATGCTGCAGGATTAAGCCAGCTACAAAGGTCTGTAACTTTTGAACCACTGGACCGATTTACATGCTGTAAAGTTTGTTTTGGAGCACTTATTTGGGCCAAATAAATATAAAAAGCTAGTTTTGGGGGTGGACATGCCCTTTAATGAGTAGGGGAATCATTTGGAGAGGGTATGGGAAAAGCTTATCATCTTGATCAGGTGGCATGTACCCATCAGGGATAGAGGTATATTCTTCCAATTGTTTAATTCTTTGTGGATTTTTAGGTAGTTTAGATGGTATAAATATGGTATTATGGTATTTTTATACCCAAGTATGTTATGGCTGATTATGCTATTTGAATCTGATTTGCAAAGGACCTTTTGAGTGTGGACCTATAGGGAGAAACTCAGTTTTGTCCAGATTAATTAGTAAGCCTGAGAATATTCCGAATTGTGTTAAATCTTCTAGTATCTTGTGGATAGCTTCCTCTGGGTTTTGTAGGAAAATTAATAAATCATCCGCAAAAAAGATGGATTTTAGATTGACTTTTCCTATATGGATTCCTTTCCATTTTTGAGATTGTTCTAGGTGGATTGAAAGTGGATCGATTGCTATGTTGAATAGCAAGGGGGACAACGTGCATCCCTGAAGGGTTCCTTTTTGGAGGGGAAATGCTTCCGATAAGTGGCCCGGAATTGAGATTCTAGCGGTAGGGTTTGAATAAGTTACTTGTAACAGTTTAATGAAGGCTCCTGAGAAGTTCATTTTGTCTAGATATATAGAATAGTTATTTCCAATTCACATTATCAAAGGCCTTTTCTGCAGCAATTGTAAGTAGGCCCATTTGTGTTTCTGTTGTTTTGTTGTGCATCCAATCTAAAGCTGCTAGGACTTTTCTGATGTTGGTAACGCCTAATCTGCCTTTGATGAATCCTACTTGGTTTTGTCCAATGATATGGGGGAGGATTTGGGCGAATCTTTCCGCCATAAGTTTGGAAAGGATTTTAGTATCTACGTTAATCAGGGAGAAATGTCTGTAAGATTCAGTTTTTAGTAGGTCTCTTCCTTTTTTTGGTAGGACTGTGTGCTTCTTGGCTTGTTGGCATGTGAGTTCCTGTAGTTAACACTTTGTTATAGAGTTGTTATAATGTTTGAGAAATTTGTGGGGATATGTTTTATAGAATTCTCCTGTTAGACCATCCGGACCTGGTGCTTTATTTGCACGGAGTTTTGGTGACTTCTTCAGTTATATTTGAGTTTAGTATATTCAGTTGTTCTTGTGTGATTGATGGTAGTTTTATATGTGAGAGCCACTTTTCACCTGTGTTTTGTATTTCTGTTTGAGAATAAAGTGTGGAGTAGTATTGTGCAAAAGTGAAACATATTTCATGTTTAGTCACAATATTGGCCTTGTTTGTTTTTATTCTTGCAATTGGAGTTAGGGAGTTTCTGCCTTTTGCCAGTCTGGCGAGTAACTTGCCTGCTTTGTTTCCAAATTTGTAGAATGACAGTTGGTGAAAAGACCATTTGAAGGCATTATGTCTTTGTAACCAAAGATAATTTTCAGCCTTGGTTGTATTCCATATTTTTCTATCTGTAGGGGATAGTGTGTTTTTATACTGTAGATAGGCTTCCCTAAGTTTTTTCCTAGATTCTTGGTATTGTTTTAATGCATTTTTTTTCAAATTGGTTGTGTAGGAAGTTATATCTCCCCTGAGCACTGATTTTCCTGCTTCCCAAAAAAGAAATTCATTAGTTTTGTGTTCTTGGTTGGAGTTTGCATATTTTTGCCAGCTAGTTTGTAACAGTAGTTGAAAATCTCTATTGTTTGACAGGTGTGTTGGGAATCTCCATTGGATATTATTATCTTTTGGGGTGATTTGTGATAGATCAAGTGATATGGGAGCGTGATCAGATATGCAAATGTCTAGTATGTCTGTGTTTGTTACTCTAGGTAGGAGATTTTCTGAGCATAGCATGTGATCTATCCTTGACATCGAGTTGTGCGGTAATGATACAAACGTATATTCCCTTTCAGTGGGATGGTACAGTCTCCATGTATCTATTAGTTGTGTTGTGTCAAGAAACGTTCTGAGTGTTTTATCTGTTTGACATTTTATGGATGATTTGGAGGTCCTATTTTCGTCTTGGTGATTCACCAAATTGAAATCACCTCCCACTATAGATTTTTCTCCCTTTTCTGTAAGAACCCAGTTGCAAACATCTTGGAGAAATAATTTTTTTTAGAATTGGGTGCATATAAATTTGTTATGGTCCTGGTTACCTTGTCTTATATATATTTGAGATATTCTGCCGTTTGTCTGATTTATGCGATATGATCTCCAGGGGTAGAGATTTCCTGATTAGTATTATGACTCCTGCTTTTTTTTTGAATTGCTCCTGAGCCAAAGGCTTGTCCTACCCATTGTTTACACATCTTTTGGATATCTACCTGTCCTAGGTGAGTTTCTTGTAATAGATGTCGGTGTGTAGTTTGTTGAGGTGTCTAAGAACCATTGCTCGTTTTGAGGGAGATGAAAGACCTTTAACATTCCATGAAAAATTTTCATATTATTGCTATACATTAAAAGGTTTTATCTATGTTAGTTATATACATTGCAATAAAAAATTGGTTAGTTAGACTAGTCAGAGAAGTAGTTTCGTGAGGTATATATAAAAACAAGGGCATTATCGTACATTGGATTTTTGGGATTACATTCTGAGATACCATATAGGACCTTTGCCTACCCGGGAAACTTCCATTGGATCAATTATATTGTATACATCAGAAGGTGTATGGGAAGAGATTATAAGATGTATAGAGCTTTCCATGAGACATTTGTCATGTTTCTCATTGTAGAGGAATATAGATTAAAAGTTTTATTTGTGTTAATTATATGCCTTGTAATGGCACTTTGTTTAGTTAAGTCAATCCAATTAGTGGTCTCATGAGGTATATACGGAAACATAGGTGGTTTCATTGTAGCAAATGAGGTATTATAAATAGGACCTTTGGCATTACATTTTAAAATAAAATACCATTAAAAAATGTTGTCTACATGGGAAGCATCCATTAGGTCCTTTGTATTGTACATATATAGTTCTGCAAAAGACAGATTAATTTAAATAAGATATTTTGGGATAAAGTACCATAGAGAGGGGACATCTATTTGAGAGATGTTTGGCTGATCATATGGTATTTCGGTATTGCATAGCATAAATAAAAACGCTAGAAATAGGTTGAACAGGAAGACCACATCAAAATGTAGCATAGTGGGTATTATGGTAGTTGGGCATGAGATAGAAAATAGTTGAGGGTTATTGGTAAAGCTATAAGCTCTATCGCTTGGGGTCTCCAATGGGCCCCTAGGTGAAATAGAGTTTGCCCCTGTATATTGTTTGTAGGGTAAACATTGACATTAATAAAACAAATATACATTACAGCAGAGATGGATAGTTTAGTTGAACATAATTGTTATCTTATCAAGTATAGAAGGAAATAAAGGTTGTATCGGTGGGATACACATTTTTTTTTTTACATCACAATTTGGGGTTAAACACCAAAAGAAGGCTCTTGTTTGAGAGGTCTTCCGCTGGCCGTCTGAAGTAGACACATCACATAGCGTGTAGAGAGTCATTGCCGGTGGCCTAGACAAGAAAGTTCTTATTGGAACATAGTATATTGGACCTTGGGATATGCAAGGTGATTGGCTTGGTTTCCAATTGTCTCGTCCAGTGTGTGGGGAAGTAAAGGTTGTATCACTGGAGTAAGTGGGTTGACATATCCAACGTTGTTGACAGATTAAGGTGTATTCCCAAGATGGAAGAATAGTTGTTTGAGGGTTTTTTAGCAGGTCGTTTGGTTTAGGGATATCTTGTGGTGTGTAGGGAGAAATTTCAGGTGGTTTGAACGGAAAGTCATATTGGAGCCTAATACGTAAGCCATAGGGTAATAGTGTACAAGATAGTGAGCATGTGAGAGATTTTCCCAGATAATAGATTTGTAGTCTCTATTTTGCAGGGGGCTTCAATAAGTCTCCATTTAATTGGGTTTTTATGCCAGAAGGCGTGGGATAATGTTTGGTTGAGATTTCCCAGATGATAGATCCGTGATTTTTGGTAAAGGCTCTGTTAGGGCTCCATTTGGGTTATGGTTTGTCCATGCAAAGTTTTTGCTGTAGAGTGAGTGGTGGCATTTAGCGAGAGGTTGAAGGATATTGTGGGTTGTTGAATTGGGGAGATCACTCCAAAGATATATTGGTTAAAGTCATGGAACAGAGAGGTATGCAACAGTGAGTGATTAAAGATTCTTTCCAGGTAGTGGATTTGTTGTCTCTGTATTGCAGCGTTTTCAGTAGGACTCTAAACATTTCGTATTGAACATCAAGGAACGTTGCGTTTGGTGTGAGTAGAGAAACTGTTTTGAAACATCATAAGTTAAACCATAAAGTAATAAAACATAGAACAAGGACTGTTTGGGGGATTTTTTTTAGATAGTAGATCTGTGGTCTCTGGTTTGTGAGGTCTCCAATAGGCCTCCATGTGGATTTGGTTCTGTCCCTGTAAAATCTGAGGGAGGCACTGGCTTCTTTGCCAGTGTCTCGTTGGCCTCCTGTTTTCAGAGATTTAGTGGTTTAGTGAGGGGGGAAGTTGTAAAAGCGGGGTGGTAGTTGTTGAGAATGTTTTTTTTTGTTTTGTTTATTTTTGCTTTTCCGCTTTTAGGTAGTTGTTTGTGGTGGTGGATCCGTGTTATAGTTAGGTGTTGGTGAGTCAAGTCTTGAAGAGTGTTCTCTGGTTGTCTTTAGAAAGTATGTTTCAGCTTCCTGGGAATCATGGAACACAAGTGGTCGATCACCTTGCCATTTCAGCTGAGTAATCTGCAAAGAGCCACAAGGGCACTTGTTAGTTCCTTCTGGAAAGGGGGGTCCCGGTTCAAGCTGCGGGCCCCCCTAAGCCCCAAAAGGCACTTCTCAGTGCCCCTGCTGGAAAGTCCCTCCACCACCACCCCCCTGCGGGCCTCTCTCTTCCCCTCTCTGTGAGTGTAGGGGGCTGGGAGGGGCTGCTGGGAAGGGGATGTGCGGCAGATGGTCTCCACCACGGGAGTGAAGGCAGGGTGGGTGTGCCCCCCCGCGCCTCTAAGTTGGCGAAGTGAAAGCGAACCAAAATACTCTGCATTTCCTCCCTGCCTTGCTATTCCACAGACTGTTCATAGACTTTCAACCTTGCCATGGCTACTGCTTCTTGTTTTTCACTCTGAAGAATGTCTGCTTCTACCTGCATCTGTGCCTCAATCTTGCTTCCTCCATGGCAAATTTTGAAAAAGTCTTTGCTACCTTTGCATCTACACATGCTTGGATAAGTTTGTCTCTAATTGAGGAGTGTAGTAAGAATGCAGATCTGGAAGATCTAGAAGATTTGGACATGTGTTTAGACAATCCACTATTGTGTGATCTGTGTGATCATGTCTCTAGTAACTCTGTCATTCTGTGTTCAGTCTTTGTTATTAACTCCATCGCAGTTTGGCTTCTTTCATCATTAGTTAAACAAAACTGTTCCTTTATTTTAGATGATTCTGGAATCTTTTGACTTATGTAAAAACACAGCATATTTCTCAGACAATGGTGATAGGCATTGTTTAAACATTTTAGGGTATCATTAAGGAGAACGTGATCATCACATTGTAAATCAAACAGACATACACAGGGAGAAGCAATATCCCGCGCTAATGACAAGATAAGCGCTAAAATCACGCTAACCCATGTACTAACGTGTTAGCGAAGGTTTTGCACTGTCTGCACCATATTGCAATTTTTTGCGCAGCGCAACGCAATGCAATAAATTTTACGCCAATATTTGCGCTAGTTTTTTGCGCGACAATTAACCTCTTTAAAATACGTGCAAAAGGTCGCAACTTACCGCTAGCAGTCGCAAAGTGATTAGTACATTGTGGAAACCAGTGCATGTAGGTTGCAATAGCGAAATATATTGCATCTCCCCCACAGTGAGCAACTTTACTCCATTTATCCTGTAGCTGTCCCATTATGCTTTCCTGGCCTCTGGGTGACTTACCCGTGGCTGACAGATATTTTAACAAAACACATATGAATATCTCAGTATCTTTACTGTGACCTTTACAAAAAATACGACACCATTGTTTGGTTGAAAATTTTCGGCCACAGTTTTATTATAACAGCATCATTATAACAGATGCCAGTGGTTGAATAGCAACCGGCATGTATAAAACCTTTGAATCCATGAGTCTCCTGCTGACAGATTGAAGCCAGCCTGTGCCGTCAGCCAAAAGCTGCTCCTTCCCATCAGCTTAACTCCCCAATAAGTAGCAAAAATATATATATCAGACTGTACTGGAAATGTGTATAAATTCCAATGCCACCAGCAGGGGCATCACTGATGGCCCTGTCACCCCAGCATTGCCAGTGTAGTCTCGATACCTCCCTGGAAGTCATTGTTGAGGATGTATAAATTCCAACGCCACCGGTAGGGGCATCACCGATGGCTCTGTCACCCCAGCATTGCCAGTGCAGTCTCTATACCTCCCTGGAAGTCATTGTTGAGGATGTCTAACCCTATAGGGTTCAAATGTATTCTGTCCTTTACAGAAGATTAGAGTTATCTCCTTCTAGTTCTCTGTGTTGTATGGCAACACCACCCATGCAGTGAACAATGGCCTTACTGTCCCTTGCCCACTCCAATATGCCCTGGGGACAATCTCAGACCAAACGATTAATAGATTGCTTATGAGGCTTGAGCAACTAGCAATGTCCTGCTTTATATCCCTTATGAGGTCGATGGTACGAAGGCTACCCAGGTTATTGCCGCCAGCATGGATATGGATCACTTTCAGGCCTTGGGCCATCATGTTCATCTGCAGAACTTCTGGGAGAAACCTGGCTCATGTGAGACCCCTAATACCTTTCCAGCGGATACAGGGAACCTCATGCGGAATGCCCAAATTACGTCCATAGGGGCGTATGTCTGCTCTTTTTGCTGCGCAATAAACATGGGAGTTCCCCAACACCCACACCGGCGTAGCTCTTATACCAGAAACAAAAAACATCCAACACAATTGACTGGAGGTGGACGTATGTCCTATACGTGCGGGACCTCCACCTGCCTACCTGCTTTACTCGGTCCTCTATGAGCCCTGTGTCTTTTGCTGTGTACAATTATTTATTATCATAAAATATTAAAGGAAGAGTTCACTCTCAAAGTAAACTATTCCTTTAATGTATTGATCGAATCCCGGGAGGTTAAGGAGCTATGCCCTACCTCTCATTCTTCAATCAATAGCGCAGGGTTCGGGAATGAAGGTAAGAAGAAAGGTACCTTTAGCGTGATCCACCGGCTGCTTCCCTGTTCTGTACAGCTATAGCGCTCATGAGCAATAATGCGCTATAGCTGTACAGAACAGGGAAGCAGTCAGAGATTTCAGTGTGGCTACGGTGGATTGTGAAAAAGGTATGTTTCTTCTTACCTTTGTTCCCAGACCCTGTGCTATTGATTGAAGCACGGGAGGTAAGGCATAGCTCCTTAAAGGGTATGTCCACCCCCTAAAACTAACTTTTGGAAGCTGGTAGAAAATGGCTATAAACCTCGACCTCATGCGGTTTATAGCACTGACAGGTTCCCTGAAATGTACTTACCAGCCTTCTTTCCCCTGCTGCCTTCAGCTTAACTTCTGTGCCTTTTCCGAGCAAGGAAGTCAAGTGATCACGATGCCCCCCCTCCTGCTTGTTTGGGGGGGGTGAACATACCCTTTAACCTCCCCATACCCTCCAACATTTCAAAGACAAAAAAAGGTACACTTGGACACGCCCCTTGTACCACCCAAACTCCTCCCACAGCCCCTCCCCCAAATTATATGGCTCCGCCCCAAATCTGGATATTAATATCGCCAATTATTTCTAAATGTCAACAAGTAGTTGAAAGTTGTTGCTGGCAGACATGTATATTTAATGAAGTGTTAATGATAGCAGTTACTGGCCCCCTATAAATAGAGCTAGACAGAAAGAGTTAGATAGATCGATAGATAGATCGATAGATAGATCGATAGATAGATCGATAGATAGATGATAGATGATAGATAGAGATAGATGATAGATAGATAGATAGATAGATAGATAGATGATAGCTAGCTAGCTAGCTAGCTAGCTAGCTAGCTAGCTAGATAGATAGATGATGATAGATAGATAGATAGATAGATGATAGATGGATAGATAGATAGATGATAGATAGATAGATAGATGATAGATAGATAGAAGGGTTATATAGATAGAGTTAGACAGATAGATATAGTCTCTCAGAATTATCAATAATCAGCCAGTAGATTAAAACAACTAATTACTCACAACAGAATAGAGAGATCAGATCCACGATCTCATTGCACTCACTTTCCTGCAGGCGGCAGCATGGTGTTTGTTGTGTCTCCTTCTCCCCAGTCTCTCCTGTTCATAGTCCGGAACAGTCTTTTCCTCCCATCATTACTCCCGAGCCATCCCATGCGCTAACCCCGCAGCACCAGCTTCCAGAGATGATCCGCCTACCAAATAGCCGGGAACTAGGTAAGGAGAAGGAAGTATCTGCTGCTGAGAGGGAGGGCCAGGGGGAGGGGTCACAGTCCCTCACCCTGTAGCTACACAGAGAACCTGTAATAGCCACACACTGCTAATTAATTCAATCCGGGCCGGTACATAGAGGGCCGGTACATAGAAAGGAAATCCGGTACAAACCGGTATGAACATTTTGGCAGGTACAGTACTTTGAAAAACGGTACAATAATCGGTACCAAATCGGTACAGTTGGAGGGTATGCCTCCCAGATTTCAATTCTTCAATCATTGCATTAAAGGAATAGTTCACTTTTGACAGTGAACTATTCCTTTAATATTTTATGATAATAAATAGTTGTACACAGCAAAAGACATATATCAGTACTGTTAATAAAAACAACTCACACTTACTGTAGAATCAGAGGTTCCAGTAAATATATTGTCTACTATTTTTGATAAATTCATTATTGTGTCTGCCAGCAAGCATTAATGTTTTACCACAATCAGTAGAGCAAAGTAAAGTAAAATGGTAAAAAAAAGTGAAAGGACAGACAGAAGGGAAAAAAGATAAGACAGGTGGGGAAACTAATGTGGCAAATTTAAAGGTTCAGTTGAAGGTTACTAATAAATGTATCATTTCACTAATTCACTGAACTTTTAACCGAATGTAAAAAATGGACCAAATGTATAAAACGCACAAAATTAACAAATTTGGTCTACAGCAATAATTTGGTGAACACAATTGCTCTACAGAAATGATTTGGTGAATTGAATTGATAGACTTGTTTTACAAAATTTATTGGCTGAACAAACTTGTTTTACATAGTTTGGTGAACAGAAAAGACAGAATTGTTCAACAGAAATTATTTGGTGGGCAAAATTGTTTCACTGAAATTATTTGGTGAACAGAATTGATTGACTAGTTTTACAGAAATTATTTGTTGAAAAATTTTTTTTTTTGTTTTACAGAAATTATTTGGTGAAAATAGCACAGTTAACACAAAATTAGTGTAAAACCATTGCAAACCCAATAATACATCAGGTAGCATGGGTTTTACGCTAATTTTGGCGCCAGGCCACGGGTTGGGCGTCATTGCTTTAGATAGATAGTCCCCACTATCTCCGCTGCCCTGCCGACTCTTTTGCAGTGCATGCAATCACCAGTTTTGATTCGCATTGCATACACTGCAATAGGGTAACAACAAAGCAATTGCAGGACAGGCAGTGCACATGAATCATGCAATGTTGCGATTTCGCTTCGTAGTGCGATTCTTGCATGCTGCATAGTGGGGCCTTGCTCATAAAAACAAAATAAGGACTGTGCCATTTTCCATTTACAAGAATTTATTTAGGTAATGCATGACAATTACCATTTTTAAAGGGGAAGTGTATCATATGCCAGTCATTAATTGTACACATTTTTTTCTGAAGAGATTAAAGGGAAAGCAAACAATTTACCAGTTTATATTTTTTTTAACAAATATTAGGTTTGCAACAATGTATCAAGCTGCAGGGACACTACCTATGTGTGTTTTAGATACTGAAAATATCGACTATCAGGGGTTTATGGGAAATTCAGTCCGGACTCCGGATTTGCCATTAAAAAAGAGGACAAATCCTGAAATTTCATCTAGAAAACAATATCAAGTGGGCTGTCCTCCTTCTACCTGCTGCCACTTGTAACGTGCACTGAGCAGGACATGGGCAGGATCAGGTTTGGCTAAAATGAAGAAAGTAAACACTGGTGTTGTAGTGCCACTGACTGGCTGCTGCTGCGTGTTTATATTATATTTATATTAGATACAATCCCCAGTGTCACCAAGTTATCAGTCCCATGTAACAAGCATATTACCTGTATCTGTGCCACCATTTTATCAGTTCCATGTGCCAAGCATATTACCCGAGTCTATGCCACCATGTCATCAGTGCCATGTGACAAGCATATTACCAGTGTATGTGCCATGTGCCAAGCATAATACCAGGGTTTGTGCCACCATGTATTCAGTCCCATGTGCCAAGAATATTACCAGTGTCTGTGCCATCATGTTATCAGTGTTATGTGCCAAAGCATATTACCAGTGTCTGTGCCATCATGTTTTCAATGCCAGGTGCCAAGCATATTAGCAGTGTCTGTGCCACCATGCTATCAGTGCCACATACCAAGCATATTACCAGTGTCTTTGCCACCATGTTATCGGTGCCATGTGCCAAGCATATTACCATTGTCTGCGCCACCATGTTATCAGTGCAATGTGGCAAGCATATTACCAGTGTCTTTGCCACCCTTTTATCAATGCCAGTGTGGCAAGCATATTACCATTGTGTGTGCCACTGTGTTATCAGTGCCACGTGCCAAGCATATTACCAGTATCTTTGCCAACCATGTTATAAAGTGCCAGTGACAGTACCTCCCTAATATTGCAGTCTGCCTGTCTATCTATCTATCATCAATCTCTTATTCTCTATAACCAGTTGGATCATGTCAGGAGGAGGGGAAATGTGGTTAGGCAGGGGCCCAACCCCCCTCTACTTCGACCACTGAGTAAAGTTTTGATAGACACTATCTGACATTTAATTATGTGCTGCCTTGTCTGGAAAATGTGTATGTAGAGGGGGTGGTGAGAGCTGCCAATCTGTGTCATTGCTCTGCTCTGGGCATCCTTTAAAGTCTCCTGCCCAGACTGTCACAGTAATGGAAGCAGCACAGCAGTGTCTAAAGTTTAGATTTTCAGTATGGGTGTCTCAGAGATAACTACTGTAAGTTTATAATTAAAGTTTAAACCTGCTGTATCATCCCTCCCACTGGCCTGGGTTAAAACTAGCCCTCCAGATAGCATTAAAGGAGAACTAAACCCACATTTTCACATCCCAGAATCTGAACATTTACCCTCTAAAAACACCAATAAACTGTAAAATAGCAATACAGTAAATAGCATTAAAGTAAATGTTACCACTTAAAGAACTGGATGAAACAAACATGGGTATATATAGTGACTGGCCACACCCCTGATCTCAGTCACATGTTCCCTTGCCTATTCTGTCCTGTAAAAGGATTGGCTAGAGGCTACTAGTGGGTGTGACTAACTGTAACAAGTTCCTGCAGTATCTTAGGACTGAGCATGTGTAAAGAACATAATGGTCAGTGACCACACTGTGCAATACTGAAACACTGGGAAATAAGACACAAACCTCCCACCACCCTTTAGATCACAAGCTGGGTGTCATCAGAACCCTGCAACACAGAACTGAGAACATCCCCACTAGCACAGAGGCGAAGGCTAAAGAAATGAAACATCTCTTAAAACTTGTGGATATCCAGACTGGGCCTTTGTCAAAAGAAGTAGAAGGAAAGAAAAGAACACGAATACCAACAGTGAAGGGGAAAAGCAAGACAGGAGAAAGAACATGGTCATCCCATATGTAGCAGGGGTCTCTGAGAAATTAAGAAAAACACTGTATCCCTGTCTGCTTTAAACCGAACGACACACTGAGGCAGCAATTGGTACATCCAAAAGACCGAATACCGAAACACAAGAAAAGCGACATCATATACACAGTGCAGTGCAGTGAAGAGTGCTCTGATTTGTATGTGGGGGAGACCAAACAGCAACTGCATCAACAAATGGCCCAGCACAGAAGAGCTAATTCCTCGGGTCCTGCAAGGAACCTGACTGGTTCAAGAGAGGTGTCAAGGAGGCCATTTATGTGAAAATAAAGAAACCAAGCCTAAATAGGGCTGGGGGGTTTCGACACCGACTGTCTGCATGTACAATGGGCGTTCCTATAACACCTCTTAGCCACTATCCAATCATGCCCTTAACACCTGGGTGTGATATGCTAATTGGGATTTTCCAGGGTACACAATTGCCACAGATTCTTGTACAAGTCATTCTTAATTGAGAAAGCCAGTCGGATGACTAGCGAAACGTCTTCAAGAACTAAACTTCAAGTCCAGTTGATCTAATTGAATACAACAGATACACAAACCTTGTGTTAGAAAGTTACATTTCTCAACAACCATATTAAAATGAGAGGTGAGACACTGATTATGGTTTTTATATCCCGGAGATCTGCCTTCTGTAAGGTACTTACCTGGGCGTCCGCTCCAGCGACCATCCGCTAGGCGGCGCTCCGGCCCCAGTGACGCTAACGCTCGCTTGCGCGTCTTGCGCGAGCGCCGTCATGACGTCACCACGCAGGGGCGCCGGCCGGCGCGAAGTTTGAAATAGCCTCTCCTCCCTTCCCTAGACGCCCGCTTGTCAGTTGTTATTGGCGTCTAGGGTTTTTGCTGTTAGGATCGGTGCTCAGTCTCCAGTACATTCTAGTATCCAGCCTCAGTCTCCAGTGTATTCCAGTATCCAGCCTCAGTCTCCAGTGTATTCCAGTATCCAGCCACAGTCTCCAGTGTATTCCAGTACCCAGCCACAGTCTCCAGTGCATTCCAGTGTTCAGCCACAGTCTCCAGTGCATTCTAGTATCCAGCCTCAGTCTCCAGTGTATTCCAGTATCCAGTCACAGTCTCCAGTGTATTCCAGTATCCAGCCACAGTCTCCAGTGCATTCCAGTCTCCAGCCACAGTCTCCAGTGCATTCCAGTATCCAGCCACAGTCTCCAGTGCATTCCAGTATCCAGCCACAGTCTCCAGTGCATTCCAGTATCCAGCCAGTCTCCAGTGCATTCCAGTATCCAGCCACAGTCTCCAGTGCATTCCAGTATCCAGCCACAGTCTCCAGTGCATTCCAGTATCCAGCCACAGTCTCCAGTGCATTCCAGTATCCAACCACAGTCTCCATTGTTCCAGCATCCAGTTCCCACTACTTCCTCCTTCATCCAACTAAAACGTAAGTCTTCCATGTACTCTACCCCAACGGAGTCAGGGCAGCGTTTTACCTTCTAATTCAATGTTGTTCTGGGGATTCAGTTGTCCTTTAAAGTCAGCCCTCTAATTCATTACCCAGTGTTAGTCATCCCTCCAGTTTAATTGCCGGTGTTAGTCAGCCCTCCAGTTCAATAGCCGGTGTTATTGAGACCTCCAGTTCATTACCGTGTTAATCATTCCCCCAGTTTATTCATTTGGTTTCTTCTTCTCCTACTTCCTTCCTTTTCTTCCTTCTTCTTCCTCCTGTATCTCCTCCCACAGTTATTGAGCTAGAGACATGAAATTCAGTACAGATGTGAGGGGCATACAAGAAAAGCGTGCTATTAACTAGCTAAGGAATCCGCGGAAGCGAATTTCAGAACATTTTTTCCCATAGACTATAATAGTAACAATCCTCAATGTCCTCATAATTGCCATTATTGAGTTTTAAAATCTGCAGCACAAACACACACATTCCCTTCAAAAATACGTCCTTTCAAGCCAAATTCAAAGTTTATACTTAAACTTTCCCTTTCAAGTTACCCAGTTTTAGTCAGCCCTCCACTTTATTATCTGGTGTTAGTTAGCCCTCCAGTTCATTAGTCAGTGTTAGTCAGCCCTCCAGTTCATTACCCAGTGTTAGTCATCCCTCCAGTTCATTACCCAGTGTTTAGTCATCCCTCCAGTTTATTACCCAGTGTTAGTCATCCCTCCAGTTCATTACCCAGTGTTAGTTATCCCTCCAGTTCATTACCCAGTGTTAGTTATCCCTCCAGTTCATTACCCAGTTTTAGTCAGCCCTACAGTTTATTACTCAGTTTTAGTCAGCCCTCCAGTTGATTCGCCAGAGTTGTTAGCCCTCCATTTTATTAGTCTGTTACTGTTTTCTTAACCACATGATACACTTAAATTTGTAGGCAACAATGTGAAATTACCCAGTGTCTTGGGTAATGGGTGTAATCTAAATGGGTGTAATCTAAATAAAGTGGGCATGGTCAAAAACAATCTCTCCCATTTTCCAATCTTTTGCATTTCAAAATGTTGGGAGGTTTCATTGCTCTGTTGCTGCCCCTCACCTGAGATGGAAATAAACAGTGGCAATGCACAGGGCAGGAAGGAGGAGTGTAGAGGGCCACTTGGTTATGGAAAACAGAAGCTATTGAAGGAGAATATTTTGGCCTCTGAATGGATGAATTTTGGACTCTCCTCTTTCCAACACCCAAAGACACCCAAAAAAGGACAGACTCCAACCATCAAGAGCTGTGTCTCCATGCTTTGCAGCATTACTGTATTTGTAGGGATGGAGCAGAGCCTTCTTAAAACAGAAGGTATCTTGCAGTCTCATGCTATATAAATAGCATTGGCCACAAAATCTTCATAAAATTTCATACTCCCAGGTTTCCCAGAGAAAGGGGCGGATATATACAAAATTTCTCCTCTATGTCCTATAGATAATGCATGTTTCCAGAAACGCTGGCTTATTAACATGCAATAAAGCTTATGGTATAGCTTTTTGTTTGTATTTGTAGGGGTCAAATATGGGATTTGATCAGCTGCACACAGGACTGCAGTATTATAGCCAAATTGGGGGACAATGCTGCACGAAATCTTGAACAGTTGCAAGCCTGTAGTAGCATCACAGATTGCCACACAACAGGATAAATGTAACAGATGGGAGAGTTGAGAGGCTACATAGTAGAAACTTCTCAATGCAGGGTTCCTAAGGGTGGCCACCAATAGGTCAGAGTCTCCTTGACCTTCTATTGCTGCTGGATCCTGCTGTGTTCTGTCCCATACACACAAATCAAGTAGATGGAAAAAAGTAATGGGCAGTCCCAAACACAGAGTCTTCAGTGTCTGGTACTGCCCATTACTTTTTTCCTAAGGGTGGCCCAGTTCAGTTAATGCTGCCCAGTGGCCCATACAAATGACTAAAGAAGTGCTTCCAGAATTAAAAAAGAAACTTTAAAGGAAGAAATAAAAGTATTTGATATGTGATAATATATGTATATATGTAATATGGGTTATTGCGGATTTTACACTTACGGTATTCTATGGGGCTGCACCATTTCGAAATGTTTTTATTGCACTGCTCCCATAGTGCAAAACTTAATGGGGTATTTTAAGGAATGTTAAGCACAAAGACAAGTGTCTTACCGTTCTGCGATCCTGAGATGCAATAATGGATGTTGTTGTATCGCAGGATTGTGGCAAGGTAAGACAATCATAATTGCGGTATTAAATCTGCCCATTAAAGAGCAACTGTGGTCTCCAAGCAGCAGGAAGTAATATTGCTGCACCTTCCCAGCAATAACTCACAAATTCTATCTAGAGATGTGAATTATATTTTATTTTGAAGGTACATTGGAAGGCTTTTTATATCATCCTTAGTTTGGAAGAATTGGAGACCACAGTTACCCTTTAATATTTTAGTCAAAAGAATATTTTTAATTAATTTAGCTCTTCCCAGGCAAAACTTTAATTTGAATTTTCAGTTTGAATTAATGTATCAGCCGTTCGACATGAAAAGGGAAAAAAGTCTACAGAAGCTATCAACAGATAATAGCTGCTAAAAAGGACAGCGTACGCATGCATGTGGCCCTCAGGCTTTACCTTGTCAGGTCTGCAATATAGCGTGCTATCCTCTTAATTAGCATAAAACCTATGCTACTCGGTACCCAGGTTAGAGACAGTTTTACACTTGTGATGCCTGTGCTAATTCCAAATACTGTAGCCCAGTACAAAATCTTCAAATGAAATATGTACAGGGCTATGTAGCATTGCCTAGAGGAGACAATAGAGAGTGATACCGGCTCTCAGTAAATAGCCCTAATACTGTTGTGACTTTGTGAAGTTGAGCCAACCCTTGGCCAAAGCTTATCTCTGATGATCACAAACTTATTTGCAGCCCCCATTAGGAATTATTTCAGCTTTTTTTTTTCACGTTTCCATTCTTTAGTTGGGTTTTTTTTTTTGCCTTCCTCTGCATCAACTGTTAGGTAGGGTTAAAAAGGAGGGTGAAAAGGTTGGACTTGATGGACGCATGTCTTTATTCAACCTCAATTACTATGTTACTATGCTAAATGTATTAGTGTTTCACTGTTGAATGTTCTTTTTTAATTTGCAATGTTTTTCTATTCTTTTGAGCTGTTTTATGTTTTTTATGCTACAAAGAGGTGCAAAAGTTTGTAATGCTGTAATCCCTGCTACTCAATGTAATATGGTGTTAGTGTGGGTTTTACTGTAATTTTCTATGGAGCACCTGATTTAATACACATTGGGGAAGATACATGGAAATAGATGGCTGTATGGTTGCCAGGATCCTAGTCATTAAAAAAACTATGATTAGCACCCTCCAACCTCCCTAGCAGCTGCCCTAGGTCACTTATGCCTAGAAATAGCCCTGCATGTATGCACCTACAGTGAATAAAAGGGTGGTTCAAATTTACAAATGTGGATTTGTACAGGAATACAAGTCAGTTTGTAGCATATTGCTTATGAATGACCGTTACTGGGTTATAGAATAGAAACTGCTGATTAAAATGATTTATCACTAAAGACCATCTTTGTGAATCAGATACAAAATGGTTATCAGCACTTTCAGTTCTACAAGTTAGAGTAGGAACAGCTACTGAAATTTAACTAACATTCATAAGCAGTATGCTACACTGTGACTCTCCCCCCATAAAACTACTTATTCACATACAGCTGCTTAGTTGGGATATGTTATTTAGTCTGAATTCCTTCTTTTAATACAAGACATGCACTTACTGTATATCTGACATACTGTACAATACAATATGTATTTAGTATGATTTTACATATCTGTTGTAGACTGCTACTTACTGTTTTCTTTTGTAACCCTTCCTCAGCTTCAGAATAATTGCCTGCAAACGAAAATGTTAACACTAACTACAACAAAGTGCTTACATCTCAAAAATATACTTGTTTTAGCATTTGGAATTTTACTTTTGTATACTGCATATATGGGACTTCAGACTTTGCAGGTAAGAATAAGATAATACGGTAACCCTCAGAATTTTCCTACTGATCAAATAAAATAACTTGTTCAGCTCTTCTCTAAATACGATTTTAATAACCCTTTACTTTTTCCCATTTACCTTCTTACCGCTCTTTGAAAATAATCTTTAAGTTAAGTATAGTTGTTTTAAAAGCAGCCATTTGGTATGATTGCACGACAATTTGTAGTATAACTAGATATGTGAAATATAGAAAAACAATTTAAACATAGATTTTTTTTCCCACTGAATCACGCCTTTAATTTATTGTATGGCTTGCTATAGATATTATACAGTTTTAGAAAGCAGCCTTCTGAGGTCCCTCTTGTTAACAGTTAAAAATCTTTCCATTAGTATAGCTATAGGCCAAAACAATCTGGGGAGTCTTATTGGAAGGGGGTGGGCTATATTTCACCATTAATGCTTATTTACATTCTTGTGGATTTTGTGTGAAGCTGAATTATGCAAAGAGAATTAATCAGATGAATTTCCTTAAATTTTAAAATATAATTGTTTAGAAGCTCGTTACAGGAAGAAGACAGGATCATTTGCTTCACTATAATTGGATGATGCTTGGGTCAGTTAATGAAAGGGAGGGAAACTGTTTAAGCAAAGTTACACACTGTATATAAAGTACATTTCAGCTAGCAGAGGGAAAGGATCCTGTATATCCCTATAAACGGTGGGAGGAGCCTCTCCACCCTACTGGCCCTGGTTCTAATACATATAACTCCTAGTCTGGCAGAGATAAAAACTGGTCTAAAAACCCTAATGCTGAGAGAAAATAGCAATCAAAAGTTGGATGTGTTAAAAAAAGAAACATGCAATTAAACAAACACCTAAGATCTGCAATTGGCGTGCTAGAAGTTGCTAAGCTCAGCAGACAGACAAGCCAGGTGAGTCCAGGCAGTTAACAGTCACTGGCTGGTGCTCATGTACATGGGGTCTGGAGGTGGAGTGCAAGTTAATAAAGACAGGTCCCCCTCCGTGGTGCGCTACTATCAAGCTTTTGTATATCTCTTGTTTGTTCCCATGATGTCATAACCATTTCACAACTTTTATTGTATTGTGTGACTGTGAGCGTTAAGTTTTGATTTTTGCACAACTTGAAAAGTCTTTAATTTAGTGTAAAAAAACGAGTGCCATAATTATTGCAAAATGAATTGCATTGCTCAGAATGTGCTGTTTCAAAAAGTTGTTTCGGCTGCAGGCTGTTAGAATAAACTGTTGCTTGTGAGTCCAACAGGGCTATGTAATAAAAGTTAATTTTGCCCCAACCAATCAAATAATAGATTTCTAATGGTAAATAACATCTGATTGGTTGGAGCAAAAGTCGCACCATTTTTAACTGTAAGAACGTTTATTACATTGTCTCTGTTTTTGATTTAGAGAGAGATAGCTAGATATCATGTAAAGGAAAGAGACAATGCAGAAAATAAATGATGAACAAATGTGAACGAAGAAGAAAAACAAAAATGACTGCAAAAGGGGGAAATAGAGGAAAATAAAACAAAAAATGAAGAAAAATTAAAAATTAAATCTGTTAGTAAGTTACAATGAAAGTTGCCTGTATATGGCTATCTTTCTATCTTTAGATCTATCTATCTATCTATCTATCTATCTATCTATCTATCTATCTATCTATCTATCACATCAGTGAAACATGTTGGGATCCCTATCACTTTGCAATTAGTGCAGCCCCACTGATAACATTTATTACGTGTGCCCCTACTAGACTAAATGATCTGGCCACCCAATTGTTACATTTACTTTAAGACATGGATGCCTAAAATCTACATGCTAAAAGGCTAGTTTGTATTGACTGCTAAACAGCTTTCCAATTAGATTTTATCACTTTTACCTTTCTTACTTACAGTATACAGTCTCATACACACAGATTAAATCTACTATTTACAAATGACAGAAACAAACGAACAAAAGAAATAAAAACTATGAAGTTAAGAGAAAGAGTAAAGGCGAAAAAAAATGCACATGTCCTATAAGCACAATCTTAGCTTATAACGTAATTAATGCGGCTTTTTAGTGCTAGAGACACAGCTGAAAGCAGAACACTGCATTAAAAGATTTCAAACTCGACTAATTTGTTACTCCACAAATTAATGTTTTACACATTTTGTGTTTTTTTTGTATACAGAGCAGCCTTAACAAAATTGAAGGACTTGGTGTTGCATCTCTAAGTGTAATGTATGTTTCCCTCAGTATTTCATCATTACTGCTCCCTCCTATACTAATTAAACGAATAGGGTGCAAGTGGACCATTGTAGTCTCTATGTTCTGTTTCATTTCCTATTCTCTGGGCAACTTCTATCCAAGTTGGTAAGATTTTTACTTTCTACTTTTTATACGTATTGCATATAAAATATTATATGTATACCATATATTTTCTATAAATATGTATTATTAAAGAATGACAACATTTCAAAAATGAAAAATGTAAAAATAAAAAAAAATGAATGCAGAAACCTTCAACCCCCCCCCCCCCCCAAAAAAAACCCCATTCATCTTTTACATTTGCTAATGATGCTTTGGAACTGATATCATGTAGCCCAGTTGGCAGATAGGTTTGGTTGATTCTTAGCTTAATAAAGCAACAAGCTAAGGTGATATTGTTTGTAAAAGGGTTTGCTGTGCTAGGGGACAGGATCGTTGGATGAGTAGGTTGGATGAGATTCTAAACCAGCAAAGAGGGTGGGGGTGGCAAGCAAGTGTATTATGGGGAAGCCAGTGGAGTTGAGGGACCGGGACTAAAATGGGTGGAGAAGGCGTGAGGGAGAGTATAATTGTTAGGGAGATCCCACTGTTATAGGTATAATAGGTAACTGAAAGACTTTAGAAAGTATAAGGCTGAGGCCACATTACAATGCACCAAAGCACGCATGTTATCGCACACAATTGCATGTTCGATTTTGGTGCATTACCATGCATTATCTCGTGTTTGCGCATGCGATTTCGCTATTTTCAACGAGAAAACGCAATGCGATTGCGCAAAAAATGCCAAATGGGAACAGATGTGCAATCTCATGCGCATCGGAAATCACAGGAATTTTCGTGTACCCACAATTTCCATGTGTTATGGCACTGGGAAGAGCCTTTTGGGGCTAGAGGGGTCCTGCAGCTCGAAACCGGGACACCCGTTGGCTCTTAGAAGGAGGAAAAAAAATTCTGCCTCTGATGAAGTATGGTCTCACATGAAACGTGTCAGTCCTGGACGTTTGTATCTATGTTTGATATTCAATACATTTATTTGCTTTTTACGGGAATCCTTAGTTTGTTTCCGGGTGCTCGGCTTCGTTTGTCTGCTTGATCCTATGTTTGCTGTTGCTGGTCTTGTGAAGGGCCTGGGGTCTGGATGCACCCGGGCCACTATCTTCTTTGGGTAAGTCCCATGTATATACTATTTACCTACTCCTTTACCTGCCAACGAGAGATCTGTGTGTATGCCACTGAGTGACGAGGGCTTGGGGAGGTGTCCACCCAGCCCTACCAATGGAGCATGTAGGTCTCTTGTACTTTTATTGTACATTGCAGTTTAATTGTTACATTTCCTTACTACACTTTATATTCATTGTTACTTTATTTTAGTTTCTGAAATTGTTAGGTCAGATAGTCTGATCACCATTATCTTTGTTGTTTATGGGGAAAAATTCCTTCCTGACTCCAAGTGGCTATCGGAAATATCCCTGGATCAACTCTACTATATATATCAATAACAGTAACTTGCAACATTCTTTGTTTGCAGAAACTCATCCAGCTTTTTTTTGAAACTGACCAATGAACCTGCCATAACAACGTCCACTGGAAGACAGTTCCATAGCCTTACCGTTCTCACAGTGAAAAACCCTTTCCGAACTTGAAGCCTAAACCTTTTTTCTTCAAGTCTTAAGGGATGTCCTCGTGTCCTCTGACATGTTCTATTGGTGAACAATGCCCCAGATAGTTTATTGTACGGCCCGTTAATGTATTTATACACAGTAATCATATTCTCTCTAGCATACATAATTGTAACTTTTCCAGCCTCTCTTCATATTCAAGCTCCCCCAATCCCCATATTTATTTAGTTGCCCTTCTCTGAACCCTTTCCATTTCAAAGATGTCCTTTTTGTACACAGGATTCCAAAATTGCACTGCATATTCCAAATGAGGCCTTCTCCCTTGAATCCATACCTCTCTCTTTATACAAAACAATACCATGCTGGCTCTGGCTGTTGCCGCCTGGCACTGCTTGCTACCTTTTAGTTTGTTATCCACCAAAACTCCAAGATCCATTTCCAATAGGAATTCACTTAACACAGAGCCATTTATAGTATAAACAGCACAAGGATTTTTAAGTCCAAAATGCAGTCACATTTCTCAACATTAAATCTTGTCTGCCACTTAGCATCCCAATGTGACAATCCATCTAGATCCACCTGCAACAATTGCACATCCCCTGATGTTTTTAATGATTGACAAAGTTTTGTTTCGTCAGCAAACACAGAAACCTTGCTGACAATACCCACTTCCAAATCATTAATAAACAGATTAAATAGAAGCGGACCCAACACAGAACCCTGTGGCACCCCACTTAGCACTTTAGTCCATATTGAAGAAGCCCCATTAACAACTACTCTCTGTATCCTATTTCCTTTTTGGAAACCTGGTTGCGCAACCAATTTGGAACCAACTCCTTATCAGCCACGTTTGCAATAGAAAGGGCCTACCGAAGGCCCGCCAAACCCCCTCTACCTGGAGCTAGACCTAGGCCTATGATTGCAAGACTGTTAAATTGTAGAGACCGTGACCACATCCTGCGGCTGGCACGCACTAAAGAATCCCTTACCCTGGAAAATGCTACTGTGACGCCCCGGAATCCCCAAGTATCCCTTCAGCACAGATACCCCAATCTAACACCACTTGCTTCACCAATAGCCAAGCCCCTGTTTGCCGGGAGGCTAGTAGCGCCTCACCGGACACGGTTGCCCCCTGGACTTAAAGTGCAAAATATCTGTGCTGAGGCCGGGGATACTCAAGGAAACCAGGAGCGCAACTAACAACAGGGCACAACTAGCTCAGAGCTAGGAAGCGTGGAACAAAATCGGAATCCAAAAGCAGAAACAGGGACGGAGCCAGAAGTCGATACACAGGAGTCAGACAACCAGTCGGAGTACAAGGGAGAAGGCAAAAGAGTAGTCAAGGCAAGCAGAAGTCAGGGCAGGCAGCAGCGGATCAGGAACGAGAACAGGCAAAGATCAGGAACCGAGGAAACTGGACAATAATATCACACCACTATTAAGGGAAACCACAAACTATATCGGGCAATGAGGCAGGCAAGGACAGGAAGCTAAATAGGAGACAAGAGCCAATGAAACGACAAGAAAGAACTAGGCAAAATAGGATAGGATAATTGAAATTTGAATTTCCCGCTCAAACGGTCTAGACCAATCAAAAGCAGTGAGGTATTGGCCAATACCGCCTCTGCCCCTCAACTGCTAGACAGCAAGCTAAGGGACAAAAAGGCAACCCGTCGGTTCGTGCGTGAAAGGCGAACAACACTAGCGAAAGCGAGTACGTTGCGAACGCATGCCCGGAAGCGAAACACCCGAGCGAGGAGAGGGATCACCGCCGGAACGGGTGTTGGGTAAGTGAATACTGACAGCTACTATATCCATTTTTCTAGATTTTTCTATCGAACTGCAGTTTCTGCGTTTCGCAGGGCAACGTTCCTGGAATGTCAATACCCAGTACTCCATGGCTTATCCAGCATGGCTAAGGATAGCACATAATGGTCGAGTACACTTTTTTGAAACTCCCACAGCAGCTATGGAGTGGCTTGAATCTGGCCCAGGCCACTAACTTAAAACAAACTAAGTAAAAATGTCTAACTAGAGAATACCCTCTGCTAATATAAATCTATAAATCTAACTCTACAAGACTGTAAGTAATATATATGAACACAACCACAATGAGAAGGCACTTCTATGCTATTTAATGTATATCGACCATCTGGTTACGCACTGTTATACAACACAATCAGGGTTATTAAATAAAAGTTCTTCAGGGTTATTCAATAAAAGTTCTTATCGTTTAAAATGGTGCTAATTTTGCCCCAACCAATCAGATTTTAGCTTACAAATGTTAAATAAGATCTGATTGGTTGGGGCAAAATTAGCACCATTTTAAACAATAAGAACTTTTATTGAATCTCCCTGAATGAGTCCACAATGGTTAATGTACTGCAAGTACACTACACTAAACTAATATGCTGGATATACATACCCTTTCTTTCTACCTTCTCTTCTATCAAATGCTATAGACAATATGCAACAAGGAATTGTAAACCATATACTGTGGTAATTCATTATATGAGATTTTGGAATCGCAATGCTACTACACTAAATACCCAATATTGGATACAGAAATATGCAGAAATATACAAAATGTATTATAATTCTCAGTTATAATCTCTGGAGGGGGAGATCTGCTGAAATTTGTTGGGATCGAACTTCCTGTTTGAGATATATACCTCAGGCAATAGGTGCGACCTAAACACTGTATGGGCCTTGTACCCCTTATATAATTCTGGTACTGTTACTGAATGTTTCCTCTTCATCCGGTCTATCCCTCTTTTCCTTTTTTTATGTCTATACTTGTCTATCTTTTTCTATACTTTACTTCAGCTATCCCTTTATCTATGGGTATTTATACTTAACTGCCCAGATACTTCATCTATCTCACTAAGCGATACTGATATACACCTGGTATATGGTTTAGTAAAATATCCTCCAGTTGTGTCCGGAATTTCCTATCATACTATAGCCAAATTAAGAAATAATTCCAGTCTTTACAAAAATTGATAAATAATTTGGGGAACTAATATGTGCGGGGAAGTGTATATTACTAGTTAATTTGGCTTGAAAAAGCCAAATTACTGTTCTTTCTATTTCTTCTTCTTCTTGTTCTTTTTCTTCTTCCGAAATGCGGGGCATATAAGAGAAGTGTGCTGTCTTTTAGCTAAGGAATCCTCGGAAGCGTTACGGCATTATCTGCGAATTTCCGGACAATTTTTCCCATAGACTATAATGGTAACAATCCTCAAATGTGGATATTTTAAAACAGTTTGTTTCATGGTCATAAATACAAATGGTGATACCGCCAACCCCCCACACAGACACAGGTACACCCACCTACTGGAAGCCTTATTTAAAGGGTAACTAAAGTCAAAAAAACTAATTTAGTTTTCAATTCAACTAAAAACTAATTTAGATAGTTTTATAGTTATAAACACAAAAAAGACAGACCCAGGTACACACACCTACTGATTTACTTATCCAGTACAGTGGCAGCCATACTTAAAGGGTAACTAAAGTCAAAAAAACTAATTTAGATTTTCCTCAATAAAAGATAGTTTTTATGGTTGTAAGCACAAAAAAGACATACCTCTCAACCAGACCCAGGTACACACACCTACTGATCTACTATCCATTACTGTGGCAGCCATACTTAAAGGGTAACTAAAGTCAAAAAAATGTAGATTTATCCTCAATAAAATATAGTTTTATGGTTGTAAACACAAAAAAGACATACCCCCTTAACCAGACCCAGGTACACACACACCTACTGATCTACTTATCCATTACTGTGGCAGACATACTTAAAGGGTAACTAAAGTCAAAAAAGCAAATATTGATCAATAATCAAAAGAGTATGGCACACACTCTCTCACACACACACACAACACACTCTCTCTCAAACACACTCACTCACACACTCTCTCAAACACACACACTCTCACACACTCACACTCTCTCAAACACACACACACGCTCTCTCTCAAACACACACACACACACTCTCACACACTCTAACACACACACACACACACACGCACTCAGTCTGGGAGATAGTGAAGTTGTTAGGTTACCTGTCCTACATACATTGGTACAATCTGGGAGACTTATATAGGGCCCAGGGCTCAAAAAGGCCCAAATAGGGCCCAGGATATATAAAAACCCCAGGACACAAATAGGGCCCATTGCCCATGACACATATAGGGCCAAATAGGGCCCCAGACAGATATAAGGCCATATAAAGCCCAGGACACAAATAGGGCCTAGCCCACAGAAAACCCCCCGCCCAAACTCCACACCCCCCCCCCCCCCCCCCCGGCCCCCCCCCCCCAAAAAAAAAGACAAAATGCACTTACACATTATGCAAGTACACAGTGATTTCACTCACGGTCCAGCCACAAAGCCACTCACTGGTCTCAGTAATACTGTGCCTGCCACAACACCCTCCTTAGTCAGCTTCTGCGATCCTTGTGGCAACGCTCCCAGGTAGCTCTGGTACCGGCACCTCCCACTCAGTGCGTAAGACACTATGCACAGAGGGGCGTACTGGGGATGTACTGCGTGACCAATCAGTGTAGTAGAGGGTCAGCAGCGCCGTGATTGGGTCCTGACTCTCCTTTCAAAGACCGCCCTCGGCAGCCTCAGCGGCGCACACAGGTATTTAAAGGCACAGACATTTAAATGAAAAAGGGAAGAAAAAAAACGGACAGACTGGCGGCCGCCTTTTGGATTTTCACAGGGGTGCCGCCATGAGCAAAATTTTCTTACTGCTTCATGTAAGGAGCGGCACTGCTTGCCAGAGGCATTTCCGATCACTCCCCTGTACAATTACTATTGGAAGCATCGGATAAAATGCCTACATTCAGAACATGGAAATTCAATCCTTTTTGGATAACGCTTTTCCCTAATCCAGACGCAATACTATATTGGGATTCTCTAAAGGCGTTTATCCAGGGATGTTTGCATGCTACTGTCTCACATGCTTGTGAAGGTTCTCATTCATCCAGGTCATGGTATATCTGTTGTATTCAATTAGATCAACTGGACTTGAAATGTAGTTCTTGAAGACTTCGCTAGTCATCCGACTGGCTTCTCACATTCAGAATGACTTGTACAAGAATCTGTGGCAATTATGTACCCTGGAAAATCCCAATTAGCATATCACAGCCAGGTGTTAGGGTGTGATTAGATAGTGGCTAAGAGGTGTTATAGGAACGCCCAGAGTAAGGTGTTAAAACAGCATTGTACATGGCAGACAGTTGGGTTAGACAGTTGGGTTAGTTGGGATCCCACCAGCCGTTACAAGAAAAGAGTCATAGACTTACTACAACAGCTTCAAAAGGATAAAGCCATTGACCGAGCAATGTATCATCGCCTCTACCCTGGTGAGGCACATCCATGCATATATGGACTCCCAAAGATACATAAGGAAGGGGCCCCACTAAGTATAGTATAGTCAGCAGCATCAACTCTGTAACATACAAGGTGGCAAAATATCTAGCTAACATCTTAGGACCTTTGGTGGGAAGTTCTAAGCATCACATCCAGAACTCTCAGGATTTCACCAACAAGATTGAAGATATAGTACTCGGTGTAGAAGAAACTATGGTGTCCTATGATGTGACATCTCTCTTCACTTGTATACCCACCAAGGAGGCTGTTGACATGGTGAGAAAACGGCTGGGCCAAGACAGCACTCTTACCAGCAGAACTGATCTCAACCCAGAACAGGTGTGTTCCTTACTGGACTTGTGCCTGAATACCACCTATTTCAAATACAGGGATAAGTTCTATAAGCAAAAACATGGATGTGCTATGGGATCTCCAGTTTCACCCATTGTGGCCAACCTTTACATGGAGGAGGTAGAAACACAGGCGCTTAATACCTTTAAGGGCATAGCACCCAGCCACTGGTTCAGATATGTGGATGACACTTGGGTTAAAATCCACCAGAAGGAAGTACAAGCTTTCACAGAACACATTAATGCGGTAGACCAAAACATCAAATTCACAAGGGAAGAGGTACAAAACAACAAACTGGCTTCTGCTTTCTTGGACGGCTTGGTAAGAAGTCAGGGAGAATGGTAACTGGCTGGGGGAGGGAAGTAGAGGTTTACAGAAAACAACACACACAGATCAGTATTTGATGTTTGACTCCCACCACCCTTTAGATCACAAGCTGGGTGTCATCAGAACCCTGCAACACAGAAGCCGAGAACATCCCCACTAGCACAGGGCGAAGGCTAAAGAAATGAAACATCTCAGAGGAGCCCTTAAAACTTGTGGAATCCAGACTGGGCCTTTGTCAAAAGAAGTAGAAGGAAAGAAAAGAACACGAATACCAACAGTGAAGGGGAAAAGCAAGACAGGAGGAAGAACATGGTCATCCCATATGTAGCAGGGGTCTCCGAGAAATTAAGAAGAATTTTCAAAAACACCGTATCCCTTTCTGCTTTAAACCGAACAACACACTGAGGCAGCAATTGGTACATCCAGAAAGACCCAATACCTAAACCAAAAAAGCGACATCATATATGCAGTGCAGTGCAGTGAAGATGCTCTGATTTGATTGGGGGAGACCAAACAGCAACTGCATCAACGTATGGCCCAGCACAGAAGAGCCAATTCCTCGGGTCAGACTCAGCCGTGTACCTGCATCTTAAGGATAAAGACATACCTTTGAAGATTGTAATGTTAACTCTGGCGAAGGAACGTGACTGTTCAAGAGAGGTGTTAAGGAGGCCATTTATGTGAAAATAAAGAAACCAAGCCTAAATAGAGGTGGGGGGGTTCGACACCAACTGTCTGCCATGTACAATGCTGTTTTAACACCTTACTCTGGGCGTTCCTATAACACCCTTAGCCACTATCTAATCACACCCTTAACACCTGGCTGTGATATGCTAATTGGGATTTTCCAGGGTACATATTGCCACAGATTCTTGTAAAGTCATCCTGAATTGAGAAAGCCAGTCGGATGACTAGCGAAACGTCTTCAAGAACTACATTTCAAGTTCAGTTGATCTAATTGAATACAACAGTATACTGTCCACATATTAAATAACTAATATGAATTATGTTAGAAGAGGCACAATTAGCAAGCAGAGTCCGCACAACAGAAAACACCTACACAACTAATCCTACTGAAAAAGATAGACAAGTATGGCAAACAACACTGAGACTATACAGAGAAAGCTTAGCGAAGCAGTTTTTTGTACAACCAACTTCTATGAAGCTGCAAACCAGTCAGCTAAATTATTACATTCCTAGCAAAAAATGATACACCAACACAACTATTCTGGCAATAAAAAACACATCACAATGTATAGTCACTACAGAAATACACAATGATTTGTTAAATACTACAGGAACCGCACACCACCAATAAACAAAATCACAACAAGAATTAAACATCTATTTAGATAATATCCCATTTCCACAATTATATCAGGAACATAAAAAACTTTTAGACACCCATCACTAAGGAAGAAATTCAACAGCTATAGAGGGACTAAATTCTGGGAAATCACCTGGCCCAGATGGCCTACCTATAGAATATCTAAAAAATACAAGGAAATTCTTACCCCACACTATTAACCATGTACCAACAATCATATGAAACAAAATGCCTTCCCTATAACCTATATGAAGCAAATATAATCCTATTATTGAAACCTGACAAGGAACCTTCCGAAGGCAGTTCATATAGTCCAATATCTTTATTAATAATGACTACAAAATCCTACCTAAAGCATTATCCAACGCTTCAATGAGTCATTACTACCATAATACTCAAAGACCAGTCAGGCTTCATGCCTGGTAGGTCAACCTCAACCATATTAGGAAAGTACTTACACATCTGATAATAGACCATGATATTTGGGGAGCAGATTATGGTTTCTCTGGATGCCCAAAAGCATTCAACTCGGTCGAATGGCCTTTTCCCTGGACATGTTTAAAAGGTTTGGAATTGGGGAAATATTTATTGCATATAAACAACTCCTTATCTAAACAGTTTATATTAACGAGAGGCACAAGACTGCCCTATATCTCCATATCTTTTTGCAATAGCCATCGAAGCATTAGCCATCCAAATCAGGTGGATTCCAACTGGGAACATATGAGGAGACCATAGGGCTCTAGGCTGAGGATGTAATCTTATATCTAAACAGTGAAAATGACTCCTTACACACTGCTATGCAGATTATTGGAAAATTTGGAAATACTCAGGCTTAGTGATGAGGTGGACTGGCCCTACCAGACTTACGCTTATATTATCTGGCATCTCAAACGAGATATATTCAGAATTGGCTAACAAATCCAAACAACCACAATACAGACAACACACACACACTCAGTATCTCAATTTGTGTTGAGATACTTGAATATGCCTAACAAACATATTATAGGTAATGATACACTACTGCAATACACCAATTTTGAAGAGTTTGGAAAAGACACAAAACTAACTAATATTCCAAAGCCACGAATGCACCTCTTATGGAATAACTGGATGCAGAACTAGCGGCCTTCCCAGGCGCCTCTGACTGGTCTAGACTTGGGATCACAGAGTTTGGGCATATAATTCAAAGCAATAGATTAATATTTAATGAGGATTTACAAACAAAAGTATGATTTTCCTCTGTATTATGGGTATAGGTATTTTCAATTGAAAGGCTGTTTAATGGCACAATTTTGGTTGGCTGAGGTATCTCTTTCTAACCACTCCATTATAGGTATATACTAGATATAAGATTACATCCTCAGCATAGAGCCCTATGCTTCCTCATATGTTCCCAGTTGGAATCCACTGATTTGGATGGCTAATGCTTCGATGGTATTGCAAAAAGATATGGAGATATAGGGCAGTCTTGTGCCTCTCGTTAATATAAACTGTTTAGATAAGGAGTGTTTTATGCAATAAATATTCCCCAATTCCAAACCTTTTAAACAGTCCAGGGAAAAGGCCATTCGACCGAGTTGAATGCCTTGGGCATCCAGAGAAACCATAATCTGCCCCCCAAATTATCATGGTCTATTATCAGATGTGTAAAGTACTTTCCTAATATGGTTGAGGTTGACATACCAGGCATGAAGCCTGACTGGTCTTTGAGTATTATGGTAGTAAGACTCATTGAAGCCGTTGGATAATGCTTTAGGTAGGATTTTGTAGTCATATTAATAAAGATATTGGACTATATGAACTGCCTTCGGAAGGTTCCTTGTCAGGTTTCAATAAAGGATTATATTTGTTCATATAGTATAGGGAAGGCATTTTGTTTCATATGATGTTGGTACATGGTTAATAGTGTGGGGTAAGAATTTCCTTGTATTTTTAGATATTTCTATAGGTAGGCCATCTGGGCCAGGTGTGATTCCCAGAATTTAGTCCCTCTATAGCTGTGTGATTCTTCCTTAGTGAATGGGGTGTCTAAAAGTTTTTAGTTTCCTGATATAATTGTGGAAATGGGATATTATCTAAATAGAGTTTTAATTCTTGTTGTGATTTTGTTAATTTGGTGGTGTGCAGGTTCCTGTAGTATTTAACAAATCATTGTTGTATTTCTGTAGTGACTATTACATTTGATGTGTTTTTTATTGCCAGAATAGTTGTGTGTTGTGTATCATTTTTTGCTAGGAATGCTAATAATTTAGCTGACTGGTTTGCAGCTTCAGAAGCTTGGTTGTACAAAAAACTGCTTCCGCTAAGCTTTCTCGTATAGTCTCAGTGTTGTTTGCCATACTTGTCTATCTTTTTCAGTAGGATTAGTTGTGTAGGTGTTTTCTGTTGTGCGGACTCTGCTTGCTTATTGTGCCTCTTCTAACATAATTCATATGTTAGTTATTTAATATGTGAGACAGTTATCTGTTGATTCAATTAGATCAACTGAACTTGAAAAGTAGTCTTGAAGACGTTTCGCTAGTCATCCGACTGGCTTTCTCAATTCAGAATGACTTGTACAAGAATCTGTGGCAATTATGTACCCTGGAAAATCCCAATTAGCATATCACAGCCAGGTGTTAAGGGTGTGATTAGATAGTGGGTAAGAGGTGTTATAGGAACGCCCAGAGTAAGGTGTTAAACAGCATTGTAGCAGCAGTTGGTGTCGAACCCCCCCACCTCTATTTAGGCTTGGTTTCTTTATTTCACATAAATGGCTCCCTTAACACCTCTCTTGAACCAGTCACGTTCCTTCGCCAGTATGTACATTACAATCTTCAAAGGTATGTCCTTATCCTTAAGATGCAGGTACACGGCTGAGGTCCTGACCGAGGAATTGGCTTCTGTGCTGGCCATACGTGATTGCGTGCTTGTTTGATTTGATGTTTGACTCCCACCACCCTTTAGATCACAAGCTGGGTGTCATCAGAACCCTGCAACACAGAGCCGAGAACATCCCCACTAGCACAGAGGCGAAGGCTAAAGAAATGAAACATCTCAGAGGAGCCCTTAAAACTTGTGGATATCCAGACTGGGCCTTTGTCAAAAGAAGTAGAAGGAAAGAAAAGAACACGAATACCAACAGTGAAGGGGAAAAGCAAGACAGGAGGAAGAACATGGTCATCCCATATGTAGCAGGGGTCTCCGAGAAATTAAGAAGAATTTTCAAAAAACACCGTATCCCTGTCTGCTTTAAACCGAACAACACACTGAGGCAGCAATTGGTACATCCGAAAGACCCAATACCTAAACACAAGAAAAGCGACATCATATATGCAGTGCAGTGCAGTGAAGAATGCTCTGATTTGTATGTGGGGGAGACCAAACAGCAACTGCATCAACGTATGGCCCAGCACAGAAGAGCCAATTCCTCGGGTCAGGACTCAGCCGTGTACCTGCATCTTAAGGATAAAGGACATACCTTTGAAGATTGTAATGTTAACATACTGGCGAAGGAACGTGACTGGTTCAAGAGAGGTGTTAAGGAGGCCATTTATGTGAAAATAAAGAAACCAAGCCTAAATAGAGGTGGGGGGGGTTCGACACCAACTGTCTGCCATGTACAATGCTGTTTTAACACCTTACTTCTGGGGTTCCTATAACACCTCTTAGCCACTATCTAATCACACCCTTAACACCTGGCGTGTGATATGCTAATTGGGATTTTCCAGGGTACATAATTGCCACAGATTCTTGTACAAGTCATCTGAATGAGAAAGCCAGTCGGATGACTAGCGAAACGTCTTCAAGAACTACATTTCAAGTTCAGTTGATCTAATTGAATACAACAGATATACTGTCTCACATATTAAATAACTAACATATGAATTATGTTAGAAGAGGCACAATTAGCAAGCAGAGTCCGCACAACAGAAAACACCTACACAACTAATCCTACTGAAAAAGATAGACAAGTATGGCAAACAACACTGAGACTATACGAGAAAGCTTAGCGGAAGCAGTTTTTTGTACAACCAAGCTTCTATGAAGCTGCAAACCAGTCAGCTAAATTATTAGCATTCCTAGCAAAAAATGATACACAACACACAACTATTCTGGCAATAAAAAACACATCAAATGTAATAGTCACTACAGAAATACAACAATGATTTGTTAAATACTACAGGAACCTGCACACCACCAAATTAACAAAATCACAACAAGAATTAAACATCTATTTAGATAATATCCCATTTCCACAATTATATCAGGAACATAAAAAACTTTTAGACACCCCATTCACTAAGGAAGAAATTCAAACAGCTATAGAGGGACTAAATTCTGGGAAATCACCTGGCCCAGATGGCCTACCTATAGAAATATCTAAAAAAATACAAGGAAATTCTTACCCCACAACTATTAACCATGTACCAACAATCATATGAAACAAAATGCCTTCCCTATAACCTATATGAAGCAAATATAATCCTATTATTGAAACCTGACAAGGAACCTTCCGAAGGCAGTTCATATAGTCCAATATCTTTATTAAATAATGACTACAAAATCCTACCTAAAGCATTATCCAACAGGCTTCAATGAGTCATTACTACCATAATACTCAAAGACCAGTCAGGCTTCATGCCTGGTATGTCAACCTCAACCAATATTAGGAAAGTACTTACACATCTGATAATAGACCATGATAATTTGGGGAGGCAGATTATGGTTTCTCTGGATGCCCAAAAGGCATTCAACTCGGTCGAATGGCCTTTTCCCTGGACATGTTTAAAAAGGTTTGGAATTGGGGAAATATTTATTGCATATAAACAACTCCTTATCTAAACAGTTTATATTAACGAGAGGCACAAGACTGCCCTATATCTCCATATCTTTTTGCAATAGCCATCGAAGCATTAGCCATCCAAATCAGGTGGATTCCAACTGGGAACATATGAGGAACGCATAGGGCTCTATGCTGAGGATGTAATCTTATATCTAAACAGTGAAAATGACTCCTTACACACTGCTATGCAGATTATTGGAAAATTTGGAGAATACTCAGGCTTAGTGATGAGGTGGACTGGCCCTACCAGACTTACGCTTATATTATCTGGCATCTCAAACGAGATATATTCAGAATTGGCTAACAAATCCAAACAACACAATACAGACAACACAACCACAACTCAGTATCTCAATTTGTGTTGAGATACTTGAATATGCCTAACAAACATATTATAGGTAATGATACACTACTGCAATACACAATTTTGAAGAGTTTGGAAAGAGACACAAAAACTAACTAATATTCCAAAGCCCACGAATGCCACACTCTTATGGAATAACTGGGAATATGCAGAACTAGCGGCCTTCCCAGGCGCCTCTGACTGGTCTAGACTTGGGATCACAGAGTTTGGGCATATAATTCAAAGCAATAGATTAATATTTAATGAGGATTTACAACAAAAGTATGATTTTCCTCTGTATTATAGGTATAGGTATTTTCAATTGAAATGCTGTTTAATGGCACAATTTTGGTTGGCTGAGGTATCTCTTTCTAACCACTCCATTATAGGTATACCACGTACACAGGGACTGCAGGGACTTACATCCCGAATATACAACCATCCAACTGGGTGCAAATTAATACCATACAGGAATACAGTAATGGGAAAATGGACTAGATATATTGCAGATTTAGAGAGTGAAGACTGGGATGAAATGGCGAATTCACATAGGCTGGTATCCCCAGCAGCTAGTAATTCAATTATATATACTGCACCAAGCGCATATGCATCCAGTTAGACTGCATCATATTAGTCCCACAAGATCCTCGGCCTGCCCAAAGTGGTCTACAATGGTTGCTGATTTTTGGCATTTAATATGGGCATGCCCCAAAATATTGCAATTTTGGAAGGAAGTAACAGGACTCCTATCTACAATCCTAGAAATCCCAATCCCAATGGAACCTCAATTACTATTGCTGGGGATAATAGAGGAGAGTCTCCTCAATAGATACAAAGCCACAATCCTCTGTGAAACTATGTTTTTCGCTAGGAAAGCAATCACATTTAAATGGATGGCTGTGGAGCCCCCTACTACGAGGCAGTGGTTTACATTGGTTAATGCAATAATACCATATCAAAAAGTTCTATATAAAAATAGGGGATGCCCAACAAAATTTTCTAAAGTTTGGGACAGGTGGTGTGAATCTGCTGACACATTTAATTAGATAAAATGTGAGGGGCGTGGCCTAGGACCTAATGCTGCTTGGATGCATAACTCCAGAGCTCCGGGTACAAGGTGGAATAAAAAGCCACAAACAGGCACATTTAGCAACCGAAGGAGGACCCAACAGCTGGAACTAATCAAGAAAGATAAGCCGAAAGTGGCTAAACTTACCGACTTCTTCCCCAGAGTCAGAGACATGTGGCAAATCCACCCCCCTTATCTCCCCACAGGTCTCACCCCAGAGCATCTATTCTGAACCTATTATCATCTCAGATGAAGTTAGACCAAAAACATCAGTTAATGCATAGATATCAGACAACCTGGATTCTATCCATGTCTTAGACCAACCTGTTACAGACTCAATACTAAAAACAATGTTGATATCCCAAGCAAGGGCCCTAATGACATGAGCGGAATGATATCCGTGATTCAAAAAGACAAACGATTTGGGGGAGAGAACCTCGCATGTAGAACAAAAAATGGGAGAATTCTCTGAATCATTTAACACTCTTGTGGATGTCCACAATGAATTAGACAAAACAGTCACCCAGCTAAAAACAAAGATAGCAGACCTGGAAGACAGGAACAGGAGGAACAACATCAAAGCCAGAGGAATCCCAAAGTCTGTTAAACAACCAGAACCTTATAAACCCAAATCAAGGACTAAACCCAAATCAAGGACTATATAAACCCAAATCAATCCCAGGGGACGCCCCTAGAGATGTCTTAATGAGAATTCACTTTTTCACTGTTAAAGAAAAAATAATATTCGCCATGAGACAAATAGGTACCCTGCCGGATAAATACAAAAATCTACAACTATTTACCGACCTATCACCAGCAACATTACAAGCTAGGAGAGAATTCTCAGAAATCACCAAAACGCTGAGAGCTAACAACATAATCTACAAGTGGGGATATCCTACTAAATAACACATAGTTAAGAATGGAATGTCACACATAGCTCTGACTCCCAAGTCAGACACTGGAACTCCAGTTCAATCCCCTCTCAATCAGAGATCTCCCAAAGATCTCCATCTCAAATCCAACAGGAGTGGAAAACCATCACCAACAAAAATAACAAATTAAATTAACTGATACTCCAAACTAACCCACTCAGTGACATGAGCCAGATGACAAAACCAAACATACAAGAAAAATCCAACATATCCCTAATCACCGAGACAAATACCAAAAATTAAAGCATACCAATGGATTTAAAACCCCATGGAACTGTTCAAACATACAACTATAACCAAAAGCTTCCCAAACAAAAACACAACATGGAATACCCTCCAGGAAGAATCTCATACCTAAACCACAAATAAGAATAAAAGGATTACAAAGACCAAAATCAGATTCAACATTTCCAAAAGAGACAACCAAGAAGAGACAGGGAGAGGAGAGAAACTGAACTTAAACCTTTAACAGACAAATCTAGGTGAATAAATGGAAAAAATATGGGAATATATAAGAAATTTCCCCACACACTGTACCCACCTACATATTAAATAAACCCCAAAACATGGAAAACAACATAATCTACAATACTTCACCTATAACCTCAACAACAATACCTCTCTGACCCCCCAACTCACAAGATCAACTAAAAGATGCAACAATAAGGACAAGGATAGAACAATATAACCATAACATAGCCCCCTATTAAAAGACAACCCCAGCCTACCTGTTTATTGAACCTACTGGGGTTAACACTTAAACACTATAAATCATGGACAATTTTTCAGATAAAAGTCAACAAGAAAATCCTTAGTACCAGGAACTCAGTGATGACAACCCACCCTACTCAAGAAAAAGAACTGAACAATTTAACTTAACTCATAAGTGGTAACATATTTAAATGAGATACTTAAACCCTAAGCTAAATTAAATTTACAAATTATAATTCAATGTTACTTTATTGTCATATTATGTATTACATCATACTTGTTTAAATCCACATACCTCTCAAGGGGAAATGGGGGGGGAGGGGGGAGAGGAAGAAGGATGGGGGAAGGGGGAGGAAGGGAAGAGAAGGGAAGGGACAGATATAAGAAAGGGAGGGGGGAATGGGAGTAAAGAAGTGGAAGGGAGAAGAGGAGGGGTAAAGAGGGAATAGCCCACAATCAACTCATAAAAGACTATTACCCCCAGATATAGAATCCAAAATATCCTGCTAACAACAATGCTTTTATTGATGTATGTGGTACACTATATATGCTAAACATACCAAAATAACAAAACGTGACTACTGGAGGGGACTAGTTGAAGATGGGGTGGTGCGGAAAAGTTGATGTGGGGACGCAGAGGCGTATTTCCACTTCAGTAATCGCCCTAGAAACAACTATATTAATATTTTGGCTTTATATCTCAAAAATTCAATGTTTCAAATGAATGTTTATATGTATATACTATATATAGATGATAGTATATGTATTATCATCTACTACCTTCCTAACTCAGTCTAAATGATAGTATGTTGGAAATGAGATAAGAAAAATCTTCATTAAACTGGTGTTATTCTGGGGGAGTGGGGTGAGGGGAGGGGGGAAACTGTATTAATGTGAAAAGTTACTATGATTACGTTTATATGGTACTAATGATCATCATATGTATGATAACTATATTTCCCCCCCCTTCTTTTTTTCCCCTCCCCCATGCCCGCCAGCTCTTCATATTATTCTTATTGCTGTGTGCCAATATTGCTGAGGGATTTCAAAGATATAAAGATAAAAACACATGTCTAACCTAAAGTTTAATCTACATCTAAGAAGGGTTAACTCTAGTAGATAGAACCAATAAGACATAATACCACCAAGACCATTACAACCCCCCATGAAACCTAATAGTAGACTGAAGCCTACTACACTCTGGGGTAGAATACCCCACTTTTGATGTTAACAATGTTCTTATTAAAGGACAATTATACTCACCTCCCCCTCGTTCCTTTCCCCCCCTACTGCAAAGAACCCAGGATGAGGAACTAAAATGCTAAGTCCTCACCTCTGGGTACCTTATAAAAGTCCTACACTACTTACTTGTAATCTCCCTCGTCGTTCCGGTACGATCCTCCCCACTGGCAATTTGAGTGACAGGTCGCGAGGCAGCCAATGGTAAGACGCGCTCTGCAAGGAGGCGTGTCTTCCCATTGGCTGCCTCCCGGGCTGTCACTGACAGTGCCAGTGGGGAGGATCGGACCGCAGCGACGAGGGAGATTACAAGTAAGTAGTGCAGGACTTTTGTAAGGTACCCAGAGGTGAGGACTTAGCATTTTATGTCCTCTCCCTAGGTACATAGCAGGAATGGATCGGGAAAATCGTTAGTATAATTGTCCTCTAATGATTATATTACTGTTATTATGTTTGCTAATGCATTTGAATTTCTGCCTGCAATACTCACACCACTACAATCAAATAACAAACTTAAACCAAATGAATAACTACAACACACAAACTACATTTAGAACTCTAGTAAACAAAAACCTACATAATACAAAGATGACTAAAGCTCTAATTAAACCTGATAATGACTATTAGAATAATATCATTTAACGGAAGAGGCCTGAATTCCCCATTTAGAAGAAACTGGATCTGGAAAGAAGCAATCAAAAACAAAGCCGTCAGTATATGCATTCAAGAATCACATTTCAAAAAAGACACACCATCCACCTTTTCCCACGTATAGCAAATATATACGCCCCAAACAAAAAACAAATCAAATTTATTAGAAAAGTGATCAACAAATCTAAACAACAACCAAACCACAACACATTAATTTGCGGGGACTAATCTAGTAACAGATATAAATAGAGACGCAACTAATACCAAAAAATAACCTAGAAAAATGCTTGTGAAGGTACTCATTCATCCAGGCCATGGTATATCAGTTGTATTCAATTAGATCAACTGGACTTGAAGTTTAGTTCTTGAAGACGTTTCGCTAGTCATCCGACTGGCTTTCTCAATTCAGAATGACTTGTACAAGAATCTGTGGCAATTATGTACCCTGGAAAATCCCAATTAGCATATCACAGCCAAGTGTTAAGGGCGTGATTAAATAGTGGCTAAGAGGTGTTATAGGAACGCCCAGAGTAAGGTGTCAAAACAGCATTGTACATGGCAGACAGATGGTGTTGAACCCCCCCACCTCTATTTAGGCTTCTAGAAACGTCTTCAAGAACTAAACTTCAAGTCCAGTTGATCTAATTGAATACAACAGATATAACCTAGCAAAATCTATTACTACAAGAAGACCTATAAGATGTATGGAGATGTTTAAACCCTTTGGAAATAAATTACACCTGTTATTCCAAAACACATAACACTCTCCAGATTAGACATGTTTATAACCGACAAATGGCTATTACAAAAAATAAAATCAGTAGAAATCCTGACAAGAACCCACTCAGACCATGCACCTATAATAGCCCAAATACAAGATGATAACACCTCCACAATACAAACCATGTGGAGACTAAACCCCTACTTAATAGCACACAAAGTCTTGTTTAGCATACTAAACAAGACATAAAAAACAAACTAGAAGAATACTTTCAATACAATGACATAGAAGAAACAGATATATATCCTATATGGAATGCACATAAAGCATACATAAGAGGGATATTACTACAAACAGCATCTTCCCAAAAGATAGATTAAAACATAAACAAGATCTAATAGAACAAATCAGGAAATTAGAATCAATTCAGAAAACAACACTACAAATAGATACCAAAAACAAACTAACTGATCTGAGAAATCAATTACACAACTTAGACCTATATAAATTTGAACGTCAACTAAGAAGATTGAAAGCTACAAATTATACCCAAAATAACAAAACTGGCAAATACTTAGCCCAAAGACTCAAACAAAAGATGTTCAAATCAAGAATTCCAATCATATATGACAAATCAGAACACAAAAAAATAAATCCCCAAGACAGTCACATCACTAATGCCTTTAGTCAATACTATGGAAAACTATACAATATCCATTAAGAACCTAAGACTCACCTACCCACTAACGAAGAAATTTCACATTATCTAGACAAACTGCATCTACCACAAATAAATAACGAAGACTTAGAAACGTTAAACAAGCAAATCGCACTGTCAGAAGTAACTCAAACCATCCAGAAACTCAAAAATAACAAATCCCCAGGTCAAGACGGATTCGGAAACGAATACTACAAAACATATACCAAAATAATTTCCCCATACTTAGTAATATTTTACAATACAGCAATAGAAAGAGGCCACTTTCCTAAAGAAATGATGCAATAATTAATTATACCAATCCTTAAACAAGGAAAAGACCACTCTGAACCATATCCCTCATAAATTCAGATATAAAACTTTTTTCAAAAACCTTAGCAAATAGATTATCATCTCTCCTTCAATAATCAACTCAGATCAGGTGGGGTTCATTCCATCAAGAAGCCACCAGAAGAACAATTAATCTAATAAACTGGATAGAACAACATAAAATACCTGCCATAATTATAGCCTTGGATGCAGAAAAGGCATTTGACTGAATAAATTGGACATACATGTCAGAAGTCATTAAAAAATTCGGCATCAAAGGATATTTCTATAAAGCTTATATTTATAAATTTTCCTTATATAAAGACCCCACAGCAATTGTATACTCATCTAATATGTCATCCAACCCATTTAAAATTAATAACGGAACTAGACAAGGTTGCCCTATGTCGCTACTTATATTCACAAATATATAACAAAAAACCCAACAATATAAAATTAACCTATTTGCCGATGATATTATCATGACCCTCACCAAACCAATTACCTCATTAATAACACTGAGAATAGCTATCAAACAATTTAGTAAAATATCTTATTATAAAATTAATTAATCCAAATCCACTATTCTAGACTTTAACATATCCCTCACCCTCAAACTCTTATTAATAGCAAGACACCCTTTCAACTGGGCAGAATCAGCAATAACCTACCTAAGTATACAATTAACTAACAAAAGCAATAACCTATACTCTATTAACTTTCCCCCTTAAGAGACTCAATACAAAGAAAACTCAAAAATTGGACTTCCCAATTCCTTACCTGGTCAGCAAGAATAGCAATCATCAAAATGATAGTACTACCTCAACTTCTATACGCGTTTAGAACAATCCCCATCCTCATACCCCATCAATACTTCAAAGAAATACAACAAATAACCACTTCATATGGAATTCCATGAAACCCAGAGTAGCTACAAACACACTAACCCAACCTAAAAACGAAGGAGGCATGGCCCTACCAGATATTAAAGAATACTATAATGCAACAATACTAGAACAACTCAAAACATGGTGGACTCATCATGCAGAAAACAAATATATTATTTTAGAAACATAACTAATGTATATACTCGAGTATAAGTCGAATTTTTCAGGCTTTAAAATTAGCCTGAAAACCTAACCTCGACTTATACTCGAGTCAAGTCCTAATTTAGATGCAAATTCTGCAATTACAGATAGTAACCAGTAGGTTGCGCTGTGTTAACCTGCATAGAAAGTTACAGGAGCTGATCTGCCTTTACACTTCCTGCTTCCTGTATTCTGGCTGCTGGACTCACTCAGCACTGTCCCTGGAATCTGTAAATCTGAAGGGTCTCCTCAGTTTGGGGCAAAAAACAGCTGCTAGTGCAGTGCAAAGGACAGCTTGAAACTACAACTCTCAGGTGACATTTTTAACTATTGGGGTCAGAGAGTCCTTTACTATATGGGGGTCAGAGTTCCCTTTACTATATGGGGGTCAGAGGGCCCTTTACTATATGGGGTTCAGGAGAATTGTAAATGATGGTAAGCTTAATTGAAAGTTTACTAAAACCTTGCCACTCCACATGTATAGAAACTGAAACTCCCAGCAACAAAGCATGCTGGGAGTTGTAGTTTCCAAACATGTGGAGTGCCAAAGAATTGGAGGTTACTGGTACTGGATTTGGCTATTACTGTATGGGATTCATGTATGGGAATTCTGCTGTCCATTTAAAGGGCAACTAAAGCCTAAAAACAACACAGAATCAGAAGGCAGTAGTGGTGATAATTTCTACCCTCGACTTATACTCGAGTCAATCAGTTTTTACAAGTTTTTCAGGTAAAAATAGGTACCTCGACTTATACTCGGATCGACTTATACTCGAGTATATACGGTATATAAATAAGCACAAAGTCAAATCACTACCACAGCTAATAGGAGCTAATAGGATACAACCCCCCCAAATCAAACTATCCCATCATAGAATCAGCAATCCAACAATGGAGATACATCATCTCTCATAAAACCTGGATATATTCTCTTTTTAAAAATATATCGATATCACTTCCAGTTATCAGACTAGACAATTGGAAAAATTCAGGCATACTGAACCTATTCTACTTATATCACAACGGAATACCAATTCAATTCTTAGAATTACAAAATACACATCAAATTTCTAAAAACTTTTACAAATATTTACAAATTCATAGCTACCTAAAAAATAAGCAGATTCATCTCCAATCCATAGACAACAAATTCACAACAACATATACTAATCCTATAAACATTCCACATGGAAATTCCATCTTTTACAAAATACTAACCCAAAAAGATGAAACCAATAAATTCAGATTTATTAAGTCATGGAACAAAGATCTAAACGAATCAATCGAAGACTCCACTTGGAAACAAACATTCAATATCCCATATAAACTCTCGAAATGCACCTCCCACTGGGAAAACAATTGCAAAATACTAAACAGAATGTATATCACCCCAGAAATCGAAGCAAAATGGCACAAAGAAAGATCCCCCCCTATGCTGGAGGGAATGTAACCGAAAAGCAAATTTGCTTCACATATGGTGGACATGCCACAAAATAAAGAAAATATGGAATAAAGTAAACAACCTAATACAAAGCATTACACACATCAACATAAAATGAACTCCTAAATTAGACTAAATTTTAGACTAATTTACTAAACATAGGACTCATAAATCTATCTTATAACATACAAACTATTACATTCCATATACATTCCATCACTAGAATTCTAATTGCCAGAAGATGGAAATCCAAGAGAATTCCTAAAATACAAGAAATAACATATATGTTAAACCAAAACATGCACTACGATAAAATATTCTACATTTCACAAAACAAATTTGAATCCTTTGACAGGAAATGGGAAATGTGGTACACAGACCAAGGATCCTTTTAAAGAATTTATAAGTTACCTTGTAATGAACATGTAAAAAAAAAAAAAGAATAAGATATGTTTACGTGTATAAGAATATATAATACTTAACTAATAATGCATTATTGTTAAATACTTTGAAAATTGCACTTATGCTTTATGTTACTATATATACCGGTAATAATACAGATTTTAAAAATCAATAAAAAACTCATGATTTAAAAAAGAATATGTGAAGAATATGCAAATAAAATAAATACATGAGTCTATGTAAAAAGTATGACAAGAAACTATATTAAAGTCATGGGACCGTTTATTGTTTTAGTTATTGTTAATTTATGTTATAAATGGAAATAATTTTAATGTCACAACAAAAAATTTTATGAATGTTAATAACATGAAGATAAATATACAAAATATATATACGGAAAAGTATATTTAAAATGTGCTATATATATGCAATTTAATTGTATAAACTGCTATACATTTGCAACTGGTGACTTTAATAAAACGAATTAAAAAATAAATAAATTAATATTCTTTCTGTTACTTATACATGAAAAAAATTAAATAGAGCCTTCTTAAAACAGAAGGTACTTTGCAGCCTCATGCTATATAAATAGCATTCCCCTCAAAATCTAAGAAACAAGGAGACATTTCTCATTCCCAGGTTTCCCAGAGTAAGGGACAGCGACATGCCAAGTTCTCCTTTATATCCTCTGGCTAAAGCATGTGTCCAGAATCACTGGCATATTAAACATGCAATACAACCTAATGATATTATTTGACCTGCAGACATGACATATTTTGTTAAATCTCATCAGTGCAAGTTACATGGCTATATAGCTATAGCTATATAGCTATATAGCTATATAGCTGCCTGGTATTTTATACATGCAAAGTAATGAAGTATTGTGTTTAGACATAATCAGGTTTCTACTTATTTTTTTTAGAAATAATTCGGTTTTTAAAATACTTTTTTTTTTTTTCTGTTTTTCTATTTTTTTTTATTTTATTTTTTGTGGGTGGTAATTTGACATTTGAATCAATTACAATATGAATCACACTTCTAGGGCTGAAGCCTTACCTGCATGTTCTAAAGTGATTTATTCATTCCGGAGGTTGGACTGGATTTTTGGGTTTGGAGCTCGCCTAGTTTGCCTGGATGACTGACGAACACCATGTGGTTTAGCTCCCCACAGTAAGTATGAGTCATAATGTATTGCATGTAATTGCCAAATTACCACCCACATCAGTCCCTTCCCCCACGTGTCGTGTGTCAGCTTGTATTCAGGTTGCTCTACACCGCTCTTTATGAGATTTAATAAACATTAAATTTTGTGGTATGTACATCCGCCTTCTCCTCCTGGTCTTCTCCTCCTATTATTCTGGTTCCTGACTCCTGAAAAAACAAAAAGAGAGCACTACCTATTTGGTACAGGTCATTTCAGATAACTTGCCCACTGTTACCAGTGAATATCTTTTGGGCAGTGCCACAAAATATGGCATAGTATCATCACCATGCAATTTAAACATACCACTGGTATTAACCTTAGTTCACCCCAAACTCCCACATCCCCAAAGGTGTTTCCTTTTTCTTATTTGTCCATAGGAGCGCTCCCGAGGCAAGTAGAAATGGTTATTATACGCGAGCATATATAATGCTCTCCTAAGATGCTTGTGAAGGTTCTCATTCATCCAGGTTATGGTATATCTGTTGTATTCAATTAGATCAACTGGACTTGAAATGTAGTTCTTGAAGACGTTTCGCTAGTCATCCGACTGGCTCTCCTAAGATCATTGTAGAAGGTGTATGTGTAAATTTGATGTTATTCATGTTTAAATGGTGGTATTTTGGTTTTCAATCCAATAGTTCCATATTTTAGTTAATTTCTGTGGCCATTTTCTTTTCCGGTATAGTATTTTAAAATATGGTAGTGTGGCATTGATGAGGGCCTTCCATTAGCTTAAAGTTGGTGGGTCTGGGGCCATCCATTCAAGTATTATTGTTTTCTGAGCACAGAAGAGAACTTTAGAAGTTCTTTGATATTTAGTCCATTCTTCTTCATCGAGTATACCTAGTATACAAATTACTCTTTCAAATGGGATGGGTAGTTCAATTAAATTTGTGAGAAATCTGCCTGGTCTTGAAAGCATTTCAGGCAGGTATGAGGTTTGGATGTTAAAATATAGTGCAGTCTTTTAGGTCAGAAATAGGTTTCATGTTGGATATGATATTGTATTAATCTGTTGTTAGCTGATGGCGATACAGACATATGTGAGTTTGCAACGTTGTTCCACAAATCGTTTGTTAATTCTGGTATAAGTCTTTGCCATTTTGTTGTCATCGTTTTGGTTGGTGATATTTATTGGCGTTCAATTAGCTTGGTATATATTCAGGATATAGAGCAGCAGGCAATTTAATGGATATCTCCTTCGCCCATTCCCTGGGGATTCTAGAAGAGCAATTGTCTAAGCCTGTCTGTACAATAGCCATTGATGATTCCCCTTTACTATAGTGGAAACCCAGGGGTGCCCCTACCATGAAGCAAACTGAAACATTTGCTCAGGGCACACCCCTGGGGAACACTTAAAAGCTGGCAGTGCAACACTGCATTTCAGCACCAGTCCAATCAGTCTTAAATCAGCCCTCCAGTCAACCATTCAGTTAGTCAGCCCACCACACCCACCACCACAAGCCACACCTATGTTCCCTGATGAAGCCACGCCTGCTTAACATGCAGCCACCTGTCTTCTGATAGGCGGCATTTAAAAGTTGTTTCAGGTGTCAAAAACCCTAGGAAAATCCCTGGGGAAACCTCTTGCCTATACGCCTCCTGTCTACACAATATTCATGCACACTTTTGTATAACCTGTGCATAAAAAAACTTTTTTATAAAAAAACATTTAATGGGAACTAGTCCTTACCTCCTGGGGATTGATATAACAACTCTTTACAACCTATCGCAAGTTTTTTATGCACATCCACTTTATGTACAGTGTATATAAAGTGTGCATGAATATAACACAAATAGTGGTGAAACTTTTAGCAAAAATATTTTTATTCCAAAAAAATTTTTTAAATCACATTGCCCACGTTTTGTTCCAAAGCACATGCACTTTAAAGGATAAGTGCACTGTAAAATCAAGTTATGTTTATTTGGAAGCTGCAGCTTTAAAAATACCGTTGCCTCTATTCCCCTCCAGAGCCTACCTTGAAAGTTGCTGACATCTTGTTACTGGTTTGCTGAATGTTAAGCAAACTGAGGATATTGATACAGGTGCAGCAAACTGAGGCTATTGATACAGGTACAGCAAACTGGAACTATTGATGCAGGTACTGCAAACTGGGACTATTGATGCAGGTACAGAAAACTGAGGCTATTGATACAGGTACCTCATACTGGTATTATTGATACAGGTACATCATACTGGGATTACTGATACATAGACATCATACTGGATTATTGATATGGGATTTTCTTTTTCTGCTGCTCTGCACTTGCAATAGGATCTGCAGCACAGAACAGTGATTTACAGAGTCAGAGCAGGAGTTTGAATCTCCTGCTCATTTTGGTAACACGATTGGCTGAGACTCTCCCTCTGCCTTTCATTAAAGGGCCAGCAGAAGATCTGGGCTGTGCACAGTAATTCAATTTATTTTAGAGAGAAATTCAGGGGGGGGGGGGGCAAGCATCCTATGTGTGGATGCCCATGGACTCCTACATTTGTTTTGTGTGCTGTTAAACTTCAGGATCACCTATAGGCCGTGGTAAAAATAATACCAAGGCCGACACCTTGTCCAGTAACTTCCTAGACAGAAAGGGGGGCTGTGGGAGCACTCCTATGGCAACATTATTATAATGCATAGTGGAAGTGCTACTGATCTGACCAAAACATTAGAACAAACATTCCTGGGCCCCATATACTACAGTATCATAATATCTGTGCTAGTGCAAACCTTAAAAACATGGGGGTTTTTAGTTACAATTTTATGCATAAAAGTGAAAAGCCTTCCAACCTTGTCAAGCTCTTGGTTCTTGGTCTGATATTCCTCCAGAACCTATCCTGCCTGCTGATTGGGACCTAGTGGCTCTCGCACTCACTCAGTTGTCTCCTAAACTACTTGAGACTTTAACAGAGCGATTTACCCAGCAGCGATGGGCAGGTATTTGGAGTTAAAGAGGTTCGCTAACGTTTAGTGTGACTTTGACTCCATTTTAGTGCCAGATGTGCAGGTTATGTAAAACACACCCGCGCATCAGGCACTTGCGGTCCAATATCCTGTTTGCGCTATTTGTAGTGCATGATATTAACGCCAGCAGATAGCCAGCATTAAAATCACTCTGTTATTAAAAAAAAGCTTTAAAAATACATTTGCCATATTTTTTCCCCCCTAAGCCCCCCCAGAGCCTACCTTTGTAGGTTTAAAGTTGCTGACATCTTGCTTGTCTTTATTTGTATAGTTAGCTCTGCCCCTCTGAGATTTTCCCCTGCCTCCTGGTTAGCCACAATTGTTAATGTGGTCGCGCCATGCGCGCACAAAGCATGGCGAGATGACAAATGTCTCACTCTGCCTAATGGTAGACGTTGCCCTGAGTATGGGGTTGGATTCTCAATGAGTACAATGCTCACTTCAATATCTCATTGACTGGAAAGGATATGGACCAGAGGAGAGATGTTGGGTAACCTCTCACAGGATTCATGCAACACAACTTATTTCAAAATCTACAAACATTTCCTCAAAAGCCAGCTCCTAGGGGTCCAGGGGGGGGGGGGTATTGACACTTACCTTTTCTTTGCTCCCACACTGTTCCATCTTCCTCCTCGGTTCATGTCTAATTTCGTCTCTATCTCATTCGTATCTTCACCCATTTGGGATAGTCCTTTTCAGGTTTTCTTGCAGGAAGAGATGTCTGTTTTCACCTGTGATGTTTTGCCTCCTGGACCATGTATGTATGTATTTGTTTATTTATATAGCGCCACTTGGGGACGCAGCACTGTACAATATTAGAATACAAAAGCAGTACAAGAAGGACATTGAAACAAGAAGGGCAATTAAACAAGGTTTGCGCATCACTGTGCTGGTGTTGTGTATTAGAAGGGACAGTTTTGTCAGTACCATGCAATGTGCATCCTGCCACATGTATATGAACCTGGAGCAGAGGTTCCTGGGGAAAAAAAGTGATAACTGGCAATATGGATGTTAAAGTGGAGGCAATATGGGTGGAATTAGGCAACAGGAAAGGGGGTAATGTCATAGTTGGTGTCTGCTATAAGCCACCAAATGCTAGCAGAGAGGAGGTGAGTCAGCTTCATATGCAGTTGGCAAGTGCTGCAAGTTTGGGAAGTGTGCAAGTGTGCTCATTATGGGGGACTTTAATTACCCTGACATTGATTGGTGTAGTGGAACTGCCATCACAAAAATAGGCGATGAGTTCCTGAATTTGCTACAGGATAATTTTCTCTTACAGGTGGTTGAAGTTCCTACTAGAAAAGGAGCTCTGTTGGATCTGGTAATATCTAACATTATAGATATAAAGGTAACTGGAGGCTTAGGGAATAGTGACAATGAAATAGTGTTGTTTGGACTTTGTTATCAAAAGGAAAAGTGCGCTGGGTTAACAAAGACTTTTAATTTCGGGAAGGCAAATTTTCCCAGGTTACAAGCAGCTCTTCAGAATGTCAACTGGGATAAGGTATTATCAGGTAAAGGTACTGAACAGAAGTGGACTGTGTTTAAGGGAATTTTAAACCAGTTCACATCTAAATTTATACCCTTGGGAAATAAATGTAAAAAAAATAAATCCGCCCCCATTGTGGCTGAATTCTGATGTAAAGAGGCAAATGGAAAGGAAGAAAAAAGCATTTAATACCTTTAAGTCAGAGGGAACGGAGAGGGCCTTTAGGCTGAGGCCACACTACAACACATCAAGCGTGCATGCTTTTGCATGCGTTATCACACGTGATTGCGTGCGCTGTCTGTGCGTTAGCGCGCATTATTTTTGCATTTGTGCTCGCGTTTTCCGTTATCTTTAAAGCGAAAATGCAAGCGATTGCGCAAAAAAAAATGCATGCTGCAAAACGTTCCCGTATATCGATGTCAGCAAAAATTGCAGGCGCAAACTAGCGCAAGAAAAACGCGCTAGTGTGGCCTAGCCCTAAGGGATTATAAAAACTGTAACAAGGAGTGTAAGAAAGCAATCAAATTAGCTAAAATTAATAATGAAGTTAGGATAGCTGAACAAAGCATCACTAAGCCTACATTTTTTTTAAAGTATATTAATAGTAAGAAGATGAGGACTGAGAGTGTGGCACCATTAATTAATGGGGATAAGTTAGTTACAGAGGATGGCGATAAAGCAAATGTCTTGAATATTTTTTTTCCTTCCTAAACCCAGAAGCGGTCAGAAATTTTCAATGGAGCCAGTGGTGGATCATGCCCATGGTTAATCATGGTTATATCATGGTTATATCACCTTCACTCCTCGCTTCTGGTCGATTGAAGAACGGTAGGTAAGGCATAGCTTCTTTACCTCCCGATCTTCAATCAATGAATTAAAAGAATAGTTTTTTCAGTGAACTACTCCTTTAAACTTTTCCACATCCAAAATCTGTTTTGGCTAACCATGTGCTAAATATCATACATATACTGCTAAAATGTACTGTATTTGGTGTATTGGATTGCTTCCTTATCCAGTTAAACTGTGATATAGGTAAGGACTTTTTTGTATTTGTTGGATGAAATCTAGAATACATATTGACTTGATTGTGGTCAGTCGGCTATGTATACAACAATTCAGTAAACAGGCCATTTTTCCCTAATAACATTTACACATATCTGTTTTTAATTGTTGAAGGCACAAATCTAGTCTTCTGTTGCATTCTGTCTGCGGTCATATACCAGTATTTCGATTTCCTCCTTGAGCAACAGTTACTTTAAAGGAGAATGAGCCTTAAGACTTAAATGTTTAAATAAATACATATAGGTCTATATCCAATTAAAAAAAGCCTCCTTTTAAGTGGAACCTTCTTTTTAGTGCCACTGACTGATACATATGTTTTTAAATCCAATCCGCCCAACCAATTTTGTATTTTTTGAGCATTAAGGCTGAGGCCACATTATACCAGACGGCAATGTGAGTGAAAAGCATGCAATGTGTTTAATGCGCATTACTGTCCATTTGCGATGCTATCCAGGCAATAGCCCGCAATCAGAGTGCAAAATCTGCAAAAAAATGGTGATCACATGCACTTCGAAAACTGATCGCAGCGCAATGTTGACACCCACATTGAGATGCTCTGCTCTGCGATTCTCACACGCTAACAGATTGCCAGCACAATGATTAGCAAGTGAGAAAATGTGGCTTGTGACCTAGCCTTAACTGTGCAAAAAACAAGCAAAAAAGCAAACAGGCCTTGATCACATGCTTATTTTTATGTAAATATGGTTTCAAATGCAAAAAAATGTTATTAAAAAATTTAATAATTCCTTCCTTTTTTTTAGGCCTACTCTGACCATTTGTTCTGTACTTGTGGGATTAGGAGGAGGACCACTTTGGGCTAGTAAAAGTACTTACATTACAATTATTGGACACAAATATGCTGAAACATCTGGGAAATTAGTTAAAGATATAGTGAACCAATATTTTGGAATCTTCTTTTTTATTTGCCAAACCTGTCGTGTCTGGGGAAACCTTATTTCGTCTTTGATATTTCATCTAACACAAAATTCTGGTACTGCAAACTGTTTTTTTTAAAATTATACTGTTTTAACTGTTGTCCTCTATTTCAATTAATTCCACATGTAATACGCTTTTATTTTGTTCTCAGGATATGTTGATACTCTGAATCAAAGTTTTTGTGGAGCAGGTGATTGTCCAGTTGTGTTAGAGTCACAGAATGTTACAGTTGGCCAACCATCAAAAACTGTTCTTTACATACTTCTAGGTTCCTACACGGGTAATGTATTAAAATTGATGGATTGCATAGATATCACAATAAAAGAGTAATATTATGTATTTTAATATATAATGTCATTTTTTTATTAGTGTTTTATTTGGAAATTTGCATTGTTTGGCACTGAGAATAAAATAATGCTTACAGTCATCTCAGTAATCTTTCCTTTTACAAAGGTAAAATGAATTGGCATTAAATAACTGATTTGTTCCCTATACATGTTTCTAGTTTCAGCATACATTTTATTTTTTTTTATTAGATATTTGCTTGGCTGAACAGTCTAGATGCATAGTTTTACCCTGTGTCAAAAGATAACAAGACATATAGCGGCTAAAGCAGCTTAATGTTATAGAACACAGTCTTGTATACCAGCATTCATTGAAGGTTTACCAATATACAATATAAGTTGTATTGGTAATTGTTTAATTTCATGTCCTTGTTATTCCACAAAGCTCAGGTTAAGGGGGTTTATCAAAACCATCATGACCACCGACAGACTACTGATTAGTAAACCAATCTATAAAAGAAACTGTACTGCTGTACACAAGTGAAGTACAAACTTACCAATGTTTTTATTTTTGGTGGCAGTTATAAATTTTCAGTGCAATAAGGGGCTATCACTATTTTATTGCAAAATATCAAGTGCACAACATTTCAAGCTTGTTCTCTTTATCAGGTGCATAACATCTCATACTTAGACTTTGTCTTAATTACCCATAATGCTTTTTGCCTCAGCTTGATTTTAAATTGCACTGCTCCTTCACATATTGTGTTCTTGTATTGCGGTTAGGAGTGGCCTAGCGAAGGGCTTGGGGCTTTGTTGTACCCGGCCACATTTCAGCATTGGTAAATTAGTTTACCTTGACTACATCTAACTCTAGAATCTTGATACAAGGGTTTTGATTTTACCTTCCCAAGCTCTATAGCTATATAGCTTTATAACAGTGATGGCGAAGCGTTTAGAGATCGAGTGCCCAAACTGAAACCCAAAATCCACTTACTCATTGCATAGTGGAAATACGATAATTTAAACTGAATACTGAGGTTTTACTTTAGAAAAACCAACTCAAACAGACACAGACAGATACAGTAAATAAAATTTTAGTGCCAAGGTGAAGGCCCTGGGGTTGCTGCACCTGGATCATGGAATTCCAGCAGTGAGTATACTCTTTTAAACAGCATTTTTGAGATTGGGGATTGGATGTACCGTATATACTCGAGTATAAGTCGAGGTTTTCAGGCTATTAAAACAGCCTGAAAACTGAACCTCGACTTATACTCGGGTCAGTCACTCACTTGATGGAGGAATCCGGCTGCCGCATTCACTGATGGTCGCATCCACTGACGTCACTACTCGGCGCCGGTAAATGAGGCGCAGAGTACTGACGTCAGTGGATGCGACCATCAGTGCATGCGGCAGCTGGATTCCTCCATCACAGTGCATGCGGCAGCCGGATTCCTCCATCAAGTAAGTGACCAGACTCTCCTTCAACTGTGACAGCACCCACAGCACCTGGAAAAAGGTAAGTCTGCATAAAAAAACTGTACTGTACTGTAGTGGAAGGGTGGGTACTGTAGTGGCAGGGAAATAGGGTGGGGGTGGGGGGGAGAGTAAGGGAGTCATTTGGGTCAGGGACAGGATAGGTAAGGTAAGGTAAGGTAAGAACTGTACTGTACTGTAGTGGAAGGGTCATATTTTCTACCCTCGACTTATATTCGAGTCAACCAGTTTTTACTAAATTTTGAGGTAAAAATAGGTACCTTGGCTTATACTCGGGTCGACTTATAGTCAAGTATATACGGTAAGCAACGAGTTTGGGACTTAGGCACCCAGACCACAGCTTCATAGTGGAATCCCTGTAAGCAACGAGTTTGGGACTTAGGCGGATTCCCTTTCCTCTATTTTGTCTTCTTACACATGCTATCTTTGCTAGGTGTGTTTAGTAACATTTAGGATACATGCCTCCCTACCCTTTCATGTATTTTGTCAGTAGATAAAATCAATTATAGATTACCCATTAACCCCACATTACTACACAGTATTTTGCAATCCAAAACAGTGACCATTAACCAATACAATATCAGACAAGAGTTTAAGATCAAAATTAGTGACTTAAAGGGCATGTCCACCTGTTTTTAGAAATTTTGCTGTAGTGTAGGGCTCCCTCCCCCACCCCCAAACACTGTAGTTATTTGCAGCAGCTACCCCGATCTCTACTTACATTGCCTCTTTCCCCCGATGTTCAGTCCTGGCTCTCTGCTTGCATGAAACTGCAAGCAGGGGGCCGGACCAGCAGCGGACACGGCTTCCAGCTGTAGTGAACGTCGGGGGAAATAGGCAATGTAGAGATCGGGAGAGTTTTTCTGCAAACTACTATGGCGGTTGGGGTTGGGGGAAGGAGCCCTACACTACAGAAAAGGGGTTTTGAGCTAGGGGGAGGAAGAGAGAACAGGAGGGAGAGGGAGGGGAGAGGGCTGCACTGACCATGTCATTTTTCTCCCGGAGGAGAGATAGGAGTATTTTATGAACTCGGCCAGGCTCCTGGTGGTCACTTTTTTGGATTTGGAGGGACATTGCAGGGCAGCCATATGAAACAGGAATGTAAGGTAAGGATTTTTCTACACAGTGGGGCTAGTTGTGGGTTCAATTTGTAGTTTTGGTGGTGGACATGCCCTTTAAGCAGAGCTGAACTTTAAACCACAAACATAAAATCAATTTACTTTTATTTTGGGTAAGAAATACCCTTACACCTGGCAGATACAGACACTGATGTTTACGTGATCTTTCTTTGCTACAGACAGCTGCTACACTCTCTCAAGCTCTGGCTTTTTGGTAAAAAGTGCCATAGGTTCACCACCACTGCCCTATAGTGTTCACTGACCCTCCATCTTGTTTGGATTTTGAATTGTATATCGCTATAATTACATCCTGGAATGTGACCTCAGTTTCAAAAGGAGCTTCCTCTGATGTACAGTATATATCTTATGCAGATTTGAGGGTCTCGAAAGATCTGGGAAACTCTGGAAGGCAGATATAGAGAGATATATCCAGACAAACAGAGACAGATACAAAAACCGACAGAGAGATATAGATACTGTAAGAGATAGACAGACATACAGAGATAGATACATAGACAGATAGACAGAGACACAAAGAGGCAGAGACAGAAAAACAGTGATAGAAAGATAGATAGATAGATAGATAGATAGATAGACAGACACTGGTACTGTAAACTGGCATGATATGGGTACTTGTACAGCAAACTGCCATGATATTGGTACTTGTTCATCAAATTTGCATGATACGTGTACTTGTACAGCAAACTAGCATGATACTGGTACATGTACAGTGTACAAGTACCCATAGCATGCCAGTTTGCTGTACAAGTACCAATATTATGCCAGTATGCTCTGTACAGCAAACGGCTTGAAAGTTAGACTTTACAGCAAACTGGCATGATATAAGTAATTCTATAAAACATCACTTAATATCTCTGCATCATAAAAATTCATCAGTATCAAATACATTTTAAAATTATTGTGATATCAATCAGCTTAGAACAGACCATCACTCCAAGATTATAGAAACCATCAAACCCCAAGTAAAGTTGTCTCATGACATGACATAGTAAATGTTATACTTATCAGTTATTGGTCATCACTAAATCCAGATAGATGGATTATCGAAGGCTAAGTTGGAAAGGGTAAGTATCAGCAGTTGTGCTGGCAGAGGGGGGGGTCCTAGCACCCAACATTTTACCTGGGAGCATCTTTGAAAGGTTTTCGTAAAGTGAAAATAAGGTTTGTGGGGCTGAAGTACGTGAGGTAAAATTTTTCTTAGGAGGGTGGACATGCCTGCAAGGGGACCTGGATGGGCCCCCTTTGGCTCTGGGCCCTATAGCAACTGCTATGGTTGCTATAGTGATCCCTACGCCTTTGGTTTGCGCGATCTAATCCAATTGGTCTGGTCCTTTACTATGTGGTATAATTAGGTCTCTGCCTTAAAATAACTGCAGTGCAAAAGCAACCAGTTTGCAATAAATGCAGCCCTGCTACTAACATTACCTGTGTCCTGTAATCCTGTTAAAGAAAGATAGATTGAGATACGTGCTAATACACAGATTATTGGCTGCACAACTGTGCAAGGGGAGGGAGGCAGGGGGAGGGAGGAGGAGATGTGTAAGCAGAGCAGTGTCCATGGTGAGGCTGCGCAGAACTTATAAGTGTCGCAGACACTAAAAGAAGGCAGTGAGTAAGGGAAGGTGCACTCAATTAGGAGCACTCAGTAAACATTAATAATTTAATAAGAAAGCAAGCACAGATAAATATGTGAGTACCACCATTTTACATTAAACTTCTGTCAAATTATAGTTTCAGATAATTTAAAGTTGTTTCAGTGAGTATAGTGACGCTTTAAACAAGGGAAAGTCTCTACTTTTCGTTCACCCATAAATGTAGTTAATTCCACTTTAAGAGGAAGTAAATCAGAGTTCATGAGGTGGTATCCTAGATTAGTCGAACATCTATATGCAAACATGGGTTTTTATCTAAAGAGATTCCCAAACTCTTTGTCTGATTCAAGAATATACAAATTTGCTTCAATACAGATAATAATAAAATAATTTATAAATAATAAAAATTAAATACAATTTCATACATCAGTTAAGAACGTGTATATATATATATATATATATATATACTGAGCGGGTGCACGACTGCAGCAGAAGAGGTAGCGGTTATCAGCCTATCTACTGAACAAGGGGTTAGGCTTCTTCCCTAGTGAAAAATTGGACAGTTTTCAACTTGATGTGGACTTATACACTTTCTTGAGGAGACTTAGACTTAAGGCACACTTTTCTACTAAGATGGGACCTATGGAGCCAGAGAGGGGAAGTGGTCTTAAGACAATTGACTTTAATATGAAGACCAGGTCTCGTTTTGTACCTCCTACTACCTATCCGTAATTCAGCCATGCAACATATGTTTTGGACAAGTGTCCCTATTTTATTGATGTGGTCAGAGGCAGTGAGACATTTGTCTCAGGCAGCACACCTGCACTGAAGAAAAAAGTGGCGGACAGGCAATGGTTAAAAAAGAGGCTCGTGGACATGCACGCACGGCCACCAGAAATGTGAGCATCACCCACATGACTCTAATATACACAGTGCAGTACCTTGAAATTGCTTCAACTCTGTTTCTGCTTCTTACGGGAGTCAGGAGTCAGAGTCAGGACACACACCCTGCTGCTCAGTGCTCAGCATAACGTTGGGCTCCTAGTCAAGGAAGAAAGTGGAACCAGTCAAAACACACTTTTTATTCCTTGCTGCCTATTAGTCCTCTGAGGCTCCTCTCTTGTTCCAGTAGGAACAAATCAGTCCAGCAGCTGAAGCCAATAGAGAGAGAGAGGGAGGGAGGAGCTGGTGTGGCACATTGGCAGTGCAGATAAAACAAACAATGCCCACTGACAAAGCCACACCCACTTTAACATGGCAGTACTGCACGGAACTAAGCATGGGTGGCATTCAAAAGTTTGGCTCAGGCAAAAACACTAGAAGTGCCCCTTCTTTGTCTATCTCTTTCTATCTATGTCTATCTCTCTCTATATGTCTATATATCTATGTATCTCTCTCTCTATTTAACTCTCTCTCTGTCTGTCTGGCTGTCTGTCTGTCTATCTATCTAATTCTCAGACAGATAGATAGACAGGCAGAGAAAGATAGTTAAATAGAGAGAAAGATAAATACTTAGAGAGATAGACAGAAAGACAGAGTGATAGACAGCATGGGCATCCACAGAAAATTTTCCGGTGGGGGGGAGGGAATAATAACCGCTGTGGGTGTGGCCTTGTGGGGGGGATAGTTGGGAAAATTTAATATAATATTAAAAAATATAAATATAGCATAATTTAATAGACAGATTAACAGAAATAGACAGATAAAGAGATGAATAGATAGATAGGCACAGAGAGACAGACAGAGATATAAAAAGATAGACATAAAGAGACAAACAAAGATATTGACAGAGAGAGATACAAGCAGATATTTACAAATAGAGTGCTAGACATACGCATATACAGGTAGATAGATCAATAGGTAAATTATTAATATGGGCGCAGCAAACTGAGGCTATTGATACAGGTACAGAAAACTGGGAGATTGATACAGGTACAGCAAACTTGGATTATTGATACAGGTACAGCAAACTTGGATTACTGATACAGGTACAACAAACTGGAATAATTGATACAGGCACATCAAACTGGGGGTTATTGATACAGGTACAGCAAAGTGTGGTTTATTGATACAGGTACAGCAAACTGGTGGTTATTGATTCAGGTACAGCAAACTGGGGATTGATACAGGTACAGCAAACTGTGGGTTATTGATACAGGTACAACAAACTTGGGGTTATTGATACAGGTACAGCAAACTGGGATTATTATACAGGTACAGCAAACTGGGGGTTATTATACAGTACAGCAAACTGGGGGTTATTGATAGCAGGTACAACAAACTTGGGGTTATTGATACAGGTACAGCAAACTGGGGGTTATTGATACAGGCACAGCAAACTGGAATTATTGATACAGGAACAGTAAAATGGGGGTTATTGATACAGGTACAGCATACTGGGGGTTATTGATACAGGTACAGCAAACTGGGAATATCAGCTAGGGGTCTGGTGGGTACTAAGAGGTCATTTTAAGGACAAGTCATACATGTAAAATAATTGTATTTCGGTATTGGAATGTGTAAGACAGAAACCAATGTTATATTTGTAAATATAATAATATGCCCATTAATAGGATACCCAACATGGAGCCCTTATTCCCTTGCCAAGGTGAGATATTAATATCTGGGGAAATTTGGATAACACACAGGTCATGTTTGGTATTGGAGGAATTGATAATTAATAAAGGAGAGGAATATGTGATCAATATCCCAATATAAAGTACATATCTACATTTATAAGGAGTCTGCCTAAATGAGGGGGAATGAATGCTTTTGGCTAGTCGTAAATCTGGACATTCCTGGACACTCCCACCTCATGAGGAGGGCGTAGTTCAACAAATAGTTTAAAAGTCCATGTAGTCCAAAATAATGTTGTTCATACTGAGGGGACATGCTAAGAACGTGTGTATGGACCCAATGTTTCTTCCTGCCCCAGGATACAGGACTTCTTCTAGTGAGTAGGGTCTGTGAATATTTTTATCCTTTTTATTTTATATAACTGTTGTACTTATTGTATGTCATTTTATTGTAACACCATTTTATTTTATTTTTGTATTATATGCACTGTCCACCTTTTGGAATATTAAATCTAAAATTTAATAAGTTTTGTCTTTGATGCTCTAAAAGAACTCAGTTAGCCTCTGATAAGTTTATGTGTTTGAATGGAGTGTGCAGGGTAAATGCTAATTAACTCTTAGTGTTAGCTTGTGAAGGACTGATGCTAATTAACCAGTTAGTTGCTGGAGTGAATGGTGTAGTGTTAACCATTTAGCTGCCAGGACAGGGGTGTGCATAGTCAGTGAGAGTCAAGAGTGGGTTTTTGGGGCGTCTTTAAGGCCGTAACTTAAAGTGGTGGCAGCGAATACCGATTAATTAGTCAGATCACGTGCCCAGCGAACTGGCGTTCGTGACAGGGTTATTGATACAGGTACATAAAACTGGGGGTTATTGATACAGGTAGAAATATAAACGCATATGCACCAGAAAAGGTGAAAATAAAACAGGATAAATGAAAAAAGTATAAGGATAAGTTAAAAAAGCCAAACACTTTTATGAAAAGAAACATACGGTAGTAAGATGTTGATGGCAGATTTAGAAAAAGTATACAGGTATAAGGTGAAGATATAAAGAAAACTTTATTTTAAAGAGATGTTTGCTGGATATGGAAACTTGACACTTTAAGTCCAAATGGACTAAATGAGAAGTTTAAAATGTTATGCTAGTTGCAAAATTGTTTTATTACAATACTTTTATTGTGAACCCGACAGGGTTGATACAAGTACAGCAAACTGGGGGTTATTTATACAGGTACAGCAAACTGGGGGATATTGATACAGGTACAGCAAACTGGGATTATTGATACAGGAACAGCAAACTGAGGGTTATTGATACAGGTACAGCAAACTGTTTTTTTTAAAACAGGTACAGCAACTGGGGGTTATTGATACAGGCACAGCAAACTGGGGTTATTGATACAGGTACAGCAAACTGGGGGTTATTGATCAGGTACAGCAATCTGGGTTATTGTACAGGCACAACAAACTCAGGGTTATTGATACAAGTACAGCAAAGTGGGGTTATTGATACAGGAACAGCAAACTGGGGTTTTTTGATATGAGTGCAGCAAACTGAGGCTAATGATACAGGAACAGCAAACTGGGTTTTTTTTCATACAGCACAGCAAACTGGGGTAAATTGGTACAGGTACAGCAAACTGGGGGTTATACATACAGGCACAACAAACTGGGGTTATTGATACGGCACAGCAAACTGGGGGTTATTGATACAGGTACAGCAAACTGGGAATATTGATCACAGGTACAGCAAACGGGGGGTTATTGATTCAGGTACAGCAAACTGGGATTATTGATACAGGAACAGCAAACTGGGGGTTATTGATACAGGCACAGCAAACTGGGGGTTATTGATACAGGCACAGCAATCTGGGGGTTATTGATACAGGTACAAGAAAGTGGGGGTTATTGATACAGGAGCAGCAAACTGGGGGTTATTGATACAGGCACAGCAAACTGGGGGTTATTGATGCAGGCACAGCAAACTGGGAGTTATAGATACAGGTACAGCAAACTGGGGGTTATTGATACAGGTACAGCAATCTGGGGGTTATTGATACAGGACACAACAAACTCAGGGTTATTGATACAAGTACAGCAAACTGGGGGTTATACATACAGGTACAGCAAACTGGGGGTTATTGATACAGGTAGAAATATAAACGCATATGCACCAGAAAAGGTGAAAATAACAGGATAATGAAAAAAAGTATAAGGATAGTTAAAAAAGCCAAACACTTTTATGAAAAGAAACATACGTGTAAGAGATGTTGATGGCAGATTTTAGAAAATATACGGACAGAAGATGAAGATATAAGAAAACTTTATTTTAAAAAGAGTGTTGCTGGATATGGAAACTTGACACTTTAAGTCCAAATGGACTAAATGAGAATTTTAAAATGTTATGCTAGTTGCAAAATTGTTTATTACAATACTTTTATTGTGAACCCGACAGGGTTGATACAATACAGCAAACGGGTTTTTTTTATACAGGTACAGCAAACTGGGGGTTTTGATACAGTACAGCAAACTGGGGGTTATTGATACAGATACAGCAAACTGGGATTTTGATAAAGGAACAGCAAACTGGGGGGAGGGGATTGATACAGGTACAGCAAACTGGGGGTTATTGATACAGGTAAAACAAACTGGGGGTTATTGATACAGGTACAGCAAACTGGGGGTTATTGATACAGGTACAGCAAACTGGGGTTATTGATACAGGCACAGCAAACTGGGGGTTATTGATACAGGTACAGCAACCTGGGTTTTTTGATACAGGTACATCAAACTGGGATTTTGATACGGTACAAAAAAGTGGGAGTTTGAAACAGGTACAGCAAACTGGGATTATTGATACACGACAGCAAACTGGGTTTTTTTAATACAGGTACAGCAAACTGGGGTTTATGATACAGTAAAGCAAGGGGGTTATTGATACAGGTTCAGCAAAACTGTTTTTTTTTTGAAACAGGTACAGCAAAGTGGGGTTATTGATACAGGAACAGCAAACTGTTTTTTTTTAATACGAGTGCAGCAAACTGAGGCTATTGATACATTACAGCAAACTGGGATTATTGATACAGGTACAGCAAAGTGGGGTTAGGATACAGGTATAGCAAACTGGGGTTATTGATACAGGCACAGCAAGCTGGGGGTTATTGATACAGGTACACAGCAACTGGGGGTTATTGATACAGGTACATAAAACTGGGATTATTGATACAGGCTCAGCAAAGTGGGGTTATTGATACAGGCACAGCAAACTGGGGGTTATTGATACAGGTACAGCAAACTGGGGGTTATTGCTACAGATACAGCAAACTGGGGTTATTGTACAGGTACAGCAAACTGTTATTTTTTGATACAGGTACATCAAACTGGGATTATGATACAGGTACAGAAAAGTGGGAGTTTGATAAAGGTACAGCAAACTGGAATTATTGATACACGAACAGCAAACGGGTTTTTTAATACAGGTAAAGCAAACTGGGGGTTATTGATACAGGTACAGTAATGTGGGGGTTATTGATACAGGTACAGCAAAGTGGGGGTTATTGATAGAGACACAGCAAACTGGGGTTATACACACGGTTACAAGCAAACTGGGGGTTATAGATACAGTTACAGCAAACTGGGGTTTTGATACAGGTACAGCAAACTGGGGGTTATTGATACAGGTACAGCAACTGTGATTGTTAACACAGGTGTAGCATTTTGGGTTATTGATCCAGGTACAATATACTAAGATTATTAATATGGGATTTTTTGATACAGGTACATCATACTGTATTTTTGATACAGGTACATTATACTGGGTTTACTGATATATGTACTCATGTCAGAGCAGCAGTTTGAATCTCCCGCTCACTCGGATTTGGTAACACTTGCGATTGACTCTCCCTCTGCCCTTCATTAAAGCGCCAGCAGAAGATCTGGGCAGTGCACAGTAATTAAATTTTTTTAGAGAGAAATCCAGGGGGGCAAGCGCCCTACCTTTCCCATTATGTGCCCATGATAGACAGACAGACATAGTTATAGATAGACAGAGGGAGTGATAGACAGAGAGAGAAGAGATAGAAAGACAGAGGTAGAGATGCATAGATGGATAGAGAGAGGGGGCGAGAAAGGTTCGTACACACCTGCGTCATGTGCCAACCCGCGACTTACGATGTGTACGAAAGCCCGTTTCAGCCGATAACCCGCCCGGATCTCTGAACAGAGAGAGTCTACTGTATCTCTTTCTCCCTTTATCTATCTGTCTATCTATCTATCTATCTGTCTCTCCATCTATCTCTTTTATCTATCTATCCATCCCTCCCTCTGTCTGTCTATCCATCTCTCCCTCTGTCTGTCTATTCTTGATTCTTTGCTCAGCTTAAAAAAATGAAATAAAAATGAAATATCACAGTCCTTCTGTGAAGTTATTTACACACAAGGGAATACTGAATGTGTCACTCCAGGGCCCAGATAACTCTGGTAGCCATAACCTTTATATTCCATCCTTCACCCAACACACGAAGGAGCAACACATGCTTCATATTTTTGGTACATTAGCATGCCAATCTAGAGACCCCCTGCATGTGAGAGGGTGGGTAGGCGCATGCATGCAGGAGTGTCCTCTTGTTCCCATGTGGAGGGGGTGTGTTCGTGGTGCTAGCGCAATTATGCTGCTGAATGTTTTTAAGGTTTTTAAAGCGTTTGGGGCACCCCCAACAGAAAATGCCTAAAAAACATTCGCCGCTTTTCCAAAGATCAGGGGCACATCACCCGAATCTTTTAGCGTAGCGACGCTGTGTTTGGACAATGTGGACCATTTAAAAAACACCTGGTAAATGCTAAGATAAGCTACCTGTACAAAACACATGTCCCTCATGTGAAACTAGATAGGAATCAAGGCCTAGGGGAGAAAATATCTGAATTGCTAAAAGGCAAGACCAAATATAAAAGTAGAAGAATGAATAGTAAATCAATATGTTCCACACATTCAGTATATGAAGAGCTGTTTAAAAATACTGGTCTATTTTCACATGGCAAGTTATTAAGGATAGACCGCTATTTTTATAACAAGAGACCGTTTGGCACATACAGATATTAGAGATAAAAGAAAATGAAAATGTATTTATTAAAATACTAACGTGGGTTAGCATATATTGGCCAGAACAGTGGACCAGTTAAACGGATAAATGAAAAAAGTATAAGGATAAGTTAAAATAGTCAACACTTTTATGAAAAGAACATACGGTAATAAGATGTTGATGGCAGATTTTAGAAAAAGTATACAGGACAGAAGATGAAGATATAAAGAAAACTTTATTTTAAAGAGAGTGTTGCTGGATATGGAAACTTGACACTTAAGTCTAAATGAGCAGTTTAAAATGTTATGCTAGTTGCAAATTGTTTTATTACAATTCTTTTATTGTGAACCCGACAGGGTTTGAAGGAAACCTTGTAGTAAAAAGGAATATAAACTATAGGTGGTATTTTAAAATACATGTTGATATTTTTTTATAAAGTAGCAGGGATTCAATAAAGTTCTTATCGTTAAAAATGGTGCTAATTTGCCCCAGCCAACCAGATCTTATTTAGCATTTGAAAGCTAACATCTGATTGGTTGGGGCAAAATTAGAACTTTATTGAATAACCCTGTATGTGTCATTTTGAGGTTTGGAAATAATTGATTATTTAAAGGGCATCTCCACCCTCCATAGATACTTTTATCTATATTGTAGGGGATACCCTTCCACCTCAACCGCTAAGTTACAGTGGTTGGTAAAATTTTGGCCCCCTTGAAGTTTTCCACATTTTGTCACATTACTGCCAACAACATGAATCAATTTTATTGGAATCCACGTGAAAGACCAATACAAAGTGGTGTACGTGAGAAGTGGAACGAAAATCATACATGATTCCATACATTTTTAACAAATCAATAACTGCAAAGGGGGTGTGCGTAATTATTCAGCCCCCTTTGGTCTGATCTGAAAACTGCTGTTCACAAACGCGTGTCCATCTAATCTGACTGAGCTGGAGCTGTTTTGCAAAGAAGAATGGGCAAGGATTTCAGTCTCTAGATGTGCAAAGCTGGTAGAGACATACCCTAAAAGACGGGCAGCTGTAATTGCAGCAAAAGGTTGGTTCTACAAAGTATTGACTCAGGGGGACTGCCTGGTGTGTTCTTTGGACTCATGGTGTTGTTGCTCCCAAATTCTCTTAGACAACCTCTGAGGCCGTCACAGAGCAGCTGTATTTGTACTGACATCAAATTACACACAGGTGCACTCTATTTAGTCATTAGCATTCATCAGGCAATGTCTATGGGCAACTGACTGCATTCAGACCAAGGGGGCTGAATTATTATGCACACCCCACTTTGCTTTATTGATTTGTTAAAAACGTTTGGAATCATGTATGATTTTCGTTCCATTTCTCACGTGTACACCACTTTGTATTGGTCTTTTACGTGGAATTCCAATAAAACTGATTCAGTTTGTGGCAGTAATGTGGAAAACTTCAGGGGGACGAATACTTTTGCCAACCACTGTATAGTTTTTATTTTCCAAAAAAGGCGCGCTAGGCGAGGAGAAAAATTTAATGAACCTTTATAAACATGCCCCTAAATGTTCCAAGGCTATAAAACAATATCCGGGAACAATTAGTTGAGATTATCAGGACAATGCACCGTTAACCATTAAGATCGAATATGAACAATAACCAGCCCTGTAATATGCTGATAGCTCCAACTTACTGTTTTTTTTAATGCCCGCCAATGTCTGGTGTTACAGTCCCGCAAATGTTTTACACTTGCACATCCTTCTTTATGTTTCCATCAGAACAAATTACATTTTCTTTGTGATTGTTAAGAAAAGATCGCCAAAGCTCATTTCTTTTTGTCTTGGTGAGAAAAAAACAAACTGATAAAGACTAGAGGGAACTATTTAGTACAAAATAACTGCACCTAAAAACTGGGCCTAATCTAGAAACCTTACTGGGCAGTTTATGCTTTGTCCAATAAAATGTGTACTCTTCCTTATTTTTGAATTTCTTTAAATTACGATACTTAATGACTCCTAAACATGAATTCCTGAGTTATGCAAGTTCCAATGCTTTGAAAAACTATCTGTTAGAAGTTTGTTACAATTTTCAAGCAAACTCAGCTATTTTCAACAATGTTGAGTTTTTATGAACAAGAATTTAGCATGGGTCATATAATCTTATAATAACACTTGTTATAGGTCTCCACTGCAATGATGCATCAACACCTTCTAGTCTATGCATTTTTTTTACAACTATATTCTTATTAATGGTATTGTGTTGTTTTATTTCCAGTAGTTAATACTGTACATGTATCTTGTTTTCCAAGGATGTGGTCTACTGGCTGTGGTGTTAATTATTTTGTTTTGGACCAAACCCATGTAGAGAAACAAAAGACAAAAATGAAAGCCTTTGTTGTCTAAACCTTCTAGCAAGCTTTAATCATCTTCGTGATAAACGTCGTGTCTACTAATTCCATTGACTATGTTTAGCGGGTTTGAGCAAATTTATTACCAGTGACTTTACAAAGGTAAGTGTAAATTTTGGGGATTCCAGCCACCCCACATCCGAAGTTCAGGAAGTCCCCTGATATTAATTGCACTCCTTGACTCCCTGAAATTATATTCATTGAAGTTATATACAATATCTCTGAAAATGTATTTTTTTTAATTAGTAGAGCAAGGAGAGTACAACAATTTGAGAGCTTTTTTGTTGTACGGCTATGTAAGACTGTCCCTCTCCAAATATAATCTCTGGGATAGTTGCATTCTAACTACAGATAATGACAGAGTACTAAAAACAAACTAGAGCATGCATCCAGGTTTGTTTCCTTATGCAGACATGTCAGAATTGTGACTTTTAGTTGGATATCATTGGGTTACTTTCCTGAAATTAGTTTTTGGCAGGTGGGATATCTGGTATGTTTATTGTGTTTTTTTTCTTATCTGTCAATAGATAATCATTTTATAGAATATAATCATTTATTAAACTAAACTATCATATTAAACTTATTTCTCTGTGCTTCTAAAAAAGAGTCAGGCCTATGTAAATAAAAGTTCTTTCATTTAAAATATCAAGAAGGAAGAACAGATAATAACTCTGAGAAACAGTGTTTTTAGTCTTTGTTAGCTGGGTGCCTCCAGACAGTCGCCAATGCAGGTAGGGTAATAAAGGTATAAAGAAGCTGGGCACACCAGTCTTACATCAATCAAACAACATTATTTATTGTGACGTTGGGCAAACAAGCTTAAATAGGGAGAGCATGATACAGGCACCCTTTATTGGTGAAAATATAAGTGTTGAAAAAATAGCATTTCAGTATGCTATATTCATTGACCATACACTATGCTTTTATTCTTGAATGCACTTTGCACTTTGTGTAGCACTTTATATTTTCACCACTAGAGAATCCCTGTATTCATGCTCCTATTTAAAGGGTATGTCTACCCTTGAAAAAAATTTTTGGTAAATCATTCCCCCTGTCCCCCCAGCCCTAACCGCTCTATTTATTTTATTAGAAAGTGCCCCAACTTTACTTACCTTCAGTGTCGGCCGTGACAGTGATGTCACGTCCATTCACTGACTGCCTTTCCCGGAGCAGTCTCCACTGCGGCTCTGCAAGAACATAAAAAACACAGCAGCCGCATGGAGCTGACTAAGGAATCCGGAAGCAGATGTGTCCAATGGTGATTCAGTCCTGCAGATCATCAATGCTAACCACTGAGCCACCATGCTGCCCCTTTAAGTGTTTTATTATTTCTTAATGGCAGATTCTTACCCAAAGATCCATTACATTAATGCAATATTCCAAACACCATCAGAAGCTTAAAGGACCGTAAAACATCATGTTGGTAACCTTTCACATCCATAATCTTATAAAACAACAAACTGTTATGGTGTCTGACACATACTTATATGTATATATAGAGAGTGTTACATTTAAGCATATGCAAGCTTTCAGTTGTGTGTATTATCAGCCTTGGTATGAATGAACCCTGGAACGCCATGCAATTTAGTATTTGAAATATCCATGGCCATCATAGGTTATAAAAAGCTTACTTTATGTAGTCATTTCTTTTTCCTACGGCCCCACTGCATTTCTGGCCAGTCCCCTGACCTGGAGCTGTGTAGGCCTGAAGCCTGTTTTAACTGATTTTGGAGTAAATAAGATAAGATGTTCTTATTGAAACGAATGCGTGTCCAATTTATGCAGTCCTCTGACCCCCCCTCCTCACATTTTTGTGATATTGCTCTCCTCGGGTGTCCCCTTTAAATAATTTATTCATAGTGTACTGAAGTTAAGTGCACTCCTTTGTTTGTCTTATTGCACTCATCTGTGTGCAACTTTTAAAGGGCAGTCCAGTGAAAACATTTTTTTTGATAGAAATGCAGAGCAGACCCCCCCCCCCAAACCCCAGTTTCGCGTCATAAATAATTGCTGCTGCTCCTCCTCCTACCTACTCTGGGGTATAGAAAAGTATTGTAGTGCCGTATTAGTCCATATATAGATGTTAAAAATAAGAGTACTGTGATTCTTTGGACTAACAGTTTATTTAGTTGACAAGCTTTCGAGGACTATACCCTCTTCATCGGTCAGAGCAGTACTTATTTTAACAAAGTTTAAACAGAAAGTAAAAAGCCAGTTCCAAAAGATAATAACATAAGCAAAACAACATGGGGGTAAAGTAAGAGCAAAAGGTGCCAAGGAAAGTGTAGAGGGCAATAAAATGAGAGATAACAAATGCAAGGGGAAATAGAGGCAGGGAGGACCAAAAAAACCCCACTAGGCCACACTGCTCGGCTTTTTTTGCGTTTGCGCTTTTTCCATATCACTGATTTGCGTTCCGCATTTAAAATCGCATGCGTTTTTCAATAGTTATGAAAAAAACGCATGCGCACGCAACAAATCGATATGAAATCGCATCGATTCCGTGTGCGATTGGTTGCAGTGAGGCGTGCCCTTAAGCTGGGTACCCACGATGAGATATTTCGGTCTGATCGACCGATAGTTCAGTGATAGTTTAGCCTCCTGGCCAACTGGTCGAAGTATCGAACGTCGGTCAGAGGAAAAATCGCTAGGTGTGTACCTAGCTTTACAACAATATGAGACAGAAAATGTAGAGGTAATAAAATAGGAGAGATAACAGAATAGTGTGGTAATGAGAATAGGACGGGGAGGAAGAGTAAAGAAAGGGGAGAAGAAGGAGAAGAGAAGAAAAAAAAACAAAAAAAGAAATATAAAATAATAATAAAAAAAAACTGGTAAGGGGAAGCTAGGAGTGTGAAAATTCCATTATTCTAATGTGAAAGGGTCCCATGTCCTGGTTCAACCATTTGTTTAGAGTCAAATAATAAGATAATTTAGCTTCAAATGCTTTTCTTTCCTGAGTGTGTGCTAAAATGTCCCTTTAAGATATTTGGACCTGGAAGTTTTTCATAGTGTGTCCAGGATGTGAAAATGGTGTCCTACAGTGAACCATTAAAGTTGCAGGAGCACACTCAGATAAGTATTATAAAGTTTCATTTATTCAGGTGCTGAGAACTTCCACAGTGTCCTACAGTAAAACAGTTTTTTATCCTCGTCATGGTGGGTGATACTACGTCTAGAGTTTAGGGGTGCTCTGCATTTCTATCAGTTTTTTTTTCCACGGACAGCAGTTTAAAAATGTATTCATAATGTACTAAATAAAGTGCACACCTGCTCATCCTATTTTTCTGCACACTTTTTTGCACAAATGAATTGCACTCCTTTTGTGCGCCCTTTTAGGAATTAGTTTACTGAAGTAAAGTCACTCTTGCCCACTTTTTTGTGCACGCTGTTTGCAAAAGTTCAATTGCATTCCTTTTGTATTAATATAATTATATAGGCAAAGTTATATTTCTAAATAACTTTATAACAAAAGAAAGATTTTTTTATATTCAATAAAGTAATTTTATATAAATAAAATGTGAATTTGTGCAATCACAAAAATACATTTTATCTTAAATACAACTTGCCCCCCTCTTGTCTCTCATATATTGTGCTTACGGTATTTGGATAGAGGAGTGGAGGACTCTCTATTTATTCGGTAAGGGTGCCAAAAGAGAACTCTCTGTGCTCCTCACATTATTCAAAGCCTTTGTGCAAAATAACTCATCAGGTGAGTCCAAATCTCTCATTAGCTTCAAACACATGTGGGTGCTCCATACTAGGCAATATTCTCTGCACACTTGTTTTTCCTATTCTGAAATCAAATGCAAATATTTGAAAGACTGTCTACATCATTATTATTATTATTATTCCCAACTCCCCCTCCACCAACACCTTCTCCTCCATATTTCCCTACTTTTTTCCAATCCTTCACCCTTCACTTTATAACATTTATACATATATATATACTGGCAAAATTGGTGCACAATGGAAATAATGTGTGTGTATGTTTTGCTATGTGTGGATATAGCGGATATAGAATCTTTACACAGGTATTTTAAAAACTGTTCCTCAGACAGTCACCAGCTTCCAGAGGAACCAAATAGGATAATCCTGCATTCTGAGAGTAGACCCAGGCAATCCTGCCACACTGTGTGGTTGAAACTAAACTGCTAGTTAATACTTATTAGTATTCACCACGGCAAGTGGTGATGGTACCTCAATATTATAACAGAAGGTACCTCACGGCATCATGTTATTGTATAAGCATTGCCCTAATAATCTAACGTATAAACAATATTTCTCATTCCCAGTTTACCTAAAGAAATGGATTTATCCTTTATATACTCTATACAGATCTAATTGAAAAAAAGTTGCTTCAGAGCAATTTTGGATAACTGCTTTTTATTTCAGTATTACAGTAAATCCTTGGTATACCTGCCTGGCTTTACCACTAAGCAAAAGGCTAAGGACTTGCAAATGAGCACCTGATTGTAGCGTTAACTACCTCCCTGGCTCCTTCTACTTACCTGCCCTAGTTCCTGTTCTCTCCAACTTTAGACTTACCTTGCCAGCTCCATTATCAGAGACTTACCTTGCCAGCTCCATCACAGAGACTTACCTTGCCAGCTCCATCATCTGAGACTTACCTGCCAGTTCCCATCATCAGAGACTTAGCTTGCCAGTGCCAATTTCTATACTCACCTGACCTGTTTCAGTGACTGTTTCTTTGCTTTGCCTGTTCCCAGTATCCTGCCTTCCCCAGCACTCTAGTCCCATTCCAGCCTACATTTACCAGCAGTCTTTTGTATCCAGTTCTGCAATCCCAACACCCATCGGAGCGCTCCCTCCTAAAGCGTACTCGTAAGTACCCCGGCCTCCCAGGGTAGTTTATTACAGTACAATCAGGCCATGGAAACTCCTGGGGGGCTATGGCAAGTTGAGTAAACACTCCAAACTTTGTCCAAACGCATGGACATTTTTGAACACCATCAGGTCAGTTGGCTCAATTCATGTACCCTTGCTGTCCTCTACCCCAGATTCTGCCTCTGCTCCAGGTTATACGCCGCCTCCTTCAGCGTCCGGATCTGGTGATCTTTCTCTTCGGAGAGAGCCCCGCATACCTCTGCCTTCACAGTTTAATGGTGATGCTCAAGCTTGCCGTGGATTCATGAATCAGTGCCGAATCCAATTTGAACTTCAACCATCTCATTTTGCATCAGATCGTGCAAGGTTGGTTACATCATCGCCTTGTTGGAGGGCAATGCTCTGGCCTGGGCTTTTCCCTATGGGAAAAAGACGATCCTCTAGTCAATATGTGACCGATTTCCTGAGTATGTTTTGTAAGGTCTTCGATGCTCCAGAAGAACCTCTGCTGCCTCCTCCCGTTTGATGCAGCTCCGCCAAGGGTCTCGTCCTGGGACAATACGCTATTGAATTTCGTACCCTTTCCGCGGAGACTTCTTGGAACAATGAGGCAGCCCTCTGGCAGGGACTTTCTGACCGCCTCAAGGATGAATTAGTATCTAGAGAATTACCCGTCCTGTTAAAGACTTGATTACTCTATGCATCCAGATTGATACCCCCTTTCATGAACGGCAGACAGAAAGGTCTGCAGCTCGTTCCAACTTCCCTAAGACCTTTCCTCGGGCCTGCTCAGACCTTCCCTCAACCTGCTCAGACCTTTCCTCAACCAATATCTTCGGTTGAAGAGCCTATGCAAATTGGCGGCACTCATCTGTCTCCTGAGGAATTCACGCGACGTACTAATGGACTTTGTCTCTATTGTGCTAGGCAAGGACACTTTGTAAGAATTGTCCCCAGAAGTCTGGAAACTCCAGGACCTAGAAGTTAAAGGGCAACATAGTGAAAAAAAAAACTTTGTCTGTATACATGTATAGATCACTAGTATAAGCTGCCTTACTTTCATGTTTCTGTGTGGCTTCGTTTCTTCACACTGGCAGAAGTTGTGTACCAATCTGTGTAGTCCCCCTCCCCCTCTCTGTCTAGTCCCCCTCAGAAGTGACGGCTGTATACAGAGTCCGAGCATGGTCTTGAAAGGACTTTAAATGAAGTGCTGACATCCTGTTGACCCCTCCTTCCAGAGCTAAACTGCAAGCAATCAAGTGTGGAATAAAGTAGCAATATGCTGAAGGGAGGGGCAGAGGGGAGAGAGGAGGACAAGGGGGTGCTGAGATTCTTTACAAAGTACGTTACTGAACTCTGCCTTTCTCTCCTTTGCTAATTGTTTTTTACTTTTTACCTAAAGTTCATGCTTTTTACCATAAAGTACCTGCTTAGCTGAGATCATAATCACTGAAGAGAGAGTCAGTGTAACAGCAGCTTGTATTGAGACCTTCACAAACCAGTGCACACTGCTTGTTGTCCTGTTACATTCCAGTTGCTTTAGTCTATATTTTCATACATTGCACTGTGTGTTGTTTGGTATATAGTCTGTATTACTTGTATATATATACGTATTGTGTTCCTTTTGAGTCACTGGTTTTGTATGTATATAAGATTTTGGGGGGGGGGGAGGGGCTGTTTTATAGTGTGTTATGCTCATATTGCTGGGTAATGGTTTATTGATGTGTTTAGCACTACAGCATTTGACGATAGTGTTGCACATGGTACATATAGTGGTGGTGAGAGAGTGTGTGACAGTACTGCAGGGGAGCTTTGATGTGTGGGTGTGTGCCTTTGAGTGGACAGATGAGGTGTAGCAGCTCCTACAAATCACAGCATATTCAAAGGCTTATCTCATCTCGGGGACTATGTAGAATTTAAAGAAACTAAAGTACCCTGTGGATTACAGGTACAGCAAACTGGGGGTTATTGATACAGGTACAGCAAACTGTGATTGTTAACACAGGTGTAGCATTTTGGGGTTATTGATCCAGGTACAATATACTAAGATTATTAATATGGGATTTTTTGATACAGGTACATCATACTGGTATTTTTGATACAGGTACATTATACTGGGTTTACTGATATATGTACATCATGTCAGAGCAGCAGTTTGAATCTCCCGCTCACTCGGATTTTGGTAACACTTGCGATTGACTCTCCCTCTGCCCTTCATTAAAGCGCCAGCAGAAGATCTGGGCAGTGCACAGTAATTAAATTTTTTTAGAGAGAAATCCAGGGGGGGCAAGCGCCCTACCTTTCCCATTATGTGCCCATGATAGACAGACAGACATAGTTATAGATAGACAGAGGGAGTGATAGACAGAGAGAGAAAGAGATAGAAAGACAGAGGTAGAGATGCATAGATGGATAGAGAGAGGGCGAGAAAAGGTTCGTACACACCTGCGTCATGTGCCAACCCGCGACTTACGATGTGTACGAAAGCCCGTTTCAGCCGATAATCCGCCCGGATCTCTGAACAGAGAGAGTCTACTGTATCTCTTTCTCCCTTTATCTATCTGTCTATCTATCTATCTATCTGTCTCTCCATCTATCTCTTTTTATCTATCTATCCATCCCTCCCTCTGTCTGTCTATCCATCTCTCCCTCTGTCTGTCTATTTATCTTGATTCTTTGCTCAGCTTAAAAAAATGAAATAAAAATGAAATATCACAGTCCTTCTGTGAAAGTTATTTACACACAAGGGGAATACTGAATGTGTCACTCCAGGGCCCAGATAACTCTGGTAGCCATAACCTTTATATTCCATCCTTCACCCAACACACGAAGGAGCAACACATGCTTCCATATTTCTTTGGTACATTAGCATGCACAATCTAGAGACCCCCTGCATGTGAGAGAAGGTGGGTAGGCGCATGCATGCAGGAGTGTCCTCTTGTTCCCATGTGGAGGGGGTGTGTTCGGTGTGCTAGCGCAATTATGCTGCTGAATGTTTTTAAGGTTTTTAAAGCGTTTGGGGCACCCCAACAGAAAAATGCCTAAAAAACATTCTGGCCGCTTTTCCAAAGATCAGGGGCACATCACCCGAATCTTTTAGCGTAGCGACGCTGTGTTTGGACAATGGTGACCATTTAAAAAACACCTGGTAAATGCTAAGAATAAGCTACCTGTACAAAAACATGTCCCTCATGTGAAACTAGATAGGAATCAAGGCCTAGGGGAGAAAATATCTGAATTGCTAAAAGGCAAGACCAAATATAAAAGTAGAAGAATGATAATAGTAAATCAATATGTTCCACACACTTCAGTAATGAAAAGAGCTGTTTAAAAATACTGGTCTATTTTACAAAATGGCAAGTTATTTAAGGATAGACCGCTATTTTTATAACAAAGAGACCGATTGGCACATACAGATATTAGAGATAAAAAGAAAATGGAAAATGTATTTATTAAAATACTAACGTGGGTTAGCATATATTGGCCAGACAAGTGGACCAGTTAAACAGGATAAATGAAAAAAGTATAAGGATAAGTTAAAATAGTCAAACACTTTTATGAAAAGAAACATACGGTAATAAGATGTTGATGGCAGATTTTAGAAAAAGTATACAGGACAGAAGATGAAGATATAAAGAAAACTTTATTTTAAAGAGAGTGTTGCTGGATATGGAAACTTGACACTTTAAGTCTAAATGAGCAGTTTAAAATGTTATGCTAGTTGCAAAATTGTTTTATTACAATTCTTTTATTGTGAACCCGACAGGGTTTGAAGGAAACCTTGTAGTAAAAAGGAATATAAACTATAGGTGGTATTTTAAAATACATGTTGATATTTTTTTATAAAGTAGCAGGGATTCAATAAAAGTTCTTATCGTTAAAAATGGTGCTAAATTTGCCCCAGCCAATCAGATCTTATTTAGCATTTGAAAGCTAACATCTGATTGGTTGGGGCAAAATTAGAACTTTTATTGAATAACCCTGTATGTGTCATTTATTGAGGTTTGGAAATATAATGATTATTTAAAGGGCATCTCCACCCTCCATAGATACTTTTATCTATATTGTAGGGGATACCCTTCCACCTCCAACCGCTAAGTTACAGTGGTTGGTAAAAATATTTGGCCCCCTTGAAGTTTTCCACATTTTGTCACATTACTGCCACAAACATGAATCAATTTTATTGGAATTCCACGTGAAAGACCAATACAAAGTGGTGTACACGTGAGAAGTGGAACGAAAATCATACATGATTCCATACATTTTTAACAAATCAATAACTGCAAAGTGGGGTGTGCGTAATTATTCAGCCCCCTTTGGTCATGATCTGAAAACTGCTGTTCACAAACGCTGTCCATCTAATCTGACTGAGCTGGAGCTGTTTTGCAAAGAAGAATGGGCAAGGATTTCAGTCTCTAGATGTGCAAAGCTGGTAGAGACATACCCTAAAAGACTGGCAGCTGTAATTGCAGCAAAAGGTGGTTCTACAAAGTATTGACTCAGGGGGCTGACCTGCCTGGTGTGTTCTTTGGACTTCATGGTGTTGTTGCTCCCAAGATTCTCTTAGACAACCTCTGAGGCCGTCACAGAGCAGCTGTATTTGTACTGACATCAAATTACACACAGGTGCACTCTATTTAGTCATTAGCATTCATCAGGCAATGTCTATGGGCAACTGACTGCATTCAGACCAAAGGGGGCTGAATTATTATGCACACCCCACTTTGCAGTTATTGATTTGTTAAAAACGTTTGGAATCATGTATGATTTTCGTTCCATTTCTCACGTGTACACCACTTTGTATTGGTCTTTTACGTGGAATTCCAATAAAACTGATTCAAGTTTGTGGCAGTAATGTGGAAAACTTCAAGGGGGACGAATACTTTTGCCAACCACTGTATAGTTTTTATTTTCCAAAAAAGGCGGCGCTAGCGGAGGGGAAAAATTTAATGAACCTTTATAAACATGCCCCTAGATGTTCCAAGGCTATAAAACAAATATCCTGGGAACAATTAGTTGAGATTATCAGGACAATGCACCGTTAACCATTAAGATCGAATATGAACAATAACCAGCCCTGTAATATGCTGATAGCTCCAACTTACTGTGTTTTTTAATGCCCGCCAATGTCTGGTGTTACAGTCCCGCAAATGTTTTACACTTGCACATCCTTCTTTATGTTTCCATCAGAACAAAATTACATTTTCTTTGTGATTGTTAAGAGAAGATCGCCAAAGCTCATTTCTTTTTGTCTTGGTGAGAAAAAAACAAACTGATAAAGACTAAGAGGAGGAACTATTTAGTACAAAATAACTGCACCTAAAAACTGGTGCCTAATCTAGAAACCTTACTGGGCATGTTATGCTTATGTCCAATAAAATGTGTAACTCTTCCTTATTTTTGAATTTCTTTAAATTACGATATCTTTAATGACTCCTAAACATGAATTCCTGAGTTATGCAAGTTCCAATGCTTTGAAAAACTATCTGTTAGAAGTTTGTTACAATTTTCAGCAAACTCAGCTATTTTCAACAAATGTTGAGTTTTTATGAACAAGAATTTAGCATGGGATCATATAATCTTATAATAACACTTGTTATAGGTCTCCACTGCAATGATGCATCAAACCTTCTAGTCTATGCATTTTTTTTACAACTATATTCTTATTAATGGTATTGTGTTGTTTATTTCCAGTTAGTTAATACTGTACATGTATCTTGTTTTCCAAGGATGTGGTCTACTGGCTGTGGTGTTAATTATTTTGTTTTTGGACCAAACCCATGTAGAGAAACAAAAGACAAAAAATGAAAGCCTTTGTTGTCTAAACCTTCTAGCAAGCTTTAATCATCTTCGTGATAAACGTCAGTGTCTACTAATTCCATTGACTATGTTTAGCGGGTTTGAGCAAGGATTTATTACCAGTGACTTTACAAAGGTAAGTGTAAATTTTGGGGATTCCAGCCACCCCACATCCGAAGTTCAGGAAGTCTCCCTGATATTAATTGCAGCTCCTTGACTCCCTGAAATTATATTCATTGAAGTTATATACAATATCTCTGAAAATGTATTTTTTTTAAATTAGAGCAAGGAGAGTACAACAGTTTGAGAGCTTTTTTGTTGTACGGCTATGTAAGACTGTCCCTCTCCAAATATAATCTCTGGGATAGTTGCATTCTACATACAGATAATGACAGAGTACTAAAAACAAACTAGAGCATGCATCCAGGTTTGTTTCTCTTATGCAGACATGTCAGAAATTGTGACTTTTAGTTGGATATCATTGGGTTACTTTCCTGAAATTAGTTTTTGCAGGGTGGGATATCTGGTATGTTTATTGTGTTTTTTTTCTTATCTGTCAATAGAATAATCATTTTATAGAATATAATCATTTATTAAACTAAACTATCATATTAAACTTATTTCTCTGTGCTTCTAAAAAAGAGTCAGGCCTATGTAAATAAAAGTTCTTATCATTTAAAATATCAAAGAAGAGAAGAGACAGATAATAACTCTGAGAAACAGTGTTTTTAGTCTTTGTTAGCTGGGTGCCTCCAGAGCAGTCGCCAATGCAGGTAGGGTAAATAAAGGTATAAAGAAGCTGGGCACACCAGTCTTACATCAATCAAACAACATTATTTATTGTGACGTTTGGGCAAACAAGCTTAAATAGGGAGGAGCATGAATACAGGCACCCTTTAGTGGTGAAAATATAAAGTGGTGAAAAAATAGCATTTCAAGTATGCTATATTCATTGACCATACACTATGCTTTTTTATTCTTGAATGCACTTTAGCACTTTGTGTAGCACTTTATATTTTCACCACTAGAGAATCCCTGTATTCATGCTCCTATTTAAAGGGTATGTCTACCCTTGAAAAAAATTTTTGGTAAATCATTCCCCCTGTCCCCCCAGCCCTAACCGCTCTATTTATTTTATTAGAAAGTGCCCCAAACTTTACTTACCTTCAGTGTCGGCCGTGACAGTGATGTCACGTCCATTCACTGACTGCCTTTCCCGGAGCAGTCTCCACTGCGGCTCTGCAAGAACATAAAAAGAACACAGCAGCCGCAGTGGAGACTGACTAAGGAATCCGGAAGCAGATGTGTCCAATGGTGGATTCAGTCCTGCAGATCATCAATGCTAACCACTGAGCCACCATGCTGCCCCTTTAAGTGTTTTATTATTTCTTAATGGCAGATTCTTACCCAAAGATCCATTACATTAAATGCAAATATTCCAGAACACCATCAGAAGCATTAAAGGACCGTAAAACAATCATGTTGGTAACCTTTCACATCCATAATCTTATAAAAACAACAAACTGTTATGGTGTCTGACACATACTTATATGTATATATAGAGAGTGTTACATTTAAGCATATGCAAGCTTTCAGTTGTGTGTATTATCAGCCTTGGTATGAATGAACCCTGGAACGCCATGCAATTTAGTATTTGAAATATCCATGGCCATCATAGGTTATAAAAAGCTTACTTTATGTAGTCATTTCTTTTTCCTACGGGCCCCACTGCAAGTTTCTGGCCAGTCCCCTGACCTGAGAGCTGTGTAGGCCTGAAGCCTTGTTTTACTGATTTTGGAGTAAATAAAGATAAGATGTTCTTATTGAAACGAATGCTGTCCAATTTATGCAGTCCTCTGACCCCCCCTCCTCACAATTTTGTGATATTGCTCTCCTCGGGTGCACCCTTTAAATAATTTATTCATAGTGTACTGAAGTTAAGTGCACTCCTGTGTTTTGTCTTATTGCACTCATCTGGTGCAACATTTAAAGGGCATGTCCAGTGAAAACATTTTTTTGATAGAAATGCAGAGCAGGACCCCCCCCCCCAAACCCCAGTTTCGCGTCATAAATAATTGCTGCTGCTCCTCCTCCTACCTCCTCTGGGGTATAGAAAAGTATTGTAGTGCCGTATTAGTCCAATATATAGATGTTAAAAAATAAGAGTACTGTGATTCTTTGGACTAACAGTTTATTTAGTTGACAAGCTTTCGAGGACTATACCCTCTTCATCAGGTCAGAGCAGTACTTATTTTAACAAAGGTTTAAACAGAAAGTAAAAAGCCAGTTCCAAAAGATAATAACATAAGCAAAACAACATGGGGGTAAAGTAAAGAGCAAAAGGTGCCAAGGAAAGTGTAGAGGGCAATAAAATGAGAGATAACAAATGCAAGGGGGGAATAGAAGGCAGGGAGGACCAAAAAAACCCACTAGGCCACACTGCTGCGCTTTTTTTGCGTTTGCGCTTTTTCCATATCACTGATTTGCGTTCCGCATTTTAAATCGCATGCGTTTTTCAATAGTTAATGAAAAAAACGCATGCGCACGCAACAAAATCGCATATGAAATCGCATGCGATTCCGTGTGCGATTGCGTTGCAGTGAGGCCGTGCCCTTAAGCTGGGTACACACGATGAGATATTTCGGTCTGATCGACCGATAGTTCAGTGATAGTTTAGCCTCCTGGCCAACTGGTCGAAAGTATCGAACGGTCGGTCAGGAGGAAAAATCGCTAGGTGTGTACCTAGCTTTACAACAATATGAGACAAGGAAAATGTAGAGGTAATAAAATAGGAGAGATAACAGAATAGTGAAGTGGTAATGAGAATAGGACAGGGGAGGAAGAGTAAAGAAAGGGGGGAGAGAAGGAGGAAGAGAAGAAAAAAAAACAGAAAAAAGAAATATAAATAATAATAATAAAAAAAAAACTGGTAAGGGGAAGCTAGGATGTGAAAATTCCATTATTCTTAATGTGAAAGGAGTCCCATGTCCTGGTTCAAACCATTGTTTTTAGAGTCAAATAATAAGATAATTTTAGCTTCAAATGCTTTTCTTTCCTGAGTGTTGCTAAAATGTCCCTTTAAGATTTGGACCTGGAAGTTTTTCATAGTGTGTCCAGGATGTGAAAAATGGTGTCCTACAGTGAACCATGTAAAGTTGCAGGGAGGCACACTCAGATAAGTATTTAATAAAGTTTCATTTATTCAGGTGCTGAGAACTTCCACAGGTGTCCTACAGTAAAACAGTTTTTATCCTCGTCATGGTGGGTGATACTACGTCTAGAGTTTAGGGGGTGCTCTGCATTTCTATCAGTTTTTTTTTTCCACTGGACATGCAGTTTAAAAAATGTATTCATAATGTACTGAAATAAAGCGCACACCTGCTCATCCTATATTTTCTGCACACTTTTTGCACAAATGAATTGCACTCCTTTTGTGCGCCCTTTTAGGAATTAGTTTACTGAAGTAAAGTGCACTCTTGCCCACTTTTTTTTGTGCACGCTGTTTGCAAAAGTTCAATTGCATTCCTTTTGTATGTAATATAATTATATAGGCAAAGTTATATTTCTAAATAACTTTATAACAAAAGAAAGATTTTTTTATATTCAATAAAGTACATTTTATATAAATAAAATGTGAATTTTGTGCAATCACAAAAATACATTTTATCTTAAATACAACTTGCCCCCTCTTTGTCTCTCATATAATTGTGCTTACGGTATATGGATAGAGGAGTGGAGGACTCTCTATTTATTCGGTAAGGGTGCCAAAAGAGAACTCTCTGTGCTCCTCACATTATTCAAAGACCTTTGTGCAAAATAACTCATCAGGTGAGTCCAAATCTCTCATTAGCTTCAAACACATGTGGGTGCTCCATACTAGGCAATATTCTCTGCACACTTGTTTTTCCTATTCTGAAATCAAAGTGCAAATATTTGAAAGACTGTCTACATCATTATTATTATTATTATTCCCAACTCCCCCTCCCACCAACACCTTCTCCTCCATATTTCCCTACTTTTTTCCAATCCTTCACCCTTCACGTTTATAACATTTATACATATATATATACTGGCAAAATTGGTGCACAATGGAAATAATGTGTGTGTATGTTTTGCTATGTGTGGATATAGCGGATATAGAATCTTTACACAGGTATTTTAAACTGTTCCTCAGACAGTCACCAGCTTCCAGAGGAACCAAATAGGATAATCCTGCAGGTCTGAGAGTAGACCCAGGCAATCCTGCCACACTGTGTGGTTGAAACTAAACATGCTAGGTTAATACTTATTAGTATTCACCACGGCAAGTGGTGATGGTACCTCATATATTATAACAGAAGGTACCTCACGGCATCATGTTATTGTAATAGCATTGCCCTAATAATCTAACGTATAAACAAATATTTCTCATTCCCAGTTTACCTAAAGAAATGGATTTATCCTTTATATACTCTTATACAGATCTAAGTGAAAAAAAGTTGCTTCAGAGCAATTTTGGATAACTGCTTTTTATTTCAGTATTACAGTAAATCCTTGGTATACCTGCCTGGCTTTACCACTAAGCAAAAGGCTAAGGACTTGCAAATGAGCACCTGATTGTAGCGTTAACTACCTCCCTGGCTCCTTCTACTTACCTGCCCTAGTTCCTGTTCTCTCCAACTTTAGACTTACCTTGCCAGCTCCATTATCAGAGACTTACCTTGCCAGCTCCATCATCAGAGACTTACCTTGCCAGCTCCATCATCTGAGACTTACCTTGCCAGTTCCATCATCAGAGACTTAGCTTGCCAGTGCCAATATCTATACTCACCTGACCTGTTTCAGTGACTGTTTCTGCTTTGCCTGTTCCCAGTATCCTGCCTTCTCTCCAGCAGCATCTAGTCGCCATTACTCAGCCTACAGTTACCAGCAGTCTTTTGTATCCAGTTCTGCAATCCCAACACCCATCGGAGCGCCTCCTCCTAAAGCGTACTCGTAAGTACCCGGCCTCCCAGGGTAGTTTATTACAGTACAATCAGGCCATGGAAACTCCTGGGGGGCTATGGCAGAGTTGAGTAAAACACTCCAAACTTTGTCCAAACGCATGGACATTTTTGAACACCATCAGGGTCAGTTGGCTCAATTCATGGATACCCTTGCTGTCCAGCTACCCCAGATTCTGCCTCTGCTCCAGGTTATACGCCGCCTCCTTCAGCGTCCGGATCTGGTGATCTTTCTCTTCGGAGAGAGCCCCGCATACCTCTGCCTTCACAGTTTAATGGTGATGCTCAAGCTTGCCGTGGATTCATGAATCAGTGCCGAATCCAATTTGAACTTCAACCATCTCATTTTGCATCAGATCGTGCAAAGGTTGGTTACATCATCGCCTTGTTGGAGGGCAATGCTCTGGCCTGGGCTTTTCCCCTATGGGAAAAAGACGATCCTCTAGTCAATAATGTGACCGATTTCCTGAGTATGTTTTGTAAGGTCTTCGATGCTCCAGGAAGAACCTCTGCTGCCTCCTCCCGTTTGATGCAGCTCCGCCAAGGGTCTCGTTCCGTGGGACAATACGCTATTGAATTTCGTACCCTTTCCGCGGAGACTTCTTGGAACAATGAGGCAGCCGCCTTGGCAGGGACTTTCTGACCGCCTCAAGGATGAATTAGTATCTAGAGAATTACCCGTCCTGTTAAAGACTTGATTACTCTATGCATCCAGATTGATACCCGCTTTCATGAACGGCAGACAGAAAGGTCTGCAGCTCGTTCCAACTTCCCTAAGACCTTTCCTCGGCCTGCTCAGACCTTTCCTCAACCTGCTCAGACCTTTCCTCAACCAATATCTTCGGTTGAAGAGCCTATGCAAATTGGCGGCACTCATCTGTCTCCTGAGGAAAAGTCACGCGACGTACTAATGGACTTTGTCTCTATTGTGCTAGGCAAGGACACTTTGTAAGAAATTGTCCCCAGAAGTCTGGAAACTCCATGACCTAGAAGTTAAAGGGCAACTATAGTGAAAAAAAAACTTTGTCTGTATACAATGTATAGATCACTTAGTATAAGCTGCCTTACTTTCATGTTTCTGTGTGGCTTCGTTTCTTCACACTGGCAGAAGTTTGTACCAAGCTGTGTAGTCCCCCTCCCCTCTCTGTCTAGTCCCCCTCAAGAAGTGACGGGCTGTATACAGAGTCCGAGCATGGTCAGTTGAAAGGACTTTAAATGAAGTGCTGACATCCTGTTGACCCCTCCCTTCCAGAGCTAAACTGCAAGCAATCAAAGTGTGGAATAAAGTAGCAATATGCTGAAGGGAGGGGCAGAGGGGGAGAGAGGAGGACAAGGGGTGCTGAGATTCTTTACAAGTAAGTTACTGAACTCTGCCTGTTCTCTAACTTTGCTAATTGTTATTTACTTTTTACCTAAAGTTCATGCTTTTTACCATAAAGTACCTGCTTAGCTGAGATCATAATCACTGAAGAGAGAGTCAGTGTAACAGCAGCTTGTAGTGAGACCTTCACAAACACAGTGCACACTGCTTGTTGTCCTGTTACATTTCAGTTGCTTTAGTCTATATATTTCATACATTGCACTGTGTGTCTTGTTTGGTATATAGTCTGTATTACTGTATTATATATACTGTATTAGTGTTCCATTTGAGTCACTGGTTTTGTATGTATATAAGATTTTGGGGGGGGGGAGGGGCTGTTTTATAGTGTGTTATGCTCATATTGCTGGGTTAATGGTTTATTGATTGTGTTTAGCACTACAGCATTTGACGATATGTTGCACATGGTACATATAGTGTGGGTGAGAGAGTGTGTGACAGTACTGCAGGGGAGCTTTGGATTGTGTGGGTGTGTGCCTTTGAGTGACAGATGAGGTGTAGCAGCTCCTACAAATCACAGCATATTCAAAGGCTTATATCTCGGGGACTATGTAGAATTTAAAGAAACTAAAGGTACCCTGGTGGATGGGATGACTTATAGGATACATTAGAAGAAATTTAAAAAAAACAATTTTCTCACTATAATTGCCCTTTAAGGAGGAGCTCCTTCTAGGTAATTTCAAGTCTCCTACCAAATTTGAACCACTGAAACTCTTTCTACCAGCAACTATCACCTTTAATGCTAAAACTTTTTCCTCCCAGGCCTTTGTCGATTCCGGTGTGGCTGGAAACTTCATTGACTCTACCTATGCAGCAAAATTGGGGCTTCCTCTCCTTCACTTGCAGCAACCTCTTTGAGTTCTGGCTATTGACAATAACCCCTTGGCTTCTGAATTCATCTTCAAATCTATATACAAAGTCCTATTTCGCGTTGGAATATTTCACCAAGAACGTTTGTCTTTTCTTGTCATCCAAAGTCCTTCCGCTCCCTTGATTCTTGGACTTCCATGGCTCAGATTACACAACCCTGTTATAGATTGGTCTAACAATGAACTTAAGTCTTGGAGTCCTTTCTATTTTGAAAATTGCCTTTCTACTCTTTCAACTCATTGCACCACCATTATCTGTGTAAATAAATCTGAGAAAAATCTCCCTGAATGTTATCGTGATTTCTCTGATGTGTTTTGTAAAAAGCGAGCTGAGAAGCTATTACCGCAACGATCCTACGATTGCCCCATTAATCTTCTCCCAGGTACTATGCCTCCTCGGTGATGCATGTACCCATTGTCCCCCTCTGAAACTCTTGCCATGAAAGTGTACATTACTGAACATTTGTCTCGGGTTTCATACAACCTTCCACTACCATCGACTACCACCTTCCATCGACTACCGTGGTTTAGATAAAATCCCAGTAAAAAATCGGTATCCTCTTCCTCTCATCTCTGAACTGTTTGACCAGATTAAAGGGGCAAAGATATTTACCAAACTGGATCTTCGTGGGGCATACAATCTGATCCGTATACGCAAAGGTGATGAGTGGAAAACAGCCTTTAACACTAGGGACAGTCACTACGAGTATCTCGTAATGCCCTTTGGTCTTTGTTATGCTCCAGCAGTGTTCCAAGAGTTTGTGAATGACTTTTTCTGGGATATGTTGGGGATCTTTGTAGTTGTATATCTCAATGATATTTTAGTCTTTTCTCAAGATCTGCCCTCGCACTGCCTCCTTGTTAAACAGGTGTTACTACGTCTGAGGGAGAATAGCCTATATGCCAAACTGGAAAAGTGTCTTTTTGAGTGTTCTCAAGTACCCTTTCTGGGCTACATTGTGTCTGTGCAAGGTTTCCAGATGGATCCTGTTAAAGTTTCGGCCATCCAAGATTGGTCTCTTCCTATGGAAACCAAAGCTATTCAAAGGTTCATTGGTTTTGATAATTATTACAGACAATTCATTCAAGGGTTCTCTTCTATAATTTCTCAGATATTAGCCCTCATCAGTAAAGGTGGTAGGTCTCATTCATGGACCCCTGCAGCCCTTGAAGCCTTGAAACGACTCAAGGAAGCCTTTGCTGACGCACTAGTTTTAGTTCATCCAGATCCAAGTCTTCCCTTCTACATCGAAGTTGCCACCTCGGATTTGGGTGCAGGAGATGTCCTTTCCCAAAGACAAGGCACTAAAAGGAAACTCCATCCCTGTGCTTACTTTTCTAAGAAGTTTCTACCCAATGGGCGGAACTATGATGTCGGGAATAGGGAACTTCTTGCCATCAAGCTGGCCCTCAAGGAGTGGCGTCATCAATTGGAAGGCACCTCTGTACCTATCACCATCCTTACCGACCATAAGAACCTCAAATACATCCAGAATCTTAAAAGGTTAAATCCTCGTCAAGCACGGTGGTCCTTATTTTTTTTCCCAGTTCAACTTTATTATCACTTACCAACCTGGTTCCAAAAACAAAAAAGCTGACGCCCTTTCCAGATCATTTGTTGCTTCCAACTGTATTAAATTAAGATAAGGGCTCCATTATCCCAACCACTAAAATCTTAGCCTCTATATCTCCTCAACTCTGTTCCAAGATTCAAGCCGCACAAGATTCTGCTCCTCCAGACACACCCTCTGGCAAAATCTTTGTTCCTGTTTCACTTTGGAAAACTATCCTTCTTCATACTCACTGTTCCAAGCAAGCAGAACATCCCGGTGTTAATAAAACTTTTATTATTCTTGCTCGTTCCCTTTGGTGGCCCAAAATGAGGAAAGATGTTAAAGACTTTGTTCAAGTGTGTACCAGCTGTGCTCAATCTAAATCTTCTAGAACCCTCCCCTGTGGCCTTCTTCAACCCCTCCCAATTCAGTCCAGACCTTGGACCCATCTATCTATGGACTTTATTGTTGAACTTCCATCTTCCAAGAAAAACAGTTATATGGGTGACAGTGGACCGCTTCAGCAAAATGGCCCATTTTGTTCCCCTCCTCAAGCTACCATCTTCAACGGAGTTAGCTCAACTTTTTATTCTCTTCCGCTTTCATGGACTCCCTTCTGAAATAGTATCTGACAGAGGTACTCAATTTGTTTCCAAATTCTGGAGAGCTCTTTGTAAATCCATGAACATCAAGTTACAATTTTCTTCTGCTTACCACCCACAGTCCAATGGGGCTACTGAACGCACTAACCAGTCTTTGGAACAATACCTTCGTTGTTACATTTCCTATACTCAGGATGATTGGTCTGACCTTCTGCCTTGGGCTGAGTTTGCCCATAACAATTCACCTCATGCTTCTACTGGGAAATCTCCTTTTTTGTATGTCTTTGGGACGAATCCTAGATGTTTTCCTCAAGATTTTCTTTTCACACAAGTACCCGATGTCAATGACTCTGCGGCCCAGATGTCGGCTATCTGGCATTCTACGGAAATCAGCCTTCAGAAATCTGCTCTGGTACAAAAAACTGCAGCTGACAGGAGACGTAGAGAATCCCCATCTTATTCGGTTGGAGATAAAGTGTGGCTCTCCTCTGCTCATATTAATCTATGGGTTCCTTCCTCCAAATTGGGACGCAAATTTTTTGGTCCTTTTCCTATCCTGGAATTAGTCAGCCCGGTTGCTGTTCACCTCCAACTTCCTTCCAACATGCGGATTCCTAACGTGTTTCATATTTCTCTCATCAAACCAGTGTGCTCTAATCAGTATTTCACATCTCTACTACCTCCCATTCCAATTTCCGTTGATGGTCAGCAAGAATTTGAGGTCGAGAAGATCTTGGACTCTAGGGGCCCTATTTATAAAAGATTGGTATCGTTATCGTAAAATACCGATCGTTATTGTAAAATAACGACTGTTTTTTACAGATAACGACCGTTATTTACCGATAACGACCGTTATTTACCGATAACCACCGTTATTTAGCGATATCGCTAAATAACGGTCGGTAAAAACCTGGCCACCCGTAAGGGGGGGTGCTGTGATGAACATACCGGTCCCGTGCCGCGCTGCACTTCCGGGTGGGCGTAGTTGTAGATGTCATAACGCCGACACACCGGGCGGCGCGAGGATTCAAAAAACAACGTCCTCCTGGACCTGGTGCCTGATTGTAGCGTTAGCTACCTCCCCGGCTCCTTCTACTTACCTGCCCTAGTTCCTGTTCTCTCCAGCTTTAGACTTACCTTGCCAGCTCCATCATCAGAGACTTATCTTGCCAGCTCCATCATCAGAGACTTACCAGTTGCCAGTTCCAGTATCCATACTCACCTGACCTGTTTCAGTGACTGTTTCTGCCTTGCCTGTTCCCAGTATCCAGCCTTCTCTCCAGCAGCACCTAGTCGCCATTCCTCAGCCTACAGTTCCCAGCAGTATTTTGTATCCAGTTCTGCAATCCCAACAGCCATCGGAGCGCCTCCTCCTAAAGCGTACTCGTCAGTACCCTGGCCTCCCGGCCGTTTATTACACAGTAGCAGCCTCCATAGCTTAATACAGAGAACAAATATACAAAGAAAACAGGGAGAATAAATGGTATTACCAGCACCGCTGCCACCAATTTGTACCAGATCACTTCTTTATGGAACGATTATGGGTAGCATGGCACACAGTGGGTTACTCTGATGGTCTGGCACAAAGCAGACAGTGCACATAAACAGGTTCCCACATAACATGTGCAGTAATCATGGGTGTCCCTGTCCATGGTGCACCACTTTGAATATTGACCAGGCCTGTATATTATGTGTCCTTGTAAGTTGGTGTACACTTATCTGTTGCCTCAGAGTTTGTATCCAATAAGGTAACTTGTCTGTCCAATTATCTGTCCTCCCAACAGGTGGTAACAGGATCTTATACACAGGATCTTTAGTATGTGTTAGACCCTGGTGCACACAGGAATTTTTTTCAAAGATAAATAAACGTATATTAAATCTATACAGGCCTCTGTCTGGAGCTTTTATCAAGCCAGTTTCAAACAAACAAGTCCATATGTCAATTTATAGGCCCTGTCGGCCACACACATAAAAGTAACATATAACATGAAAAAATATTTGTCAAAAAATATAAAGTGCAAGTGCTGAAAATGTATAATATATATATATATATATATATATATATATATATATATATATATATATCAGGAAACATCCAGGGGGGCAATAATAAAAGGTCCTAAAAAATACCCAAATAATCGCATCATATTAAATGAACAAACACACACTTATATCCTCCCTTACCTATACTACCTGCCAGCTAGAATATAGAGGGTCTATGTGGAATAAACCTGCAGGTCTGAGAACTGACCCAGGCAATCTAAACAGCACCTTTGGGCAATCAAATGCAGCCCATACATATATCCGATTTTACTTTCCCAACAGAGTGCTCCAGCGACATTAGACCGATCCTGTAAGAACCGCCTGTCTTTGGCATAGAAGAATGGCAAAGGTGGTTCTAGCAAGATCAAACTAATATTGCATGAGCTCTTGGTTGGATAAGTAAAATCGGATATATGTATAGCCACCTTAAATCCTATACAGTATCCTGATTAACATGCAAGGTTCATATTTATTAGTATTTACCACAACAAGTTTAACTAACCTATGGGGTTAGGACTTGGGAGCACAGGATACTGATTGAATATACATGTTAGTGAGAGGTGTGGATAGAGGAGCTGAAAGCTCCTAAAAGTATAACATAAAATAGAGCCTTCTTTTAACAGAAGGTGCCTCATAGAATCATGTTATTATAATAGCATTGCTTTAATAATCTAACATATAAACACATATTTCTCACTTAAAGAAATGGGTGGGGACATGCAAAGTATCTTATTTATTGCCTGTGGCAAAGGCATGTGTCTAGATATAATACAGCCTAATGGTATAGAGCAGGCATGTTTAACTTGTGAAATTTATGTATTTGAAAACCACAATTCCCAGCATTCTCTGTTTGCAGTAAGTTTTTTCTTAATATCCTGTAGCTAAGGCATCTGTCTAGATCTAATACAGCCTAAGCTTGTGACCTTTCACATGTTTGAAAACTACAAATCCCAGCATTCTCTGTTTTGCAGTTAGTGTCTTCTTAATGAACTTTTCACATGTTTAAAACTACAACTCCCAGCATTCCCTAACTGCACAGAATTCTGGAAAACTTAGTTTTCATACATCCTGGAATAAAGACATTTTCCTGACTTACAGACATTAAAAGCCCACGGTCATGCTTTAGCGCTTCCTACCCAAGGGTTTGAACATGCAAGTGATTCATCTGCCCTTCCCTTACAATATTAGACTATTGGATTAGGGAAGCATTATATGGGTCATATCTGTTGTATTCAATTAGATCAACTGGACTTGAAGTTTAGTTCTTGAAGACGTTTCGCTAGTCATGCGACTGGCTTTCTCAATTCACAATGACTTGTACAAGAATTTGTGGCAATTATGTACCCTGGAAAATCCCAATTAGTATATCACAGCCAAGTGTTAAGGGACGTGATTGGATAGTGGCTATGAGGTGTTATAGGAACGCCCAGAGTAAGGTGTCAAAACAGCATTGTACATGGCAGACAGTTGGTGTCGAACCCCCTCCACCTCTATTTAGGCTTGGTTTCTTTATTTTCACATAAATGGCCTCCTTGACACTTGACTCTTTTGAACCAGTCACGTTTTTTTTTTAATGGACTCTTTACTCGCGGATTCGATGCTCGCGTATAGGTATAATAGGCATTTTACTCGCACATTCGAACGGTCGAACATTCGATATTTATCAAAAGTCCGAAAATATCAAAAATCCGGGTCCGGGATAGTTCGAGAAGTCCAAATTCTTCGAATTCGAATAGTTCGGCTCGAACTCGGGTTCGAGTTCTAGTCCATCTCTAGTGCAAACGCCTGTTTCGGATTATATTTGTGTCGTGTATCGACAGAACGGCCATTTTAGCCGATAAAGTGCCCATACATGGCACGATTATCGGCTGTTTGTGGCACCCGCGATCGCATGTGTGTACGAAACTTAAGGCTGGGTAAAAACCAGTAACGAACCAATAGTGCCACGGATTAGTCAGCTGCAAATATGTGATGGTGTGGGGCGGTCATCCGTATCAGACAAATGGGTTAGTAAATCACGGCCAATCATGCAGTTCCCTAAGTGACCACATGATCAGTCTCTCACATGCACTGCTGGCAGCAGCCACTGTTACTCTGACCAACAGTCATCTGTCCTGGCAGGGCTCTCACACAAAGCAGATGCTCAGTTGGGACACATGTATTATATGTATTCAGACAAAATGGTATTAACCTGCAGATCTGAACACAGATCCAGGGAATCCTGCTACAATGTGCAATTCAATCTGAACAGCTCCATTGGACACCCTGAGACCCTATACAGGATCCAGAATAACATGCTAGGTTCATACTTATTGGTAATTACCACAGCCAATTCCAGATTTACAGTCACTATGGGGTTAGGAAACACAGGATTCTGATTAGCTTGACAAATTATGAAAAGGTTGGGATAAAGGAGCTAAAAGCTCCCCACAGGGTATAAAATGAAGTAGAGCCTTCTTATAACTGAAGGTACCTGACTGCCCATTTCTCTAAGAATGCTGGGTAGTTTCAGAGACATGCAAAGTCATTTAATCATAAACAGACACTTCCTGTCTAGCAAACAGAAACTGGATTTTCTCATTACTTTCTATGGAGAGGGGAGGGGGACTAAATGTGAGAGTCTGAAGAATGTTCTAATTGGCTAAGACTGTCACATGTTTTGCAAACAGCACATAACTGGGTGTAATACAGGAACTTCCTTACACTTCCTGTCTTTTCATGGACAGTGCCTAAGAGAATTTTTTGATTTGCTAACAGTGGAAGATCAGAACCTCTCATTGGATGTTAGTAAAATTCCACTCCCTTTTAGTGTCTACGTGGAGACCCTGTAGAAATCCTGGAGGTGTGTCTTAACCTATCATTTTGAGTTTCCTATTCAAACTTAGTAAAGTAAGTTTAGTTTATGAATTGTATATAAATTGTTTTGTAATTCAGTAGTAGTACTATACTTTGTATGGTGTTATTTCTTATGGTGATTTTAATTAAATAGTGCTAATTACACACATACATATGGACCTTTCCTATGTGTAATAATGCTTTATACCCCCACCTAGTTAGTTGCTCCTAAAAACTCAATGCAATCTCCGTAAAAATATAAATTTATTTATATAATATACAAGGGAGATATATAAATATATATATATAGACAAGACTATATGTGTATTAAAGTGCATACTAACATCCCCACAGGTATTAGGAACAGTATATGGCCACCCACTTAATATCATAAAGTATACTACAAGCATATCATTAAGAATACAATATAGTGAAAATAGACCAAATGTCATTGGTTAAAAAGAAGACTAGGTACCTCTAGAAGCTAAAATTTCTAAATTTTGACATGATAATTAGAAGTGGAACTTTCCTAAAAACTATAAATTGGCTGACATCTTAATTGCTGTACTAGAAAATACAAATGTTAATATGTAACTATATTGCTACCAAAATAGCATACAAACTGTAACCAATATCTGTTATATTCTTTTGGACTTAAAGTTTTTATACTATATTTTTTTATTTTGCAAAAAACATCTTTTCTTTTGTCAAGAAAATATAGTGAAAATTGTTCGTTGAGTCCCTTCGGGTTCATACACAGATATTCAATAAAAGTTCTTATTGTTAAAAATGGTGCTAATTTGCCCCAACCAATCAGATGTTAGCTTTCAAATATTAAATAAGATCTGATTGGTTGGGGCAAAATTAGCACCATTTTAAAAGATAACAACTTTTATTGAATCTCCCAGATAGTGGCAAAATTACTCCTTAGACAAGAGACATATTAGATTAAATATCTGGACACTATGAGCCCGAAGGGACTCAATGAACTATCAGCCCTGGTCATAGCCGGTTTACTTCTGTTTATAGCAGGTGGGCAAGTCTCCTAGGCCCTAAATGTATGACCTTATTCATCTAGTAAACTGAGGTTTGCAGACAGAAATGAGTGTGGTGATGGATAATTTTCTGAGGGGACTACCAGACAAGCTACAGAGAGGGGAGACATGGAGACAACAAGCTGCTATAATTGCCATTTAATTGAAGAACCCATGCTTTGTGATACTGCTTTTGTAAATAGATGGGTATCTTTGTTTGTTCCTATTTCATGTATAGCTGTTCCACAGACAGGATGTACCAAATTTACGATTGTAAATTTGGTATGATTGTTTTAGAAGTAAAAATGTTTAATGTTTGCTTGATTCAGGGAGTTTGGTTACACTTGTAAAAGCAAAAAGTTAAATCAATAGAGATACCTGTAAATCGTGATTTAGCAAATTTGTGCCTCATGTCAGTATATTGCCCCTAAAGCAAACTTCCCTTAGTAACCTTACTAAGGGTACTAAGGAAAGAGGTAACCTTTAAAAGGATTGAGATGGATTTGGTGTTTTTTTTAATAAAATCTGCACAGGGCCATCAATATAGTGGATTATACTATTTGCTACCCCAGAGGCCATTCCTTTAAGAGCTGCCATTGCCAAAGAATTGGTACATGTTTTTAGCTTGGTTGTAATTCCTAAGGAAATAATAACCAAGGAACCCCTTTCATGTCCAAGGTCACTTCCTTGTGTATCCAAGAGGTGCCCTAGTCATCTGCTAGGTGTTCACTGTTTGAGTTGTAAAAGGTAGGCATCCCAGGGGCCTTGAAATAGCCAAGGAAACATGGGAGGGGCAAAGTATCCTATGTAATAAAAGCCTAATTGCTGCCTATGTGCTGCCGTGCGTCTGTGTGTGTGTCACTGCAGTTCTAGTGGACTCACCACTAGAGGGAAGGCGAGATAGTCCCTGCAGTTTTAATTGATTCACCACTAGAGGGAGAAGTAGGAAACACACACAGCAGCATGGAGACCAACAGCAGATAAGGTAGACTCAAGAGGGAGGGGGCCCTACCACAGAGGAGGAAGGACAGACTCTGGGACAGAGGGGGGGAGCATAGGCGGATTTTCCATAAGGCTTGGGGGGGCTTAGCCTTCCTAAGTGAAATCAGGGGGAAAAAAAAAATTTGCTGGGGAAAAAAAAAAAAAAAAATGATTAATATTATCAGCAGCGTGCAGCTTTCTCCCCTGTCACAGTTTAGCTGCAGCCTGCAGGACTTTGGCTCCTCCCCTTCCTCACCCTTCCCTCTCAGCAGCCCGGAGCTGAGGTTTCCTTGCACTCACCTAGTTTCCAGCGTTTGGTGGGAGGAGCGTCTCTGGGACTCCTGGCAGCTATGAGGAAAGAGAAAAGAGCAGGCAAACCCTGGGGGCTGGTGAATCAGATATTCCCAACACACTGTAAGTGAGTAGAGAAGCTGCAGCAGCTGGGTTGGGGAGAAGGGAGGCTAGGGAGAGAGTGACACTCAGTACTGTGCAGTCTTCCAGAAAGGACATGGTCTGGGACAGGTTCAGCACTGACAGTGTCCAATTGTTCTGCTGGTTACAGGATGTTAGTTGCTTTGGAAAGTGAGGGGTCTTTTTTATTTAGAATTAAAATCAGGATGGGGAGGAAAGGGGGGAGGGGGAGGAGGAGGAAAGGGCGGAGGGGCGGGGAGCAAAGCGAGGAGCAGCGCGAGGAGCGACGACGAGGAGCGAGCGAGCGGGCAGCGATGCGCGCGGAGCAGCCAGCAGCGAGGAGCGAGCGAGCGAGCGAGGACGCGAGCGAGCGAGCGAGCGAGCGAGAGAGAGCAGCGAGCGAGCGGGCAGCGAGCGAGAGAGCAGAGCGAGCGAGCAGCGAGCGAGCGAGCGAGCGAGCGAGCGAGCGCGCGAGCGAGCAGCGAGCGAGCGAGCGAGGCGAGCGCGAGAGCGAGCGGAGCGAGGAGCGAGCAGCGAGCGAGCAGCGCTAGCGAGGAGAGCGGAGCGAGCGAGCGAGCGAGCGAGCAGCGAGCGATCGAGCAGCGAGCGAGAGCGAGCAGCGAGCGAGCGAGCGAGGGCAGCGAGCGAGCAGCGAGCGAGCGAGCGGAGGAGAGCGAGCGAGCGAGCGAGCGAGCGCGAGAGAGAGCGAGCGAGCGAGCGAGCGCGAGCGAGGCGAGCGAGCAGCGAGCGAGCGAGCGAGCGAGCGAGCGAGCGAGCGAGAGCAGCGAGCGAGCGAGCGCGCAGCAGCGAGCGACCAGCGAGCGAGCGAGCGCGAGCGAGAGCGAGCGAGCGAGCGAGAGAGCAGCGAGCGAGCGAGCGAGCGATCGAGCGAGCGCAGGAGGCGAGCAGCGAGCGATCGGAGCAGCGAGCACGAGCGCAGCGAGCGAGCAGCGGAGCGAGCGAGCGGCGAGATGCGAGCGAGAGCGAGCGAGCGAGCGAGCGAAGCAGCGAGCGAGCGACGCGGCGAGCGAGCGAGCGAGCGAGCGAGCAGCCGAGCGAGCGAGCGCGAGGGAGCAGCGAGCGAGCGCGCGAGCGAGCAAGAGCGAGCGAGCGAGCGCGAGCGAGCGACAAGCAGCGAGCGATGAGCGATAGACGAGCAGCGATCTAGCGAGGCAGCAGCGAGCGATCGAGCGCGAGCGAGTCAGCGAGCGAAGACAGGCAGTCGAGCGCGATGCGATCGTATCTGTCTATCTATCTATCATCGACATCGATCTAGATCACTATCTATCATCTACATAAGATCTATAATACTATCAATCATCAGCTAATCTATCTATCTATCTATCATCTAATCTATCTTTTATCTATCTACTATCTATCTATCTAAATGCTTTAGTCACTTGAAAAAGTTTCATATCTATCTATCTATCTATCTATCTATCTATCTATCTATCTATCCTATCTATCTATACTCTCTTTCTGTCTCTCTTTCTGTCTCTGTATCTTATCCACCTGTCTAACCTGTCTTATGCCTTTCTGTCCACTCGTATGTCTGCCTGTCTGTCTATCATATATATTAACAATAAAATATATTTGTATACATGTATTTATGTTGTGTAAATACAAAGGGGGTGTGACCTGGGGTGTGGAAAGGGTGTGACCTGGGCGTGGAAAGGGGCGTGGCCTAGAAAAATTTTGCGCCGCGCTACGCGCGGCAATGGTATCTCGTTAGCCTTTCCTATTCTGAAAGTCACCCTCCGCCTATGGGGGGGAGTCTGGGTAAGGGGGGGACTCTGCCTTTTGGGACAGAGGGGAGAGGACTCTGCCTGTTTAGGAAGAGAAAACAAGAACAGGTTTACCATATAAATTTGATAAAACCCTGGAAAAACAGTCAGTGTCTTTCTTCAGAAGCATGCCTTTACTGTCAGGAGCAGAAAAAAGGTTGATGGAAGCGCACTCTGTTTATCAGAAGATTATTCGGTTATGACATCACACAAAAATACACAACGTTTCGGAGAACGCTATGTCTCCTTCATCACACCTGATGAAGGAGACATAGCATTCTCCGAAACGTTGTGTATTTTTGTGTGATGCAATAAACAGAATATCTTCTGATAAACACAGTGCGCTTCCATCAACCTTTTTCTGCTTGTGCTATAGCTTGGAGTCCTTAAGGTAGAGGACTGAGGGAAGCAGCACCTGGAATACACTGGCACATTGCCTGAAGGAGTGCCTAGGCCCATATCTTTGTTACTGCCTCTGATCCTACCTTCTCCTCACTGTCACGATGCTCAATCTACCGCTCACGTCACTTTCGGGTTCTGGCAGTCTTCGGTGCGTGCGTGCGGTCACCTACACTCGGGAGCGCTTGTTAGTTTCTGGAAATGTTTCTTTGTATTATTTATATTGGCTTCTATTGGCTATGGAGAGTGTGGCGGCAAATTCAAAATGTAATCTAAATGTCTGATTCTGCACTGCTGTGCTTTTGATTGGTCCTGGCTCCCTATTTAGGTTCTGGCCCATCTGTAACTCATTGTCCGTTAAAGCCTGTGACTTGTTCCTTGCTCATGGTGTGATCTCTGTTAGTTTGTTCCTTATACCGTTTCCTGCCTGTTTCTCATTTTCGACTGTTCTCCGCCTGTCCTGACCTCTTGCCTAACCTTAAATAAAAGACTACACGGGGATCTGGAGCATCACATTTACTATGTAATGTTTACAGAATTACCTGGTTGTATAGCTGTGATCCAGCAGGATATTATTATAGAACCTGGGGCAAAAACCTTATCAGTTAAAAAAGTTAAAACCTTATTGGGTACCTGAAGCTATACGTGAAACCATTTCCGCAGAGGTAAAGAAAATGTTAAAACTAGGTGTTATGGAGGAATCCTTCAGTGACTGGTTGAAAGAAAGGTCTACATAGGCGGGGGCTGTTCTAATGCCTTTAACAATGCCTGTTTAGCAATTTAATTATAAAGCCAAGTAAAAAAAAAGTTATGGCTACAAAAGACCGTTATTGATTTCTTGAGGAATCAGAGGGATTGGTGCTTTAAATTTTGTTTGCTATCTCTGTGTAGTCACAAGTATATATGGATTAAACGCTTGCAGTCCCTGTCACTATTAGGATTGAACAGGGATTATGATCTGTATTTATTTTTATAATGTACTATATTAGATGTTGTTTTTGTTTTTTGGCTTGCACTAACCTGTGCCCCCTGGTACTCTTTACTTTACCTCTGATAAGCAGGAGAGTGACAGTGATTTAGCCCCTTTAAGGAGCTACACAATATCTCGTAAGTATAGCTTTGAGAGGTGGAGTCAAGTGCGGACGAGCCTCCATCCATATGTTACTAATAAGAGTGTAATTAAGAGTGTGATTATTTTGTATTCACTTACTTGTTGTGCTTGAGAAAGGGAACGCAGCTTCCCGAAACGTTGCATTGAACCAATAAAAGTTTATTAGAATTGGTGTGCCGCTTGATCGACTGCCTTGTGTATATATATATATATATATATATATACACATACACAAATTAAGTGAGGTGTGCCTTGACGTATTAGGAAAGAGATCCCTGCCCCAAAGAGCTTACAATCTAAGTGGGAGGGACATACAGATACAAGTGGGGGGAGGGATAAAGTGTTCAGACAGCTAACAATCATTAATAGTGCTGGTTTTCAGAAAGGGTCCTAAAATCGAGCCCTGAGGGACCCCCACACTAAGTCTGGCCTCCTGTCTTCTGTCTCAGAAGCAGTGCACGCTCGTAACTGTCTCTTACAGATTTGGATGGTCAACCTTTGCCGTGACGTCACCGTTATGGCCAGGACTGACAGTATATACCCAGAAGTAGTGGGACTTTTTGCGAGGGATAGGCTGAGGTAAAAATAAGCATATGTCAGCATGGGAGTGTTGGATCAAAGTAAGGTTAAAACGCACTTGAGCTTTTGGGGTATAATTAGGCTGAAGAGGCTGAATTTATATTTAACTGGACGAGCCCTTTAAATCCACACTAATAATAAAAATAATATATGTAAATGTAATAAAGCATTTTTGCACCGTGTTCCATTTAAAGGGTATGTCCACCCTAAAATAAAGTTTTTGATATAAGATTCCCCCTGGGCTCCCAGCCCCAACGGCTATATTTTTATCTTTAGAAAGCCCCCCAAACTCTACTTACCTCCCCTCTTTCCTCCGCCGCGCTCCCGGCCCTCTGCTTGCGAGAAAATGCAAGCAGAGGGGCGGGACCGGCAGCTGCGTCTGTGATTGGCTGAGCGGCAGCCAATCACGGACGCGGCTGCCGGCAGCTCTCTTCGGCGGAGGAAAGAGGAGAGGTAAGTAAAGTTTGGGGAGCTTTCTAAACATAAAAATATAGCAGTTGGGGCTGGGAGCCCAGGGGGAATCTTATACATGAAGGATTTCTCATTGCTAGGGAGAGGGAATTGGAGAGGGAGGGAGAGGGAGGGGGAGGGAGGGGGGAGAAGGGCTGCATTACGCATGCCAAACTTCTCCCGGAGGCCAGGTAGGAGGCGAGTCCATATGGACTCTGCTATCCTCCTGGTGGGCAGTTTTTGGGACTTTGGGGGGGGGGACTACAGGAGAACCAGATGGAGCTGGGATGTGAGGTAAGGATAAACTACACTACATGTGGGGCCAGTATTTGCGGGGATTATAGTTTTGGGGGTGGACATGCCCTTTAAAGGCTGTGCCCTCCCAGATGGAAATTATAGGCTTCTTTTTAATCCTAACTTGTTTAGAGACCACAGTTGCCCTTTAACTGATAAATGTTTCCAGGAGATAAAAATGCTTAGGGGCATATTTATAAAGCACCGAAAATAGCACCAAAAAATTACCGCCGCACATCGCGGCTGCGAAAATAGCGCTATCGCCGTATTTATAACGGCGAGCACCATTCCCGCGATATGTATCGTGGCCGCGATGTGCTGCGGTAATTTTAAGCCCCTTCGCGGCGATACTGTATATATCGCCGCGAAGGGACTTAAAATCCCTTCCCGACGCCTCTCCTAAGGGGGGGGGCATACGCCACCCCGCCCACACACCCGCGGCGGCGGCGGAGACCACCCGCCGCTGCTTCCCAGCAGCCCCTCCAACCCGTTCCCCGCTCGCGGCAATCTCGGAACGGGAGGCTAGGAGGGGCTGCCGGGAGGGGCCGCAGCAGGTGGTCGCGACCACCCGCCGCGCACCCCTCCCCGGCAACCCCTCCAAGCCCCCCGCCCGGCCGCTCCCGGGGAGGGGAAGGGAGGGAGCCGCTGGGAGGGGTGGAGGCTCCCTCCAGCGGGCCCTGAGAAGGGCCTTTTGGGCTTAGGGGGTCCCGCAGCTCGAACCGGGACCCCCCCCCCGGCCCTTTTAAGGGCCTTTGCGGCACTTACAAGTGCCCTTGCGGCTCTGACAAGAGCCCTTTGGGGCTTAAGGGGTCCCGCAGCTCGAACCGGGACCCCCCTCCTCGGCCCTTATAAGGGCCCTTGCGGCACTAATAAGTGCCTTTGGCGGGGTCCCGCAGCTCGAACCGGGACCCCCAGTGCGGCTCTTAAAAGAGCCCTTGGGCGGCGTCTTCTTTTTCTTCCAGTCCCGGCGCACACCAGCTCCGCCGGGGCCGCCGACCCCCGAGAGGTACCCCTGCGGCCGCCAGCGACCTCACGAGGCCGATTTTGCGGCGTCTTGATCCGACGCGACATTTTTTAATACTTGCTTTACATTAACCAATCAGATTTCTGGAAAGTTCTGAAATCTGATTGGTTAATGTAAAGCAAGTATTAAAAAATTGACCAATCAGAAACGGATTATGGATTTCTGCAAACCTATATAAAGAGGAGCTTTCCGCCGCGGAAACACTCCGGAATCAGATGCCATCGCAGTAGATGGCTGAAGAAAGAAGCGGCTGGCAACATCGGCTCCGCTGAGGCCGGCGGTGCCAGCGGGCTCACTGGGCGCGAGTGAGTGCTGGCATCGGCGACCTGAGTGGGGGTGGTGTCGCCAGCCCGAAGACGTCGCCCAAGGGCTTTTTAAGAGCCGCACACTGGGGTCCCGGTTCGAGCTGCGGGGCCCCCGCCAAAGGCACTTGTCAGTGCCGCAAGGGCACTTGTAAGAGCCGCAAGGGCCCTTACAAGGGCCGGGGAGGGGGGTCCCGGTTCGAGCTGCGGGACCCCTTAAGCCCCAAAGGGCTCTTGTCAGAGCCGCAAGGGCACTTGTAAGTGCCGCAAAGGCCCTTACAAGGGCCGGGGAGGGGGGTCCCGGTAAGCTGCGGGACCCCTAAGCCCCAAAGGGCTCTTGTCAGAGCGCAAGGACTTGTCAGTGCCGCAAAGGCCCTACAAGGGCCGGGGAGGGGGTCCCGGTTCGAGCTGCGGGCCCCCTAAGCCCCAAAGGCCCTTCTCAGGGAGCCTGGAGGGAGCCTCCACCCCTCCAGCGGCTCCCTCCCTTCCCTCCCGGGAGCGGCGGGGCGGGGGCTTGGAGGGGTTGCGGGGAGGGGTGCGCGCGGGTGGTCGCGACCACCTGCTGCGGCCCCTTCCCAGCAGCCCCTCCTAGCCTCCCGTTCCGAGATTGCCACGAGCGAGGAACGGGTTGGAGGGCTGCTGGGAAGCGGCGGCGGGTGGTCGCCGCCGCGGGGGGTGTGGGCAGGGTGGGCGTGTCTCCCGGGGGGTGTGACCACCGCGCGGGTTGCCTGCCCATCCCCGCCGCGGGAGGTTAGTATCGGCTGACTTCGCCACCTTCAAGGTGGCGAAGTAAAACAGCCGATACTAGCCGTGCGAAACCAGTACCGCCGCTTTATAAATAGAAGCGGCGGTAACAGGTAAGTATCGCCGCGAAGGGTTAACGCTTTGTAAACTTCGCGGCCGTTTTCGGACTTTTATAAATCGCGTTAAACGCGATTTATGCGTTATGTCCGCGAAAACGGCCGCGAAAAGTTAAAAAACCTTTATAAATATGCCCCTTAGGTAGTGGCTTTAATGGTCACTGGTTAGTTAGTAAACTGGCTTATAACAAACTAATATATTAACATTAGGGAAAACAACATTTTCTATGTACTGGGCTTTGCTTTTTTCTACCAGTAACTTCACAATAGGGTAAACACATCTATTCAGTCAACAGGGGAGAAGGGGATATACTCAAAGCAGCACAGATACATAAATTGAATTTAGTATCAAGTTCATTTACATTTTTTACATAAACGTAACAAGATTACATTGATTTTTGCACTTTTTTGTAGAAAACTTATAAATGTTTATGCAAACTTATGCACTTTAGAAAAGTTAATGCAAAAAAGGCTTAATGGTTCTAAAAGCTCTGGTTCTTCTGAGTACCAGACATATGTGGGTATCCCACTGTTCCTGTCCAGGAGTCTCCTTGAAACTAAGTGCTAGGCCACACTAGCATGATTTTATGCGTCAATGATCGTGCTTTCTCACTCTGAAAAGCCATCGTCATAGTTTTTATGCCTCAGTCTTAAGCTTCTTACAGTTAACGTAGGATAACCTTGAAATCCACTAAATACCCAAATTTGGGACATTTTTAGAAAATATACCCCCCAATTTTTTTTTAAATAAATGGGTAGTTTTGATCAAAACTCAGATATCCAAAGACAGCTGTCCATTAAAATAGCTGACAAAATCAAAGGGACCGCACAAATGTGAAAGCCTAACCTCTCCTCAATAAACAGTATGACATAACACAAGTGGACACAGAGGTATGCAAACAGTGTTTCAATAGCCACGTCATGGCCATTTCTAACCCCAAAGATTTTTTTAGTATCCAGAGGTAATTGGAGGGCACCCCCTCCTAGTTAGTTGCTCCTAAAAACTCAATGCAATTCCGTAAAAATATACATTTATTCCATGTGCCCCCTACTCCCAGATCTCATTCGGTTTCCCCTAAAACAATGTAGGGATAAGGATAAATTGACTAATTACTTGCCGGATCGTATAATTCCATCAGGTTGTGCAATAAGGAAGACCCCGGTAACGTCAGACACCTTCCTCCTTTACAGGGGTTTCCCTAAGTATTCCCCCGCATTTGAAGTACACACTCCATTCAGATTGCAGTGGCAGTACCTGATATAGTAAGCTGTCTGTGTGACAGCTTGCTATAGTATTTCTGAATGGATCTCAGAGTTCTTGCCACTGGCAAAAGGGGGGGAGAAACAATATTGGTGATCAGTTGATCACATAATATTGAACTTTGCCAATTAATGAAAATCACTTCCTGGAAAATTCTTTTCAGGAAATTATTTTCTCAATCAGATTTCAACTTGGAAAACAGGTATTTACGCCCATACTCCAAGTTTGTATCATTCTCTAAAATGATCTGATGATTATTTTTGGGAATGATGATGAAAAAAAAAGTGAAAAAATGCACATACAAAAATTGTATGTGTGATACACAACCCCCTACACTTAAGCTATAATTAGCAAAAGAATTTGTCTTCTCCATGTTGCCCAAAGTCGCTGTTGGTATCAGCAGAGACATGCATAATTTTTTCACCAATTTGAAGGGAAACTAAGAGGCATATTTATAAACGAGTCTATTTTCACCATTTCGTTATCGCAGGACATCACAATAACAAATAGGCTATTTTCACCTTATTTATAAAACTCATTTTCGCTTTCACCTATGTGAAAAAGTATCGCTGCAGTTGTGTGACATTGTTTTCGCCTTATTCATTATGTTAAGTGTGGTATCACTATGAAAAAAGAAATTTCTCTCTAGATTATTAATTCAGAGCTATTTTTTTGTCATTTTTTAAAATTTAAGCTATTTATAAACAGGTGAAAATTTCCTTTTTGCCACCTGTTCTGCCTTTTATTGTTGCATTTTTGCAGTTTTAACAGGAATTTTCGCCAAACACATTACTTACTGGAATGTTCCATTAACATGACTATTTCTTACACAGCACATGTTATGTTCCCATATTAATGTAACTGGTTTGATAATTAGCTGCAGTTTGCTGAAAATAAGCAATACTAAAAAATTAGTCCTATTAACAAAACAGAGAAAATTCGCCTTTTGAGTTTTACACCATCATCCTATTAATAAAATAGAAAATTCACCTTTGAGTTTTACACTATCATACTGTGATGCCTCGAGTCCCTAGGATATCTTCAGTGCCTATACCCCAATCTACAGCTGCTGTCTTCACCTATAGACAAGCCCCCATCATCAGAGACTTGTTGCGCCTCACTTACACAGTTACCCCCAGGTCCAGAGAGCGGGTATACTCAGGAAAACTAGAACACCAATAGATCTAAGCAGGAGCTGGAAACAAAGAAGAGAACAAGAGATAACAATGAATAATAAAAATACAATGAACAAGACTATCTACTATCAAATAGCAGGGACCACTAGTTTGGCAAACCAAAACAATAACGGACAGTGAAAGAATAAAAGTGACGCTAAAATAGGCAGAGGAACCAATGGGAAATGGAGTGAGTGCCAGAAGCAGGTTTAAACTAAATTAAACTAACTTAAAAGCAAGAGGCGCCTGCACGCATCCGCGCAGCCCACTGGACAGTGTGCAAGCACAAGTGGAAGTGCTTGCACACAAAAAACGAAAACACGGACTGATGACGTCAGCCGCGACGGAGCTCCTGCATCCTGGGAACTCTGTTTTGATGCCAGGAACAGGAGTCTGCACCTTGAAACTCTGTTCTGGTGCCAGGAACAGGAGTAATGCACCCGGGAGCTCTGTTCTGGTGGCTGGAATAGGGGTCTGCACCATGGGAACTGTGTTCTGGTGGATGGAATGGGGGTTTTCACCTGGAAACTCTGTTCTGGTGGCCGAAATAGGGGTCTGCACCCTGGGAACTCGGTTCTGGTGGATGGAACAGGGGTCTGCACCCTGGGAACTCCTTTCTGCTGCCAGGAATGGTGTTTTCACCCTGGAACAATGTTTCTGGTGGCCGGAATGGGGCTTTGCACCTTGGGAACTCTGTTCCCAGGGTTGCACCCTGAGAAATTTGTTCTGGTGGCCGGAACTGGGGTTTTCACCCAGGGAATTCTGTTCTGGTGCCCAGAACAGTGGGTTTGCTCCCTGGAAACTCTGTTCTGGTGGCGCGAAGGGTTAACGCTTTGTTAACTTTTCGCGGCCGTTTTCGGACTTTTATAAATCACGTTAAACGCGATTTATGCGTTTATGTCCGCGAAAACGGCCGCGAAAAGTTAACAAACCTTTATAAATATGCCCCTTAGGTAGTGGCTTTAATGGTCACTGGTTAGTTAGTAAACTGGCTTATAACATAACTAATATATTAACATTAGGGAAACAACATTTTCTATGTACTGGGCTTTGCTTTTTTCTACCAGTAACTTCACAATAGGGTAACAACCTCTATTCAGTCAACAGGGGAGAAGGGGATATACTCAAAGCAGCACAGATACATAAATTGAATTTATGTATCAAGTTCATTTACATTTTTTACATAAACGTAACAAGATTACATTGATTTTTGCACTTTTTTGTAGAAAACTTTATAAATGTTTATGCAAACTTATGCACTTTAGAAAAGTTAATGCAAAAAAGTCTTAATGGTTCTAAAAGCTCTGGTTCTTCTGAGTACCAGACATATGTGGGTATCCCACTGTTCCTGTCCAGGAGTCTCCTTGAAACTAAGTGCTAGGCCACACTAGCATGATTTTTTATGCGCTAATGATCGTGCTTCCTCACTCTGAAAAGCCATCCGTCATAGTGTTTTTATGCCTCAGTCTATAAGCCTTTCTTACAGTTAACGTAGGATAACCTTGAAATCCACTAAATACCCCCAAATTTGGGACATTTTTAGAAACTATATACCCCCCAATTTTTTTTTAAATAAATGGGGTAAGTTTTGATCAAAACTCAGATATCCAAAGACAGCTGTCCATTAAAATAGCTGACAAAATCAAAGGGACCGACACAAATGTGAAAGCCTAACCTCTCCTCAATAAAACAGTATGACATAATCACAAGTGGACACAGAGGTATGCAAACAGTGTTTCAATAGCCACGTCATGGCCTATTTCTAACCCCAAAGATTTTTTTTAATGTATCCAGAGGTAATTGGAGGGCACCCCCTCCTAGTTAGTTGCTCCTAAAAACTCAATGCAATCTCCGTAAAAATATACATTTATTCCATGTGCCCCCCTACTCCCCTAGATCCTCATTCGGTTTCCCCCTAAAACAATGTAGGGATAAGGATAAATTGACTAATTACTTGCCGGATCGTATAATTCCATCAGGTCTGTGCAATAAGGAAGACCCCGGTAACGTCAGACCACTTCCTCCTTTACAGGGGTCTTCCCTAAGTATTCCCCCGCATTTGAAGTACTACACTCCATTCAGATTGCAGTGCAGTACCTGATATAGTAAGCTGTCCTGTGTGACAGCTTGCTATAGTATTTCTGAATGGATCTCAGAGTTCTTGCCACTGAGCAAAACGGGGGCAGAGAACAATATTAGGTGATCAGTTCTGATCACATAATTATTGAACTTTGCCAATTAATGAAAAATCACTTCCTGGAAAATTCTTTTCAGGAAATTATTTTCTCAATCAGATTTCAACTTGGAAAACAGGTATTTACGCCCATACTCCAAGTTTGTTATCATTCTCTAAAATGATCTGATGATTATTTTTGGGAATGATGAAAAAATAAAGTGAAAAAATGCACATACAAAAATTTGTATGTGTGATACACAACCCCCTACACTAAAGCTATAATTAGCAAAAGAATTTGTCTTCTCCATGTTGCCCAAAGTCGCTGTTGGTATCAGCAGAGTACATGCATATAATTTTTTCACCAATTTGAAGGGAAACTAAGAGGCATATTTATAAACGATTGCTATTTTCACCATTTCGTTATCGCAGGACATCACAATAACAAATAGCGCTATTTTCACCTTATTTATAAAACTCATTTTCGCTTTCACCTATGTGAAAAAGTATCGCTGCAGCTTTGTGTGACATTAGTTTTCGCCTTATTCATTATGTTAAGTGTGGTATCACTATGAAAAAAGAAATTTCTCTCTAGTATAATTTCAGAGCTATTTTTGTCATTTTTTAAAATTTTAAGCTATTTATAAACAGGTGAAAATTTGCCTTTTTGCCACCTGTTCTGCCTTTTATTGTTGCATTTTTTGCAGTTTTAACAGGAATTTTCGCCAAACATCATTACTTACTGGAATGTTCCATTAACATGACTATTTCTTACACAGCACTATGGTATGTTCCCATATTAATGTAACTGGTTTGATAATTAGCTGCAGTTTGCTGAAAATAAGCAATACTAAAAAATTAGTCCTATTAACAAAACAGAGAAAATTCGCCTTTTGAGTTTTACACCATCATCCTATTAATAAAATAGAAAATTCACCTTTTGAGTTTTACACTATCATACTGTGATGCCTCGAGTCCCCTAGGATATCTTCAGTGCCTATACCCCAATCTACAGCTGCTGTCTTCACCTATAGACAAGCCCCCAATCATCAGGAGACTTGTTGCGCCTCACTTTACACAGTTACCCCCAGGTCTCAGAGAGCGGGTATACTCAGGAAAACTAGAACACCAATAGATCTAAGCAGGAGCTGGAAGACAAAGAAGAGAACAAGAGATAACAATGAATAATAAGAATAACAATGAACAAGACTATCTACTATCAAAATAGCAGGGACCACTAGTTTGGCAAACCAAAACAATAACGGACAGTGAAAGAATAAAAGTGACAGGCTAAAATAGGCAGAGGAACCAATGGGAAATGGAGTGAGTGCCAGAAGCAGGTTTAAACTAAATTAAACTAACTTAAAAGCAGAGGCGCCTGCACGCATCCGCGCAGCACCACTGGACAGGTGTGCAAGCACAAGTGGAAGTGCTTGCACACAAAAAACGAAAACACGGACTGATGACGTCAGCCGCGACGGAGCTCCTGCATCCTGGGAACTCTGTTTTGATGCCAGGAACAGGAGTCTGCACCCTTGAAACTCTGTTCTGGTGCCAGGAACAGGAGTAATGCACCCTGGGAGCTCTGTTCTGGTGGCTGGAATAGGGGTCTGCACCATGGGAACTGTGTTCTGGTGGATGGAATGGGGGTTTTCACCCTGGAAACTCTGTTCTGGTGGCCGAAATAGGGGTCTGCACCCTGGGAACTCGGTTCTGGTGGATGGAACAGGGGTCTGCACCCTGGGAACTCCTTTCTGGCTGCCAGGAATGGATGTTTTCACCCTGGGAACAATGTTCTGGTGGCCGGAATGGGGCTTTGCACCTTGGGAACTCTGTTCCCAGGGTTGCACCCTGAGAAATTTGTTCTGGTGGCCGGAACTGGGGTTTTCACCCAGGGAATTCTGTTCTGGTGCCCAGAACAGTGGGTTTGCTCCCTGGAAACTCTGTTCTGGTGGCCCGAACGGGAATCTGCACCCTGGGAACTCTGTTCTGGAGGTTGGAATAGGGGTCTGCACCCTGTGAATCTCTGTTCAGGTGGCCAGAACAGGGGTTTGCACTCTGGGAACTCTGTTCTGGCTACCGGAATGGGGGTCTGCATCCTGGGATCTCTGTTTTGGCAGCTGGAACAGGGGTCTGCACTCTGGGAACTCTATTCTGGTGGCCAGAACGGGAGTCTGCACCCTGGGAACTCTGTTCTGGTGCCCGGAACAGAAATCTGCACCCTGGGAATTCTGCTCTTGCACTCTGAATGGGGGTCTGCACCCTGTGAATCTCTGTTCTGGTGGCCAGAACAGGGGTTTGCACTCTGGGAACTCTGTTCTGGCTACCGGAATGGGGGTCTGCACCCTGGGATCTCTGTTTTGGCAGCTGGAACAGGGGTCTGCACTCTGGAAAATCTATTCTTATGACCAGAACGGAAGTCTGCACCCTGGGAACTCTATTAGTAATCTGAGAGATGTAAGTCTAACCTGAAATGCTGCCTGATGTTCTGTTACTCCTCATTTTTCTTCCTGGTTCTTCCAGTTATCAGCTGTCAGTCCGATACCGGCATCAGCCCCTTCTGCTTGTCTTCCATGCACTGAAAAGGCAGTTAGGGAACAAAGGCTGGTAAGTACATTTGGGGAGGTCTTGCAAAGTTGAGGTTTATAGCTATTTCCTGCAGGATACCAAATTTTAGTTGGGGGGTGGACAAACCCTTTAAGGCTAGAAGAAAATAAGTTTCATCTTCTGGTAAGGAAAGGTTCCTTTACAGTGAACAGTGAAACTGTAGAACTGGAACTGTCTTCCAGTAGATGTGGTAATGGCAACTTTGCAAGTTAATTGAATAGCTTTAAAAGTGGTCTGGATAAGTTTCTAAAACTAAAACATATTGAGAATTACTGATATTATTACATACACTGTAGTTCTGGTTGATCCAGGGATACTTGTCAGGGATAATTCCCCCCAACCCTACTTTTTAGCTCCCCCACCCTTCTTCTGGATCAACTGTTAGGTAGGGTTAAAGAAGAGGGTATAAAGGTTGGACTAGATGGACATACAGTATGTCTTTCTTCAACCTCAATTACTACGTTACTATTTAACGGTTAGACAGACATTATGGGTAGGGTATGGGTAGGTTGGACTAGACGGATGTACGTCTTTATTTAACCTCCAATACCATGTTACTATGTAACTGTTAGGCAGGCATTATGGGTAGGGTATAAAGGTTGGACTAGATGGACATATGTGTTTATACAATCTTAATTACTATGTAATTACTTTGTTACTACTGTATGGGCCATATTTACAAGATCTAACAAGATGAAAACATGTAATGTCTACAGGTCAGATCAATAGCTCTATACCATAGGCTATATAGCATGTTATAAGCCAGCGGCTCTGGTGATATGCTTTAAGCAAAGAACATAAAAGGGAGATTTTGCATATCTCCGCCTCTTACTCTGGAAAACTTGGGAGTGAGAAATTACTCCTTGTTTTTTAGATTTTGTGGGCAATGCTATTCATTTAGCACAAGACTGCAAAATACCTTCTGTTATAAGAAGGCTCTGTTTCATTATACTATAGTTAGAAAATAGATACAGTTGTTTACTGCTGCATAGGGCAGATACTTTTCTGAAACAAAATTGGAGCTTCTTACTTGTGGCTCTACTTACATTTTAACAATTGATGTAACAATCTATACAACAATGTAACAATCTATGGTACAGGCATCTGCACGTGGAGATATGGAGAAGCAGACTGCAACTTTTTACTGAGCAAGCAGTTCTGGGCACCGGTAAAATACCCTTTAAAAGCAACACAACTTCCAGATGCCCATGTTCAGCTGGTAAAAAACAGTCATGGACCAAACACACAAAGATTCACTCGAAGCAGTGTTTTGTTTTTCTAGGGGTCTGCGGCATTGTGTGCTCAGCCATGGTGACACTTGGGGCAACAGGCACTACACCCAGGGCATGTGCCCCTTAAGTGCAACCAGCCACCTATTTCCCCTGTACAATATGGCTCTTTCCCCCATATCCCTTGCAATAATGCCAGTGCACTGTCACACTTTGCTTATCCTTGCACCCTAATAACTCCTTACCAATGCACCTAGTAACCATCCCTGTAATGCTATGTGCAGTCACCCCTCCCCTGCCCTTCTTTACAACACATTACTTTTTGTGCCCTGATGTACTTAAATAATGCACCCAGTTTTCTCCCTGCACCCCATAGCTCTCTATAATCTCTATTATACTAAAGGAGTCACACTGTCCCATATTATTTCTCCCCTGCACGGCAGGTACATACATATATCATGTCAATGGTGGCAGCTGAAAGAGTCAAAGGTAATACTCTGCTGGCACTGAAAGTGTTAATGGCAATACTCTGAGAAACTGCTGGCACTGAAAGTATTAATAGGGAAGTGTGTTGGCACTGAAGGGTTAATGGTAATACTCTGCTGGCACTGAAAGTGTTTATGGCAATACTCTGGAAAAGTGCTGGCATTGAAAGTATTAATAGTAAAGTCTGCTGACACTAAAGGATTAATGGTAATACTCTGCTGGCACTGAAAGTGGTACAAGCAATACTATGGGGAAGACTGCTGGCACTAAAGGGTTAATGGGAATACTCTGGAAAAGTGCTGGCACTGAAAGAGTTAAACATCTCAGATCTCACCAAATTTCCATGTTCTACTCTACCTGGCTACTTTTTCATGCCACCCGCCTGGAAACACATACTGCGGATCCACTGACACCTATCCTGTGTGTATACATGCCAACTACTAAAGCGGTCCTGCTATAAAGAAATATTCACAGCAGCAGTGACAGTATGAGAAGGAATTGAGTGGGGAAACCTAACTGCAGTTTGACCAGCCAAGTTGGGGGGTGGGGAGGTGGGTGGGCATGCATGGGTGGGAGGGCGCTTAGGGCACTAGGATGGCTAGAAGATACACAGTTTTTATATATTTATCCAGTCCGGTTTTTAATGTAGCACAAGCCAGAACATTAACTTCAGAGCCAATGTTAAGTCGCAACATATCCGGAATTTCTAGTCTGGTTACGATTAGAGACGGCCAAACTATACAAAGTTCAAGATCGAATTCGGACACATTCAAGTCAATGGGGGAGTAATAGTTCAAAAAATCCGAGTGATTTACAGCTAAACTAACAATGGTAACTTGGCTACCAATGGTTATTATGGTTATTATATTATAATATATAATATATTATAATACCCTAGTAATATAATAACCTAGTAATATAATAACCATATAATAACCTAGTAATATAATAACCATATAATAACCTAGTAATATAATAACCATATGATAACCTAGTAATATAATAACAATATTATATTACTAGGGTAATATATGGTTATTATATTACTAGGTTATTAAGGTTATTATATTATAATACCCTAGTAATATAATAACCTAGTAATATAATAACCATATAATACCCTAGTAATATAATATTGTTATATTACTAGGTTATCATATGGATATTATATTACTAGGTTATTATATGGTTATTATATTACTAGGTTATTATATTCTAGGGTATTATAATATAATAACCGTAATAATCTAGTAATATAATAACCATATGATAACCTGGTAATATAACAATATTATATTACTAGGGTATTATATGGTTATAATATTACTAGGTTATTATATGGTTATTATATTACTAGGGTATTTTAATAATCCAAAATCTCTAAAGCTGCCTCCAGCCAGGATTCGAACCCTGGTCTCCCATGTCAAAGGTAGTGCCTTTATCGACTATACTATCCAGCAACTACATTATATGGATAATATATTACTAGGTTATTATCATATGGTTGTTATATGGTTATTACATTACTATATAACCTAGTAATATATCAACCATATAATGTAGTGGCTGGATAGTGGATTGGTTAAAGGCACCACATTTGACGTTGGAGACCATGGTTCGAATCGTGGCTGGGGGCAGCTATACAAATTTTGGATTATTATAATACCCTAGTAATATACTAACCAAGTTATATTTTAACTATATAATACCCTAGCAATAAAATATTATATTACTAGGTTATCATATAGTTATTATATTACTAGGTTATTATATGGTTATTATATTACTAGGTTATTATATTATAATACCCTAGTAATATAATAACCTAGTAATATAATAACCATAATAACCTAGTAATATAATAACCATATAATAACCTAGTAATATAATAACCATATGATAACCTAGTAATATAATAACAATATTATATTACTAGGTTATTATATGGTTATTATATTACTAGGGTATTATAATAATCCAAAATTTGTAAAGCTGCCCCTAGCCAGGATTCAAACCCTGGTCTCCCATGTCAAAGGCAGTGCCTTTAACCATTACTACATTATATGGACAAACACTACTCCTATGCACACTTACAGGCACTAATCCCACACACACCGACAGGCACAACTCCTATGCACACTGACAGTCACTAACCTACACACACCGATTTACTTCCACACAGACAGGAACTACTCCCAACCAGATGGACAGGCACTATTCCTACACTCACCAACAGGCACTACTGCCACGCACGCTGACAGGCACTAACCTACACACACCGACTGGCATTACTTCCACACACATCAACAGGTACATCAATACACACTGACAGACGCTACTCCCATGCATACCGACATGCACTACTCACACGCAAACATGAAGACACTCTCATGCAGACGCTCACACACACACTGTTGCAGACACACACAGACACACACAGACACTCATGCAGACATTCACACAGACACACAGATACTCACACAGATAGACACAGAGACTCGATGGGTAGGCCATCTGGACCTGAGGCTTTACCATTGTGTAAACTGGCTAATGCTGTGAGGGCTACTTCCCTTGTTATTTCTTTGTCTAGTGATGTTTGCTGTGTGTTTGTTAGAGTAGGGAATGTAATATCTGCTAGATAGTCATAGATATCGTTTCCTGTGTATGGGGTTTATCTTGGTCATCTTTATCACCATTGTTTGGATCTGAATAACTTGGCGGGTTAAGGTTACCAAGGAGCTTGGCTGACTGGACCATTTTCATAAAAGGATTGTTTTTGGAAAAAAAATTCCGGATGGCTTTTTCTCATAGCATGGTGTTATATTGTCTTTGCAAGATTAGCCAATTGTTTTGGAGTTCTTGGGTCGTGTTTAAGCTATAAAGTTGCTCAGCTTCTTGCATTTGTTTGGCTAGGGTATCCTCTTCTAGTCTGGCTGATTTCTTTATTCTATATCGTAGAATGAAAGCATCCTCTGAGGAAAGCTTTAAAACAGTCCCATTTTGTAAAAATATGTGAGTGTTTGAGGACTTTTCTTCCCAGAATAGTTCAATTTGTTCAGGGATAAAATTGGGTTGGGGTATGAGGATTAACCAAACTGGGTGTATTCTCCAGGGTTTGGTAGGTCTGGATTCGTTCGTGTGCCGCAGTATCAGTAGAAGTGGTGAATGGACGGAGATGCCCCTTGGTAGGTGCTGAATTTGAAAAATTTCTGGCGCTATTGATCTGTGGACTAGAGCTAAATCTATTCTCGAATGTGTACGGTGTGTAAATTCTTTATCGTGTGGATGTTTAGGTCTCCAAGCGTCTATCCAGCCCATATCATACATATAATTTTGTAGTGACATGGTTAGGGGTTGGTACATTGTTGCTTGACTTGGTTGTAGTCTGTCCAACAGTTTTTGGTTTAGTAATATATTGAAGCCACCCATACAGATTGTTTTAGCATGTGGGTGTTCAGGTATGAAGGGCATTAGGTTATAGAATATGTTCATTGTGGCAGGGGGCGGATTGTATACAAATATTACTTTGTATAATATGTTGCTTATTTCTAATGTAGAATCTGCCTTGTTCTTTTTTTTAACTTTCAGTATATGGTATGCGTATGAGTATAGTCACTCCTCTGGAGTAAACATAATGATTTTTGGTCGTATTAGTCTAATATATGTAGTAAAAAGTAGAGTACTGTGATACTTTTAATGGACTAAGTTTACTTTAGTAGACAAGCTTTCGAGGTATCAACCCTCTTCCTCAGGTCAGAGCAGTACTCATTGAAACAAAGGTTAACAGAAAGTAAAAAGCTAATTACACAAGATAACAAGATAATCACCCCCCCCCCCCCAAAAAAAAAGAATATACTGAGGAATGAGAGGGGATAATAAAATAGAGAGATAACAGCATACTAGGGTTGGCAACCAAATGGAAAAGAGAGAGGTAGCAGGGAAAATGGGGAAATAATGAGGGGGGGGATGCTGGATGAGAGAAAAGCAGAGAAAAATGATGCCCCACAGGCAAACAGTTATTATTCTCATGGTTGGTGATGCTACTTCTGTGGGAGTTCATCCTCTTCTGTAGTTTTTGACTGGTTTTCCCTATATATATAGTGTTTGTACATTTGTTACATTGTATTAAATACAGCACATTGCTGGATGTGCAGCTGTAAGATCCCTGGATGTTAAATACCCCCTTCCTGTGTGTTACAAATGGAGAACCGTTAATATTGTTGCACAGTTTACACATAGGACCACTGCATGGTTTGGTGCCTGGGGTGATATTTTCATAATCCGTATGTAACTTTCTTCTTGCTAGTTTTTGGTGAAGGTTTGGTGGTTGCCGAAAGACAAGTATAGGGGGTTCTGGGAAAAATGTTTTAATCTTGATTAATTATAGGTTGTAGTTCTTTCATTATTGTACCTATTCCGGGCGTTTCTTTTTTTTTCTTCTTTGTACTGTAGAAGGTTATTCCTGGGTGTTCTCAATGCTTTGTTTATGTTAATGGTAATTGTTCTGCGTGGATATCTCTTTTGTTTGAAAGATGTACCAAGCGCACCTAGGTATCTGTCTCTCTCTTCCGTTACTGAACATATTCTGTGCAATCTAGTAGCTTGGCTGTCTATGATTCCTTTCTTGGTGTGGTGCAGATAAAAACTGTTGAAATGGAGATAATTGTTTCTGTCAGTGGGTCAGTATAAGGATGTTTGAATTCTTCCATCTTTCAGGGTGACTGTCGTGTCCAAAAAAATCTATGGATTCCTCAGAAAAATCTATTTCAAATTTAATTGTTGTGTGCAGTTGTGTGAATAAAATGTCATGTTCTTCTCCATATCATAGTAATATAGTAAAATAGTTTGAATAAAGACATCAAGTCAATCAAGCCCAACCTATCCCCCCCTTTTTTTTTTAATTTTTTTTTTTTTTTAACCCTACCTAACAGTTGATCCAGAGGAAGGCAAAAAACCCCAGCAATTTTTTTTTTCCTGATTCCAAACGGCAATCGGAAAGTATCCCTGGATCCACCAGATCTATATGTATTAATACCAGTAATTCTCAATATTTTTTAGTTTTAGAAATGTATCCAGGCCTCTTTTAAAGCTATTTAATGAACTTGCCATTACCACATCTGCTGGAAGACAGTTCCACAGTTTCACCGTTCTCACTGTAAAGAAACCTTTCTCCTAACCTGAAGATGAAATTTCTTTTCTTCCAACCTTAAAGGATATGAAACAATAAGTATTGGAAGCGACGAGATACATCCGAAATAGCACATATTCCAAAACGTTTGTCCAGATAAAACTTCACATTTATTGTGGTTTGTTAAAAGCAATAGTAAATAACACTGTATAGCACTTCATGAGTAGGGAAGACGCCAAACGGGGAGGGGGCGTGGCCTGACGCGTTTCGCGGTTACTTCCGCTTCATCAGAGACCACTGGGGGAGACTCTCGCCAGTTTAAATAGAGGTAAGTAACCAATGAATGGGTCCCTACCAACTATTCGTCTGGCTACAAACACAGGTGTACATATCAAGTACCATCTACCATAGAGCAGTGTGGCTCATTGCTCTGGAACGTATTAAATGTTAATACAAATGATACCCAATATATTACAGGTAGATATGATGAACATAAACACATTATAAGAAAATGCACTATACAATAGACTCAAATATGTACATAAAATGACACGGGAAATACATTATTATATATGAAATATAAAATAAATCCTGATTCTAAAATTATGTCAAGATAGATGCTGGTACAGAGTGATTGTAGATAATAAACAACTTAAAAGATGTGGACATATGATATATGTAGTATCGAAAAACAAAGGAATATCAAACAAACTTAGAAGCAGCACCCCAAGCAATGTGGAAGAGAACCAAATTAATCTATAAAGCAATTTAATTCAAAATCTGCATTAAGGCCCAATGGTATGATGGTTTTCAACCGATGTATCCAGAATGCCTCTTTACGAAGCAATTTTCGATGCCAATCACCCTTTCTAACCGGAACTCTAATCTTGTCAATAAGTTGGAACTCGATACACAGAGATCCACTGTGTTGTGTTAGAAGATGGGCCGCTATAGCTGATTTGTAATCCTGTCTCTTGGTAGCATTTACATGTTCCATAATTCTCCTTGTGGCCAATCTTGTGGTTTTACCCACATATTGCTTGCCACACTGGCAAGTGGCCAAGTATATAACATTGCATGAACGACAGTTGAGATATCTATCTATTTTGTATTTTTCGCCCGTCTGACTACTAGTAAAATCTGTAGATGTTTTGATGTACTGACAGGACATACATCTGGGGGCTCCACATTTGTATGATCCCTTGTGTTCCAACTATGTGGTGGCATTATTTTTGGTAGAGTTATGGAAAAGAGATGGTGATAAGTAAGTCCCGATACTCCTAGCTTTCCTATAGGAAAATTTGGGACCCTCTCCTAAGTTTTGGGTCTGCTTTTAGTACATTCCAGTGTTTTCTCACAATATTATTGACCTTAGTGCTTTGTTTCGTAAATGTACTTATAAACAATGGATCACTATCTCGTATAGAGAGATCGGTGGAATTACTCATGTAGTTATCCCCTCTCACATTATTGTTAGTATTGTATGTATATCTATCTCTATATTTTTTATTTTTGTTTTTGTTTATATTAGTATTGGTGAGTAATGTATCTCTGTTAAGTAATACTGCTTTGTTATAAGCATTTTTTATATTATTGGTTTGATATCCTCTTATGAATAAACGATCCCACAGATCCAATGCTTGACTGTTAAAAGTATCCCAATCATTACATATACGGCGCAACCTGATGAATTGGCCATATGGTACGGAATTTATGACATTATGATGATGTGCAGACTCTGCATGCAGAATGGCATTCTTAGTTATGGTCTTTCTATATAGATCCGTAGTTACTTTGTCTTGTTTTATATCGAGGGACACATCTAGAAACTCCATATGTGTTTTGTGTACATGAGTAGTAAGTTTGATGTTATAGTTATTGTTATTACAATAACTGATGAAATTCTGGATCTGTGCTAGATCCCCATTCCACACCATGAGTAGGTCATCTATATATCTAACATAGGTTATGATATTGGATCTGTATGGATTCTTTGGTCCATATATCATGTCATGTTCCCACTTACACATTAGAAAATTTCGCACCCATAGCCGCCCCTCTCTGTTGTAGGTAGTACTTGTTGTTAAACATGAAGTAATTCGTAGTGAGGAGATATTCAAGTATTTCCAAAATGTAACAATTTTGTTTATCACAATATATGTTAAAAAATTTTAACCAAAATTTCACCGCTGTAAGACCTGTAAGATGTTCTATACACGTATATAAGGATGTAACATCCATAGAGAGCCACCAATACTCCGGATTCCGTTCAAAATTATCAAAACACATAAGTAAGGCAGTGGTATCTTTTAAATAACTCGGTAATTTAGTGACCATCGGTAAGAGCAAACTGTCAACATATTCAGCTAAATGTTCATTAAGTGATCCTATACCGGATACGATTGGTCTGGCTTTAACATCTGTTATTGACTTATGCACCTTGGGGAACATATGGAAGATTGGTGTACGAGGATTTCTTATCCTCAGGAACTCCTGTTCCTTGTCATCAATGATGCCCAGATCATGTCCCTTAGTAATTAGTTCATTATGCTTTCCTCGAAAGGATTCCATAGGGTCGCCAGATAGTAATGAGTAAGTCTCTTTATCGTTCAGTTGTCTGAGTGCTTCCTGTTCGTATTGGACCGTGTCCATAACTACTATGGATCCACCCTTATCTGAACTCCTGATAATTATAGATTCATTATCCCTAAGTTGTTGTAAGGCAATTTTTTCTTTGTTACTAAAATAAAAAGATCTGTATTTTTTGATGTTTATGTTGGTATTGGAGTCCAATTTTTCTAAATCCCTTATGACCAATTTATGAAACATATCTATGTATTGTCCTTTGCTTTGTACAGGATAGAAAGATGATGTGTTACTCAAACCAGTATGTGTCACAATGGACACAGGACCCGTATCTAGTAAAGTGGATAATGTCAGTATATTATGTTTATCCAATATACTGTTAGTGGTAATGTTATCCATAGTCGAGATGGTACCCATAGGGGATTCAATATAATTCGCTCCATTATTTTCTATCTGACTATCACTTAGTGCCAAATCCATCAAATGTATGGTGTTTGAGAGTGTGTCCTCTTCCTCTAATAGACTGAAATGTCTCTTGAGTGTTAACTTCCTAATAAATCTGTTTAGATCTATTAGAACCCCAAAATCATCCATAGGTTGATCTATAACATAATTTAAGCCTTTGTTCAGAACGCTAAGTTGATCCTGTGTTAGAGTGGTATGAGACAAATTAATAACTAAGTTATTAACTTCAGCAGAGCATTGGATCTGTGGGATTGTTTATTCATAAGAGGATATCAAACCAATAATATAAAAAATGCTTATAACAAAGCAGTATTACTTAACAGAGATACATTACTCACCAATACTAATATAAACAAAAACAAAAATAAAAAATATAGAGATAGATATACATACAATACTAACAATAATGTGAGAGGGGATAACTACATGAGTAATTCCACAATGTTTATAAGTACATTTACGAAACAAAGCACTAAGGTCAATAATATTGTGAGAAAACACTGGAATGTACTAAAAGCAGACCCAAAACTTAGAGATATATTAGGAGAGGGTCCCAAATTTTCCTATAGGAAAGCTAGGAGTATCGGGACTTACTTATCACCATCTCTTTTCCATAACTCTACCAAAAATAATGCCACCACATAGTTGGAACACAAGGGATCATACAAATGTGGAGCCCCCAGATGTATGTCCTGTCAGTACATCAAAACATCTACAGATTTTACTAGTAGTCAGACGGGCGAAAAATACAAAATAGATAGATATCTCAACTGTCGTTCATGCAATGTTATATACTTGGCCACTTGCCAGTGTGGCAAGCAATATGTGGGTAAAACCACAAGATTGGCCACAAGGAGAATTATGGAACATGTAAATGCTACCAAGAGACAGGATTACAAATCAGCTATAGCGGCCCATCTTCTAACACAACACAATGGATCTCTGTGTATCAAGTTCCAACTTATTGACAAGATTAGAGTTCCGGTTAGAAAGGGTGATTGGCATCGAGAATTGCTTCGTAAAGAGGCATTCTGGATACATCGGTTGAAAACCATCATACCATTGGGCCTTAATGCAGATTTTGAATTAAATTGCTTTATAGATTAATTTGGTTCTCTTCCGGATTGCTTGGGGTGCTGCTTCTAAGTTTGTTTGATATTCCTTTGTTTTTCGATACTACATGTATCATATGTCCACATCTTTTAAGTTGTTTATTATCTACGATCACTCTGTACCAGCATCTATCTTGACATAATTTTAGAATCAGGATTTTATATTTCATATATAATAATGTATTTCCCATGTCATTTTATGTACATATTTGAGTCTATTGTATAGTGCATTTTCTTATAATGTGTTTATGTTCATCATATCTACCTGTAATATATTGGGTATCATTTGTATTAACATTTTATACGTTCCAGAGCGATGAGCCACACTGCTCTATGGTAGATGGTACTTGATATGTACACCTGTGTTTGTAGCCAGACGAATAGTTGGTAGGGACCCATTCATTGGTTACTTACCTCTATTTAAACTGGCGAGAGTCTCCCCCAGTGGTCTCTGATGAAGCGGAAGTAACCGCGAAACGCGTCAGGCCACGCCCCCTCCCCCTTTGGCGTCTTCCCTACTCATGAAGTGCTATACAGTGTTATTTACTATTGCTTTTAACAAACCACAATAAATGTGAAGTTTTATCTGGACAAACGTTTTGGAATATGTGCTATTTCGGATGTATCTCGTCGCTTGCAATACTTATTGTTTCATTACCTTATGTCTGAAGAGGTCGGACGGACCAGTCAGCGTCTGGAGATCCCGGTAATAGTACTAACACCTGCGGTGCAGCTCCCCACAGTGAGTAGATGATATACGTAGCAACCTTAAAGGATGTCCACGAGTCCTCTGATATGACCTATTAGTGAACAATGCACCAGAGAGTTCATTGTATGGCCCATATTTGTATAAGGTTATCATATACCCACGCAAACTTCGCTTCTCCAAAGTAAACAGCCCTAACTTGTCTAATCTGCCTGCATATTCAAGCCCCTCCATTCCCCTTATTAATTTAGTTGCCCTTCTCTGAACTGCTTCCATTTCCAAGATGTCCCTTTTGTATATGGGATTCCAAAACTGCACTGCATATTCCAAATGAGGCCTTACCAGTGCCTTGTAGAGAAGGAGAATAATATCTTTCTCTCTGGAATCTATTCTCCTCTTGTATAAACAAGACAATATCTTGCTAGCTCTAGCCGTTGCTACCTAGCATTGTTTGCTACAGCCAAGTCTGTTATCTACCAGAACCCCCAAATCTTTTTCCATTACAGATGCACTTAACACAGAGTTATTTATGGTGTAGGTGGCACAGGGATTATTAAATCCGAAATGCATCACCTTACATTTATCAACATTGAATCTCACCTGCCATTCTGCTGCCCATTTTGATAATCTATTTAGGCCTGCTTGCAACACTTGAACATCATTTGAAGTTTCCAAAGCTCTGCATAGTTTAGTGTCATCAGCAAATACAGAGATCTTGCTCTCAATGCCCCCTTCTAAGTCATTTATAAAGAGATTAAACAGAAGCGGCCCCAGTACAGAACTCTGAGGCACGCTTATAACTTTAGCCCACATAGATGTAGCTCCATTTACCACCACTCTCTGCTTGCGATCCAATAACTACTAATAAGATGAGCTCTGGAGACAAAGTAAGTCAAGGAAATGATCCCGTAACAAAGTTTCCATCACCTTCCCTACCACTGATGTTAGGCTTACAGGTCTATAGTTACCAGGCTGTGAACAACTACCTTTTTTGAATATTGGTATTAAATTGGCTTTTTTGCAATCCAGCGGCAAATCCCCAGATTAAAAGTGAATCTGAAAAGATAAGAAACAGTGGTCTAGATAGAACTGAACTAAGCTCTTTTAAAATCTGAGGGTGTATTCCATCCGGTCCTGGGGCTTTATTGATATTAACTTTGTCTAATTGTTTCCGTACCATATCCTCCTTCAGCCAATGTGAATACTCCTCATTTCTCCCCTACATATATTATTACAATCCCTGCTGTAAGGACTAGGATTCTCAACAGTGAAAACCGATGCAAAAAAACGGTTTAGCAGATTAGCCTTTTTGGCATCCTCTACAACCAACTCAGCCCCATTTTTTAATGGTCCCACATTCTCAGTCCTCATCTTTTTACTATTTATATACTTAAAAAACATTTTGGGGTTGGACTTGCTTTGTTCAGCAATCCGTATTTCATTTTCTATTTTAATTGCTTTCTTGCACTCTTTATTACAGCTTTTATACTTCCTGTAAGACTGTTCTGTTCCCTCTGATTTCAAAATTTTAAAAGCCTTTTTCTTTTTTTCCATTTCCCTTTTTACCTGAGCATTAAGCCATGCAGGAGAGGAACTACTTTTTTTTAAACTTGTTCTCTAAAGGTACAAATTTAGAAATGTAATAGTTTAATATCCCTTTAAAAGTGGTCCACATCTGCTCAGTAGCTTTACATAGAAACAACTCCCCCCAGTCTATGAGCAGGAGTGATTCCTTTAACAGCACAAAATTAGCTTTCCTAAAGTTAAAAGATTTTGTTAACCCAGTGCACTTGAGTTTTTTTGCAACCTATATTAAATGACACTATACCATGGTCACTGTTCCCTAAGCTTCCCATTACCTTCATCTCCAAAATGAGCTCAGGGTTATTAGATATCACTAGATCCAACAATGCATTCTGTCTAGTAGGAACTTCTTAGGGAACATCATAAAAACATCCTCTGGAGTATGCAGAATGGTAGTTGTGCACTGTCCAGCTGACCCATCTTTTCTGTAGGAGAACTCAATAAGTGAGTCTTGAGCAGACCTATTACATCTGGTGTGTACTTTTGTATAAAGTTGAATACTAGTGTTCTCTTAATAGAGTTATTTAGCCCACAGGTGTTCCAGGCCATAAGGGTAAGGTTGGTCATCTAAAAAAATTTTGTGGTGTAAGTAGGCCAAGAGTGAACCTAGATTTTTCCGTTTACTTAGGGTTTCAAGGTGTGGATGGCATATAGAATACCTAGGATATGCTAAAGTCATTTTACAGAATGTTACTTTTTTTAGTAAAACATTGATCATACAATAAGCATTGACAAGTTCTGAACAATAAACATTATATAGATTCCCTCCCTTCCCCCAACTCCTTCTTCCCACCCCCTCCCTGGAACCTTAAACTGTACCTTAGGATCCTAGTATTCACTTAAGAACAAAAAAGTTTAAATTTTCGGGGTGAACACTTGTAGGTCTTCCTTTTCAAGAAGATAGGCAGTCATGTAAATTGCTACCACTGCTTGGTAGGTTGTTGACCATAAGAAAGCAATTTATGACCATATGCTTTGTACTTATCAGGTTTGTAGGTTCAGGCTAGCGTAATGATGAGAGAACTCTTGGTAGTTCGTTGAAACAGCGTTCAATCATATCAAATGTCTAAGCACTTTATCTGAGGGTATTATAAATGTTAATTGCTATCTATTGAGGCCTGGGATTTGAGTTCTATACAAGTGTCAGGCTGTGTGAATAGCTTGTTATTATCTGTTAGGTGACCTGTTCGCTGCGGTTTCCACCCAGTTCATGACTTCCATAGGATAATCAAACATCTTAGTTTCTCGGCCATGCATGATTTTGAATTTGGCCGGGTATAGCATTGCATAGTTTATCCCTTTTTGCCTTAGTTGTCTTTTAACCTCTAGGAAAGTGGCTTTGTAGCAGTGGCCGCCAGGCCTTGTGTTCCCGGGTGCCATCATGTGCCTGTTCGCGTGCAAACTGTGATAGCCGCTCGGGCACAGCCGCCATTCTTTTCTCCATGTTTGGGTCTGGTCATCTCCGCGGCTTAGGTGAGTTGGTTAGAGCATGCTTTCTGTGTCTCTTAGTGGTCACAGCTTGGCAGGGGATCTACAGGATTACTGTAGCAGCGGAGCTTCCCTAGTGTGCGTCCTACCGCACCTCCATCTTGGACATGCCTACAATGTTATTATTGTTAAAATGTCCTAGTTTTGCTGGAAGGGTAGGAATTGCAGGTAATTAGCCCTTCCTTGGGCAAGTAGGCAGTGGACTTTCTGCAGTTCTGGTTTCGGCTCCGGTTCAATTTTTTATTTATACAGACACTCATACCTTTAAAATGACTACAGGATCATGATTCTAGCTGACGTCTATCCAAAGTTACAGCAGTATAAAGTGTGTTTTTTCTTGCTAGTACTGTGATCTGTGACATCAACAGTACCACTGCTCTGCCCCAAGTCTCAGTTTTGAGCATGCCCACTGTTGCATCATCAGCTGCATCAAAACCACCACCCCAAACTCATTTTTAAAGCAAGCCATAATAAGCCTAAAAATATATTATTTTCTCCCCCCAAGGTGTCCATAGGTAGTGGACAGGTCAGAGAATGGTTGCAGATCTTTAACTAGACTCAGAAAGAATTGATTTTTTATAGGGGTGGAAGTTCTTTTATAGCACATCATGTGACTATCATAGGGGCATATTTATAAAGGAACGAAAATAGCGCCAAAAAATTACCGCCGCACATCACGGCCGCGAAAATATCGCTATCGCCGTATTTATAACGCTAACTGTAATTAACAAGAACTTAATGGGTTCCTTTTCGAACATCCCTAATGGCTGAAAGATGCTTAAAAACATATTTGCCATGTTTCTGTATGCAAACATGCTTTTAAGTGGGCATGTGGCACACTGTAAGATTCAGAACATGCGGCAGATTGATATTTAGAGCTCGTCCAGACTTGATTGTTTTAATACGTTTTTGTATCTATTGCTGTCGGGTTTTTCTGGGTTCCTCTCTGTTGCGTTTTAATGTGTACCAAAGAAAACTTGTTACTTCCTGGGAGTGTGGGAGTTTCAGGAGCTTTTGGAAGAAAGGTAGCAGGTAGTGTTGTGGAGAGTGATCTTGTGATCTTCAGTATGTTTCCTATAGCCCGTGGACCAGAAATGATATCACGGGAACTCCCAGGCATCCTTTGTGAGAAATGGACAGAAACGCAAACGTTGTTATCTGTTGCACCACATTTTCATGCATTTTAGATGGACAGAAATATATGTAGCAGTGCACTTTTTAGGCATACTGGAAGGGAATACAATGCAGCAAGCATGGACAATATTGTGAAAACCTATGGGGTTTTACTGTCTGTCTGCACTTGCTTTTGAAAAACAGATACAAACTTATGTAGTGTGTACTCGCCCTTAGTGATTATTTTTACCTACCATGTGGGTATGAGAAAGATTTCTAATTTTAAATCGTTTTTCCTGAACTTTTTCAGATTATCTGCCTAATATAGGTAATTTTATATAGATTTCTGCATGTATACATGAAATGGGGGCACCATTATCAGCACTTGATAAAGAGGTCCTAGGACACACGCGGTGGAAGACTGAGAGAACACCTGACATTCTATATCTGAGGGCACTATTATGTAGCTGAAGGTGTGTAAATTGTGAAAAATATATAGCTTGTGGAGGGTATTTCTGTGTTTATGGGGTGTTGTTTGAATAACTAGAATCTGTTTATTTGTTTCTCTATAATTCCCCTTATGTCTTTGTCCTGTTGGTAGGCAAGTCTGTTTGTAAACCAATACATGTGGCATCAGGACATATGGGATATTAATATTTAGTGGGTGTTTTTATTTGTCATGGGTTTGGACAAGATTTCAGATTATCTTTTTTCTTCATTTTTTTTCATGTTTTAGAACTTGCTTTTAGAATATTTTGTGAGAAAATAAAATAAAAAGTTAATTTACCCACTAAATGTCAATCTCCCACATGTCCTGAATCAAATGGTATACCATTTGCATGGGTGTACACAGAGATATGGTCAACTAACTCCAAATGTGAGTATGTACAAGTCATTTCTCCAGAGCGATCAGCTCTTGAGCGATTTTCTTTCTAAGGGATTTTCTGTTTTAAAGGGGTTTGTCTGTTTTTAAGGGGGTTCGTTAAGAAACAAAAGTGTTTATTAACTGTGGTTTGCATTCTAGTAAATGTACTAACCTAGCACTATTTATTTCTAGGAGTGTGCCTGTGTAGTAATTAATCACTTGTGTGGGGTTTTTTTGTTTTATTTTTTATTTTTTACTACTTACTGTTTGAATAAGGTAGTAGGAATTGTTTAAGGAAACTCAAACGCACCAAGGGACCTATGTATTTGTCAGATGTGAGTGGGTTGCCCATTTGGAATCGGAGGTCCAGAATCTAAAGGGGAAACTTGCAGCATTGCAGGGCTTGACAAATCTGGGGGAATCGCAGGTACTTGCAGGGGCCAGTAAACTGCAGGGTGGAAATGGGGCAGATAATGTGGTAAAGGAAGATAGATTTGTAAGGGTCACCAGGGGAAGTAGTGGACGGAAGGGTAGGGTTGTTTCTTCCCAGTTGGTCGATCCCAACAGATTTGCCGTGTTAGGTGAAAATGTGGAGGACGATGGCTCAGAAGTAGCATGTATGTCCAGGGGATGGCCATCTCCAGTACAAGGAAGGGAGAATTGGGGGCTAGGAAGGATAAGCAGGTGGTAGTGGTAGGGGACTCCATTATTAGAAGGGTAGATAGGGTAATCTGTCGCCAAGACCCTACATGCCGAACGGTGTGTTGTCTGCCTGGTGCTAAGGTTCGACATGTGGTGGATCGTGTAGACAGATTTTTAGGTGGGGCTGGGAGTGACCCGGCGGTCTTGGTTTACATTGGTTACAAGTTAGAGGTGGAGGTGAGGTCCTTAAAAATTATTTCCGAGAATTAGGGGCCAAGTTAAAAGCAAGGACCTCAAGGGTAGTGATTTCAGAAATACTACCGTAGCCATGTGCTACACTAAGGAGGCAATGGGAGCTCAGGATTATAAATGCGTGGCTAAGAGGGTGGTGTAAGGAGATGGGGTTTGGGTTTTTAGAAAACTGGGCTGACTTTTCTGTTGGCTACAGGCTCTTTATTAGAGACGGATTGCACCTCAATGATGATGGTACAGCTGTTTTGGGGGAGAAGATGGCTAGGGGGTTGGAGGAGATTTTAAACTAGGAATGGGGGGAGGGTACATTGAACTACACAGGGGTAGATAGAGAAGTTAGGGATCAGGGGGCTAATAACACAACGGAGGGAGGAGAAGGGGGAGTTATGGGGAAGTATGGAAGTAAATCAATTGATAATCTAAAATGTTTGTTTACAAATGCAAGAAGTCTAGCTGGAAAAACTGGGGAACTAGAACTAATAGGGAAAAGGAAAAAAAGAAAAACTTTTGAAATCAGAGGGAACAGAACAGTCTTTCAGGGAGTATAATAGCTGTAATAAAGAGTGCAAGAAAGCAATTAAATTAGCTAAAATAGAAAATGAAATACGGATTGCCGAACAAAGCAAGTCCAACCCCAAAATGTTTTTTAAGTATATACAGTAAATGGTAAAAAGATGAGGACTGAGAATGTGGGACCATTAAATAACGGGGCTGAAATGGTTGTAGAGGATGCCAAAAAGGCTAATCTGCTAAACTGTTTTTTTACATTGCTTTTCACCCTTGAGAATCCTAGTCCTTACAGCAGGGATTGTAATAATACGCAGGGGAGAAATGAGGAGTGTTCACATTGGCTGAAGGAGGATATGGTACTGAAACAATTAGACAATAAGTTAATATCAATTAAAGGGCAAGTCCCCCCCCAAAACTAACTTTTTATATTTATTTGGCCCAAATAAGTGCTCCAAAACAAACTTTACAGCATGTAAATCGGTCCAGTGGTTCAAAAGTTACAGACCTTTGTAGCTGGCTTAATCCTGCAGCATGGACCAATACAGCGATGAACAGAGACAGGTTACATTACCTTGCCTCTGTTCTTTTCATGTTCTTGAGCATGTCTGTTAGCATCCAGCAGTGAGAACAGAGGAAGTTGCATCAGTAATAGTCTGACCTCCTGGATCCCTGGATTTTCCCTCTCAACCAATCACAGCTGTAAAGTTATGTGTACTGAAGAAATCCAGGATCAACAGCTGCAGCCAGCCAGCCCAGAGAGAGAGATAGAGAGAGAGACACACACAAACACAGGCAAGAATTTTTTTTTTTTTTCTAAGCTGCAGCTCGGGGTCATCTAAAGTGGAAGTGGAGAGGAAGTGCAGCCTGATATATATCTCATTAAATATCAGGCAAGGCAAATGATTTTGAGAAAAATGAACATGGCGTTTGAGGTTGGTGCTATTATATAAAGAACATATAAAAAGTTTATTTTTGGGTGGACATACCCTTTAAACACAAGGATATCCAAGCACTGCATAAATCCTTTACTCAATTCCTATGGAATGGCCGAAAACCCAGAATAGCACTAGAAAAACTACAACTTCCCCATACACAAGGAGGAACTAACCTACCTAACACTAGAAACTACAACCTAGCAGCTCTATGCAGGCATATTAGGTATTGGGTAAACAATACCTTTCACTACTCAAACTACGAACTCAAATCTGAACTAGCTAAACCCTCAATGCCCTACTCCACTGTCCTATCCGCCAACTACCCACCACACATAGATATATGCTAACTTTAAAAGATACAATTCTCACATGGAGAACTCTCAGGAAAGCATATAACTTACCTTGCTTAATATCTCTAGATATGCCAATCCACTCTCATCCTGCTGTTCCACAAGGAGATCACTCCATAGGCTTCCGATTATGGAAAACAAAAAAAATACTAACTCTAAAAGACTTGTATATACACTCTGATCACAGACTTTACTCCTGGGTGGAACTTCAGAACAAATACCACTTACCCCCCTCGCACTTTTTGGAATACGCACAAATTAAACACTACTTCAGAAGCGTAACACAAAATCCCAACGTAGCCTTAAAACAGAAACCATTTGAATCCCTCATTCATGGCCCTATAGAAAACCTGAAACTATCTGACTGCTATAAAATCATCATCACGGTAACGTCTAAACCACTAACCTCCTCAAACTTAAACAAATGGGCAACAGAGCTGGGAATTGAAGAACTAATTCCAAAAATCCTACAGGGTTATCAGACACTGAGAACCTTTATTAAATGTGAAATATGGAGGGAAACGCAATTTAAATTATTTCAGAGCATAGAGAGCATTTTAACATACCTAAACTTAAATTCCCAGACTCGACTTTGCCACCAAACCAATGTTCCAGGTGCAATCTGAAAAATGCCAATATACTACACACCATATGGGAATGCCCAGCTCTTACAAACTTCTATACCTATTCCACTATGAGGAGTCATCCCATACGAACAAAAAGATCTTACACCTGGTCATCCTCGCAGCCAAAAGGGTGATTCTCAGATACTGGCTGAGGACACCCCCACAAACAATAGATGAAGTGATTCAAGATATTGGAACAAACAAGAAAAGAGATGATCAATGCACATTCCTGGGCCCCATATATCATAATATCAATGCTAGTGCAAACAGTAAAAACATGGGGGGTTTTAGTTACAATTTTATGCGTAACTAAAAAAACCCATGCTTGTGAAGGTTCTCATTCATCCAGGTCATGGTATATCTGTAGTATTCAATTAGATCAACTGGACTTGAAATGTAGTTCTTGAAGACGTTTCGCTAGTCATCCGACTGGCTTTCTCAATTCAGAATGACTTGTACAAGAATCTGTGGCAATTATGTACCCTGGAAAATCCCAATTAGCATATCACAGCCAAGTGTTAAGGGTGTGATTAGATAGTGGCTAAGAGGTGTTATAGGAACGCCCAGAGTAAGGTGTTAAAACAGCATTGTACATGGCAGACAGTTGGTGGAGAGGAAGTGCAGCCTGATATATATCTCATTAAATATCAGGCAAAGCAAATGATTTTGAGAAAAATGAACATGGCGTTTGAGGTTGGTGCTATTATATAAAGAACATATAAAAAGTTTATTTTTGGGTGGACATACCCTTTAATAAGTTAATATCAATAAAGCCCCAGGACCGGATGGAATACACCCTCAGATTTTAAAAGAGCTAAGTTCAGTTCTATCTAGACCACTGTTTCATACCTTTTTAGATTCACTTTGGTCTGGGGATGTGCCGCTGGATTGGAAAAAAGCCAATGTAATACCAATATTCAAAAAAGTTAGTTGTTCACAGCCTGGTAACTATAGACCTGTAAGCCTAACATCAGTGGTAGGGAAGGTCAAGGATCATATCCTTGACTTTGTCTCCAGAGCTGATCTTATTAGTGGTAGTCAGCATGGATTTATGAGAAATAGATCATGCCAGACAAATTTAATTGTTTTTTATGAAGAAGTGAGTAAGAATTTGGATTCAGGCACAGCAGTGGATGTGGTATGAATTTTGCGAAAGCTTTTGATACTGTGCCACATAGGCGACTAATGTATAAACTGAGAACTGTTGGCCTGAAGAATGCATGGATAGAGAATTGGTTATTGGATCGCAAGCAGAGAGTGGTGGTAAATGGAGCTACATCTATGTGAACAAACAATGCCAGGTAGCAACGGCTAGAGCTAGCCAGATATTGTCTTGCATAAAGAGGGGAATAGATTCAAGAGAGAAAGATATTATTCTCCCTCTTTACAAGGCACTGGTAAAGCCTCATTTGGAATATGCAGTGCAGTTTTGGAATCCCATATACAAAAGGGACAAATAGAAGCAGTTCAGAGAAGGGCAACTAAATTAATAAGGGAATGGAGGGGCTTGAATATACAGGCAGATTAGACAAGTTAGGGCTGTTTACATTGAATAAGCGACGTTTGCGTGGGGATATGATAACCTTATACAAATATATTAATGGGCCATACAATGAACTCTCTGGTGCATTGTTCACTAATAGGTCATATCAGAGGACTCGTGGACATCCTTTAAGGTTGGAAGAAAGAATTTGCATCTTCAGGTTAGGAAAGGTTTCTTTACAGTGAGAACGGTGAAACTGTGGAACTGTCTTCTTTGTCCATTTGTACATGGACAAAAAATTGGTAATTGGATTGCAAACAGAGATTGGTGGTCAATGGGGCTATATCTATGTAAGTTCTAAGTGGAGTGCCTCAGGGTTTTCGTTCTGGGGCAACTTTAATCTGTTTATAAATGACTTAGAAAGGGGCATTGAGAGCAAGGTCTGTCTTTGCTGATGACACTAAACTACGCAGAGCATTGGAAACTTCGAATGATGAATTGCTGCAAGCTGACCTAGATAGATTATCAAAATGGGCAGCAGAATGACAGATGAGATTCAATGTTGATAAATGTAAGGTGATGTATTTGGGGTTTAACAATCCTGGTGCCACCTACACCATAAATAACTCTGTTAAGTGAATCTCAATTGGAAAAAGATTTGGGGGTTCTGGTAGATAATAGACTGTACCAAAACAATGCCAGGCAGCAACAGTTAGAGCTAGCAAGATATTGTCTTGTATAAATAGGGGAATAGTTTCAAGAGAAAAAAAATATTATTTTCCCTCTTTACAAGGCACTGGTAAGGCCTCATTTGGAATATGCGGTGCAGTTTTGGAATCCCATATACAAATGGGACATCGTGGAAATGGAAGCAGTTCAGAGAAGAGCAACTAAAATAATAAAGGTTGAAAAAAGTGAAGGGGCTTGATTATGCAGGCAGATTAGACAAGTTAGGGGTGTTTACATTAGAGAAGCTATGTTTGCATGGGGATATGATCACTTTATACAAGTAAATTAATCAGCTATACAGTAAACGCTCTGATGCATTGTTTACTAATCGGTCATATCAGAGGAAATGTGGACATCCTTTAAGATTGGAAAAAAAGAAGATTCATCTTTAGGTTAGGAAAGGTTTCTTTACAGTAAGAACGGTGAAACTGTGGAACGATCTTCCAGCAGATGTGGCAATGGCAAATTCACTGAATAGCTTTAAAAGTGGGATAGATAAGTTTCTAAAACTTAAAAATGTTGAGAATTACTGGTATTAATACATATACTGCAGTTCTAGTTGATCCAAGGATCTGTTGTATTCAATTAGATCAACTGGACTTAAAGTTTAATTCTTAAATTATCAAAATGGACAGCAGAATGACAGATGAGATTCAATGTTGTAAATTTGAGGTTTAACAAGGCTGGTGCCACCTACACCATAAATAACTCTGTTAAGTGAATCTCGACGGAAAAAAGATTTGGGGGTTCTGTTAGATAACAGACCCGGAAATGCCCAGGGTAAGGTCCCAAGAGAGGTGTCAATGTGGCCATTTATGTGAAAATGAAGAAACCAAGCCTGAATAGAGGGGGGGGGTTCAACACCAACTGTCTACCATGTACAATGTTGTTTTGACACATTACCCTGGGCAGTTTCGATAATACCCCTTAGGCTTAATGCATCCACACCTTTCATTCAGAAGGTCCATGAAACCTGGCTGTCATATGCTAATTGGGACTTTCAAGGGTACTTACCGTATATACTCGAGTATAAACCGACCCGAGTATAAACCGAGGTACCCAATTTCACCTAAAAAATCTAATAAAAGTTGTTGACTCGCGTATAAACCGAGGGTAGAGACTTGGCATTCCAAGATGTTTGGAAACTACAACTCCCAGCTAATAAAGCATGCTGGGAGTTTTAGTTTCCAAACATCTTGAATGCCACCCTCACTTGGCATTCAAGATGTTTTGGAAACTACAACTCCCAGCATGCTTTATTAGCTGGGAGTTGTAGTTTCCAAACATCTTGAATGCCAAGAATGCCAATGGTTATTGGACCGCAAACAGAGAGTGGTGGTAAATGGAGCTACATTTTATGTGGGCTAAAGTTCTAAGTGGGGTGCCTCAGGGTTCTGTACTGGGGCCGCTTCTGTTTAATCTGTTTATAAATGACTTAGAAGGGGGCATTGAGAGCAAGGTCTCTGTGTTTGCTGATGACACTAAATTATGCAGAGCTTTGGAAACTTCCAATGATGTGCAAGTGCTGCAAGCAGACCTAGATAGATTATCAAAATGGGCAGCAGAATGGCAGATGAGATTCAATGTTGATAAATGTAAGGTGATGCATTTGGGATTTAATAATCCCTGTGCCACCTACACCATAAATAACTCTGTGTTAAGTGCATCTGAAATGGAAAAAGATTTGGGGGTTCTGGTAGATAACAGACTTAGCTGTAGCAAACAATGCCAGGTAGCAACAGCTAGAGCTAGCAAGATATTGTCTTGTATAAAGAGGGGAATGGAATCAAGAGAGAAAAATATTATTCTCCCTCTTTACAAGGCACTGGTAAGGCCACATTTGGAATATGCGGTGCAGTTTTGGAATCCCATATACAAAAGGGACATCTTGGAAATTGAGGCAGTTCAGAGAAGGGCAACTAAATTAATAAGGGGAATGGAGGGGCTTGAATATGCAGGCAGATTAGACAAGTTAGGGCTGTTTACATTGGAGAAGCGGCGGTTGCGTGGGGACATGATAACCTTATGCAAATATATTAATGGCCCATACAGTGAACTCTCTGGTGCATTGTTCACTAATAGGATAGGCTCTATCAGGAGGACTCGTGGACATCCTTTAAGGTTGGAAGAAAAGAAGTTTCATCTTCAAGTTAGGAGAGGTTTCTTTACAGTGAGAACGGTGAAACTGTGGAACTGTCTTCCAGCAGAGGTGGTAATGGCAAGTTCATTGAATAACTTTAAAAAAGGCCTGGATAAGTTTCTAAAACTAAAAAATATTGAGAATTACTGGTATTAATGCATATAGATCTGGTTGATCCAGGGATACTTTCCGATTGCCGTTTGGAGTCAGGAATTTTTCCCCCCCTTTTTTAGCTGGGTTTTTTTGCCTTCCTCTGGATCAAAAAAAAAAGGGAATAGGTTGGACTTGATGGACGATTGTCTTTATTCAACCTTAATTACTATGTTACTATGTTACCAAATAACCTCAAAGCTTGCTATAGCAGGTAGCGAACTGCAATGCAAAAGTGGGTTGTAGTTCAGTACCTCCAACGGACCACCAGGGTTGCATGCATGGGACCAGCTGCTCCTAAGGCCTACTTAAATGGTGTTTGGGTTGCACAAAAGGGTCTTGCCTACCTGGAACCATATTTCATATCAGCCTGTAGTATTTTAATACAAAGGCCAAGCTATGAATTGATGATATAAAAACAGATTTTGCCTTTACCATAGTTTAAACAAAGGCCACATTCCCAGATCTAGTTGACCTCCTACTGAGCCTAGGAGAAACTGAGTCTATGGCACCCATAAAAAGTAAGAACCTGGAATAACAATGCTTAGCTTCCTACTGGGTTTATGGACTAGCTTATCAGACCATTTGCTTCCTTGCCAGGAAAACAACATACACCATCGTTTAAGGAAAACAAATATATATATATATATATATATATATATATACACAATACTATATATGTATATACTCGAGTATAAGTCGAGGTTTTCAGGCTGTAAAAACAGCCTGAAAACTGAACCTCGACTTATACTTGGGTCAGTCACTAACTTAGGAAGAAGAATCCGGCTGCCGCATTTCCCGATAGTCGCATCCACTGACATCACTACTCGGCGCCTATCTTACTTCCCGGCGCCGAGTAGTGACGTCCGTGGATGCGACGATCAGGAGATGCGGCAGCAGGATTGGACTGACATACTAGCAGCGGGAATCCCGGTGGGCCCAGGACCTCTGGATCAGAGAAAAGGTCATTTATTATTTGACTGCACCTTTTGGCCTGGTCTGGCCTGCTGCCTCTGGGCCTCTAAGGTTGGGGGTATGGGGTTATGGTGGGGATAAATAATGATGGTGGGTCTTAAAGGGCTTTTGTATAGGGAAGAAGGGTTAGGACTATGTGGTCATGAAGGCTGCTGGGGGATATGGTAATTGTCTAAATGGTCTTCTGTACATAGAGGGGGTTAGGGGTATTTCTACCCTCGACTTATACTCGGGTCAATCACTCTTACTCATTTTTAGGTAAAAATAGGTACCTCGACTTATACTCGGATCGACTTATACTCGAGTATATGCGGTATATACAATACTAGCAAAATTGTGCCCGTTGGTGCACAATGGAAATTATGTGTGTGTATGTTTTGCTATGTGTGGATATAGCGGCTATAGAATCTTTACACAGGTATATTTTAACTGTTACTCAGTCACCAGCTTTCAGAGGAACCAAATAGGAGGTCTGAGAGTAGTGGTTGTTTGTGGTTGAAACTAAACATGCTAGGTTAATACTTATTAGTATTCACCACGGCAAGTGGTGATGGTATCTCATATATTATAACAGAAGGTACCTCACAGCATCATGTTATTGTAATAGCATTGCCCTAATAATCTAATGTATAAACAAACATTTCTCATTCGCAGTTTACCTAAAAAAATGGATTTATCCTTTATATACTCTTATACAGATCTAATTGAAAAAAGGTTGCTTCAGAGCAATTTTTAATAACTGATAACTGCTTTTTATTTCAAATCCTTGGTATACCTGCCTGGCTTTACCACTAAGCAAAAGGCTAAGGACTTGCAAGCGAGCACCTTCAAACCAACCAATAATAGTGGCTGCCAATTCAAATTGTTCTAGCCAATCAGTCCACTCCCTAGTTACCCGTTTAAATGGATCAGATTTAAAAATAGGTTTGGCAATTGGGCCTGGTAGAGCTACTGAGTCTAATTGGGGAATTTCATCTGCAGGCACAAGGACAGGAGGATTTAAATCAATACTATCAGTAGCAGCCTCCATAGCTTAATACAGAGAACAAATATACAAAGAAAACAGGGAGAAAAAATGGTACCTGTACCAGTGCCACCTGTACCAGATCACTGCTTTATGGAAGGATTATGGGTAGCATGGCACACAGTGGGTTACTCTGGTGGTCTGGCACAAAGCAGACAGTGCACATAAACCTGTCCATGGTGCACCACTTTGAATATTGACCAGGCCTGTATATTGTGTGTTCTTGTAAGTTGGTGTACACTTATCTGTTGCCTCAGAGATTGTATCCAATAAGGTAAAATGTCTGTCCAATAATCTGTCCTCCCAACAGGTGGTAACAGGATTTTATACACAGTAACTTGTGTTGCATTCAATATCAGTCCAAAGCACACACCACAATCCACTATCACTTTCTCTCCTCCTACCATAGAGAGTAGGGATGTCTTGTCTTTTATTACTCACTGACATCACCTGCAGGCTGGAGGTGGTATATAAGGAGCCTTGGTTTATATATCCATTACAATACACATCATATCCTGTGTAGCAGACAGAAACTTTTTTTGGATAACACTTCCTTTCATATGGAGCAGACACAGGAGTGTGGTTTAAGCTGCCATTTGACCATTCCATTTTAAAATAGGGATGTCAGCTCTGTAAGTAAGTTTATGTATTTTGTATGTTTTGTGTTGTACCTAATATAAGTCAGTGCTATACTTTATATACATTTACTGATGGTCATTTAAATGGTAACAGTGAGATAGTACACACATACATATACACCTTTCCTATGTGTAATATCCTATACCCCCACCACATTGGTAGCTCCTAAAAACTCAATGCAATCTCCTATGGAAATATAAATATATTTATATAATTTAAGGAATAATTAATAAAACACAACTAATACCTAGTATTGGAATTATTAAAATACAAGTTTTAATTGGGTCAGGAATGTAATATCGGGTCAGGGTTTCATATCATGGCAGGTATATTATTACATTTTTGGTATTATCTGAAATGAAGAATTCTAAAAAAAATATATATATATATATACTACAAAATATTACTAGTTTACTATACTAATAAAACATCTTAACCATTCTGTGCTTGTTAAATTACTTATTAGAAAATAATTTAAAATTGAATTTTGTATTAAATCTCAGTATTCTCTTTTTCTACAGTCTTATGTAACCTGCATTTTGGGACTGAAATATGTGGGTTTTGTAATAATTTGTTTTGGAGTCTCCAATTCTATTTGTGCTGTGCTGTTTGGAAAAATCACCCAGTATACTGGCAGAATTCCTTTGTTCCTACTTGGTAAGAGTTAGTCCTTTACTTCTTAACTAACAGTATTAGCAGGGCCTGATTTACCATTAGGCACAGTAGGCATGCGCCTGGGGGCACCTGAGGTTGGAGGGGCGGCTGTCAATCTCCTCCCACCAATCCAACCCCTTTATAGTCTATTTTCTTCCCCCAAAAAGAGAAAATGGGTGTGGTTTAGGGGTTTGGTCTGTGTTTAAGGGTGGCTCTTTGGGCCTACAGGCTCCTGAGGTGTAAATCCTGCCCTGAGTATTAGAGTTATCCATGACCCTGAAAAGACTCAACATGACACTTTATTAACTTAGCAACCCCCTTTGTCCATTTTTTTTTTCCTTTTACCATCTATACTACTTTACTACCCATATTGTTACCAATTTATTTTTCTTCCAATAAGCAATAAAAAAATAAGTTCTTGGTTTGTACTGCTAATTCTTAAAGGGTAACTATACTGTAAAAACATTTTTGCCTAATCTTAATCTATTAATATATACATGTAAGTAACACTTACTTTGAAGTGTTGCTACACCAGTGCTTGGTTTGCTCAGCCTAAATACCCCTCCACCCCACCCCACTCTTAACTGACCTACTTCCATCTGACAAAACTTTCTGTGAAGTCAAGCAAACTCAATAATCATGATGAGTCAGCACTGCGATGGGGAATTTCCCCATGTGCATTTCACACATTTGAACTGTCACTATTTCAGTTACAGCAAAACTGCACACAGCAGAAGAGTTTATTATAATAAGACACTTGTTGAAATTTAAGATGCATCAGACCGGATATTAATGAAATAGAGGACAGATCAACAGAAATTTGTGCAGTAATAGTTGAGAGGAGTTGTGGCTTTTAGTAATAGGCAATTTTTTTTTGTTTTTTGTATATATGTACTTTAAACACATCACCTTTAAACTTAGTTAACAATATAGTACAATCTTCCATTCCAAATTATTAACTGCAATTATCTGACTGAAAAGTATTGGTAGTAAATGGTATTGGCAGGCAATTGCGTTGGCAGAGTCAACCATTATAACTGACCTTACTAGTTTCACTTAGGGATGGCCGGTTCGCGGATCCGAACCCGGATCCGCCGCAGATTTATCCCGTTCGCAAACGGCGGATTTTTCCGGATTTTCCGCCTTCCGAACTTCCGATTCGCGGATTTTTCATATTTTCGAAAATTTTCTAAATTACGGGTTTTCACGTATTTTCGAAAATTTTCGAAAATACGGGAAAACATGTATTTTTGAAAATTTTCGAAAATACAAGGATTTCTCTTAATTCCTTACATACGTATTTTCGAAAATATTCGAAATTACGAGGATTCCTTGTATTTTTTTCGAAAATACATGAAAACTCGTAATTTCGAAAATTCCTGAAAATACGTGAAAACTCGTAATTTAGAAAATTTTCGAAAATACGAAAAATCTCGTTATTTCAATTTCGAATTTTCAAATTTTTTCGAAAATTCGCGGATCCTCGAGCGGACCGGATTTTGCGAAGTTCGGACATCTCTAGTTTCACTGTATTACTTCAGTATTATTTTTAAAATGACCAAATTGTCAATTCTCCTTTATTTTTATTTTTTTTATATATATTAGCGAGAGTAAACCGAGCTATACTGCCTCACTTAAATTAAAGAGACTGAATAGTTTTGGCTACATAAAAGGGGACCCCATATCACTTTAACTGTGTGAAGTGACCTATCACATCAAAATTATGTTATGCCACAATATCATTGTCCATGAAGCATGAATACATTTTAACCCATACAGTTTATGTGTTATGGCAATGGCATCAATGCTAGCTTTTTAATATAGATAAAATAATTTCATCTGTGAAGTCCAGAATATTGCAACACAGATCAAGTATTTGACTCAAAGACATGAACATTTTAGTACCAAGATGTTTTACAGACAAGGTCTATTCAGATTCTCAATTAAGTTGTATGGTATTGTATTATTATCTGTTCCCATACCAATAAAAGGAGGATAAAAACTTGAAAATAAATCAATGGGGAGTGCAGTGCATACACCAATTAGTTACCTTTGCCCCAGGGGGCCTTAATAGTTACTTTGGCCATTTTCTGTTTTTGTAAAAAGTATATTTAAAACGCTCTAATGTATTTTTTATTATGTCTTGTCCTCATTGCAGTATTTTATATGATGTGAAATTGTGATGTCACTTATGAGTAGAGATGTTCAAAACTGGAAAAACTAAAAAAAAAAAAAGGGTAGAGATGTTCAGAACTGGAAAAATGGAAGTTCTGCTTTCAGGTTTTTGAAATTTTTTTCATTATTTGAAAATTCAAAAATCCAAAAATAGACCCATAGAAATCAATGACAGAGAAAAATCTATAAGTTCTGATTAAATTTAAGGTATGAATAGCAATAGTATATTAGTGTTATTGGTTTAAGGACCTGGGAAATGGTTTGGGGAATGCATATAACCAAAACATGTTCAAAAAGTAGCAAAAAAAAACTAGGCATAGGCCACATAGGCCAAGAACTAGGGCGCCTGTGTTCAGGAGTGTCCCTAGGGTTTTTGGCCCCTTGAAACAACTTTGAATGCCGCCCCTAGACTGAGCGGCGCGCGCAGTGGGTGTGGCTTAGTGTGTGGACGTGGCTTAGCATGTGGGTGTGGCTTATCGCGTGGGCGTGGCAAATTTCATAATTTTGTTTTTGGAAATGGTTATTTATACGCTTCTCTATTTTTAGAAAACACTAAAAACATGTTGGTGCAACTGGTACATTACATTAGAAAGCCCTACCATACTCTGTAGAATAAAAGATGCTGGCCAAAAGATTTGTAAGCCCTGCTACCACGTCAAGGTAGACTCTTTCAGCAGGGCCCTAACTATTATCTAGACTATATATTTTATATATAGATTATATATAATTATATCAATTATTTATCTATCTCTGCTATCTATCTATCTATATTATGTATCTACCTCTTCTGTCTATCTATCTATCTCTGATATTTATCTATCTATCTATCTACCGTGGATGAGACAGATGAGGGACACCCAGCATGGCAAGGAGTACACCAAAGCTGTGTAGAAAACACACACACCGGCGCTGCTGAGTACGGGTCGAGTCCCGCTTGCCTTACCCGAGTCTTAAAAAACACAGACAGTACAATGCCGCCATGAGCAACTTTTTCAAGTTCCCTGGGGCGGCTGCTCCAAGATCCCTACTACTGCGGCGGATGCACATTGCGCGGCCCCCCACCAAAACTGTCCATACTAAACAGCAATACACAGCAAGACCACAGCAGCAGAGAGTGTGTTGTTCTCAAACGCTTTCTTGTTTTAAACGCTTTAGTTTTTTAACTGTCAATTCTCTTTAAAAACAGAAAAATCTCTTTAAAACAGGAAATCCGTCAGAGCTAATCGCTCATGGGAAGTGCCTTAAATGAGGTTCAAAAAAAAATCTATACCAATTTTGTTTCATTCATTCTTTGTATTCATATTTCCAGGAGAGTTAGGACAACGAGGATCATTAGAACAGCCATCATCTTTGATAGTGGGGCATGAGCAAAAGCTGCCATAAGTTTTCCACTCCACTCCTGCCTTCTCTCATATTTTATATATGTGCCCAGAATGCACAAGACAAAAGAGAGTTGGTTGGGCTGAAATTTTATTTTCCAAGAAAAACATTGTCAGCACATAAAAAGAAAAGTGCGCTGGCTCTAAATACTGTGGGTTCAAATGTGTTTGGTACACTGTCCAATGGTATCTTTGGGCCCTATTTTAAAGTACAATTATCGGTATCGCTTAAAATATGATTGTTATCATAAAATAGCAATCATTCCGTAAAATACCGATCGTTATAGTTGATAGTGATCAGTTTTACAATAAAGCAGTCTCTATTTATGATAACAATCATTATTATACGATAGCGATCGTTATTTACTTATCACCACCATAGATTTACAATAGCAATATTGTAAAATAATGATCGTTATCGATAAAATAATCATTATCGTAAAATATGATCATTATTTTAGCGATACCGATAACGGTACTTTATAAATAGGGCCCTTTGTGTGCTCCACCTTCCCCACTCCGTACCCCGCAGTCAGGATTCACCAAACTTGTATGATAGGAAGGAGCCAATGCAGTTTTCAGTGTCTGCAGCAATCTTTTATTATTTATGTTGCATTTAATAAGATTGTTGCAGACACTGAAACTGCGTTGTACTCCCTTTACAAGTTTGGTAATTACGGTGGGCTCTCTGGCAATGTTTTTGAGTGACAATCAGTGGAACTGGCTTCCAGAGCAAAAGTCTCCAGCACTACCTCCCCAACCCACTCCCCACACAAGCACTCCTATGGGAGCGTGCAATTATAGACTTTAATGGTGACAATAGGTTTGGGGACTCTAAGATATTATTAAAGAAAATCAGCCTCAGTTGTTTGGTTTCTAAACACCACTTACAGCTTAGTAATGTTTGCCAAACACATCTGCAATTCCCCATAGTGCAGACAATGATAAAAACACAGCAAGTTTCCAGTTTGAGGTTTCCATATCAGGAATCCATGATACAGCCCCATTATAGCAGCCCCTGTTGAAAGATATAATGATATTGAATTTGATCATTGTGATTTAAAGGGTATTTTAAAATGCCCATTACTGGAAACTGTCATTCTCCCAACCACCACTTTTTTTGTTAATCTGCCCCCTTTTTTTAGATATCGAATCTGAAATCTTACTTTTTAGCTGTCAAGTGTCTTATTATGATTAACATCTCTGCAGTGTGCAGTGTGACAGGTATGTGTGAAATGCATTCTGGGAAATTCTTTTCTTCCATGCTGGGAATGACTTACCTTTCGTGTGATCCACCACAGCCACCTGACAGGTCCTACCGCTTCCTGGTAAACTATAACCGCATTCCTATCCAGGAAGCTGTCGGGAATTTCGGTGTTGCAGCAAAAGTTAAGTTTCTTTTAACATTCTTTCCTGGCTTCACAGAAATTGATTGAAGAACGGAGGTAAGGAATAGCTCCTTAACCTCCTGGTCTTTAACTGTTTCTGTTATGCTTACCCGACCCTAAATTCCTCTTAGTTAAAGGATTGCGAGGAGGGCACGTGTATATACAGAGAATTTTTACTATATTTATTCAACTGTCCTCATTTAATTTCACTGATGCTACACATTGCTTTTAATAATGGGGATGGCCAGTTATCCTGTCTGATACATATATATATTTTTATAGGTATTGAAGGCATGGGAACCTGTGGGGGTCGCTATTGTATTTGTTTGGGTGCTGTTACATTATATATTACTTATTAAATCCCAATCAATTAAACGTTGGACTTAATGTTTTACTATTTCCCCTTTTACCAATCTGGATGATGCCTCTTGTTTAGGTAAGTGGGTGTACTAAGATATCCTTTGGCTCTACCCCCCTTTTGTTATTTCTATTTTCGCTGCACAACACATAGCACCCACACTCACTATTGTCTTTTCCTGAAATATTTGGGGTTGTCAATGCCTTTTTTTGTTAATGTTTTGCAGGTCAATGTTTTGGCAAAAACAATAATCTCTCAATTATGTCAAAATCTCATAGCCAGCTTAAAACTGGGTGCACACTTAAACGATAAGGAACATTTCTGTCAGTATCCATTTTATCTTTAAAGTGTGTTATGCAGAAACGAGCATTCCTGAGCAGACGAACTCTCACCCGTGGCCTCGGGAACACTCACAACTGAAAAAAAATTTCCCCCAGTTGCGGTCCGACCCCTGTACTAAAGTATTGGGAGTCCGCTGGAGGCTAAAGACATATTGTCGAGTCCCCGAACGTTCTCCCTATTCTTTATATAGGTAGAGACGCTCGGGCTATTTGTGAGCTTATCTTACAAACAGAATTTTAAAGATTTACAGCATATCCAGTTTAACACTCTGCTGAAGCAAAGCTCTAATCACTTGCACATTGTATCTTTTATGTGGTGCTGCCAAGGTTGCCATATTTCATCACCTTGGAGCATGCGAGTGCAGGGCTGTGATGTCACTGTAACGTCACAGTAGGCAGGCCAGAGTGAAGGTGGGTTTAGGAGTGGGGGGCGTTAGGGCGCTTAACAGGGCTGGGTATGGGAGTAATGGGGAGGGACTGTCCCGTTTTGCTTTTGCTGGTCCTTTCCCGTGTGTCCGGAATCTTCTTGGATTTGTACCGGCCACGGTGTCGGCATAAATACTGGGGGGGAAAAACATTTTTTTTTTGAGTCTGACACACCGCCCGGCCATCCTTATCTGACTTTAGTGTGAATGTGATAGACATTATGTATGTAGTGTGTTGTATTTTTGTCATGTGGATGTGTAGTAAGGAAATGTGATGTGTGTTGTAAGGGGGTTTGTGAGTGTGTGTTGGTGTGTGTGTGTGTAAGGGTGTTGATTGTGTGTGTTTGTGTGAATGTGTGATTTGTGGTGTTGTGGAAAGTGTGTGATAGTATATGTATGTCGTGTATGAGTGTATATATAACCGAGTGATTGTTTTTTGTAGTGAGTGTGTTAAGTATGAGTCAGATATCGTTTTATGCGAGAGAGTTGTTGTATTGTTCAGTATTTGAGAGAGAGAGTATGTGTGTGGTGATGTAAATGTGTGTGTGAGTATAGTTTGTACAGTGTTGTTATAGTGTATTGTGGTGAAAGGAGAATGTGTGTTTAGGTGTGAGTAAATGTGTGTGTGAGTGATAAAATATGTGATAGCGTTGTGACTGTATGTGAGAGAGAGAATCTGTGTGTGACATGTGGTTTATTGTCACAATCACAAATACACACACTGTCACACACAGATTCTCTCGCTCTGTGATAAGTGAGGAAGTAAATGCATATTGAAAGGGGAAAAAGGGTGGAGAAGAACCAGTAAATAGTAAGAAAAAATAATGGAATATAAAGAAGTAAAGAAATACTCTGATTGTTCCTCGTACATTACTTCTGACACTTGGATTGCATTGTGGTGCTGGCAGTACTAGGTGACCAGCCTGACACTAACTGTGACTGCTTTTTGCTTTTAATGGTGAAAATAGTTGTTCACAAAACGTATACTGAGTCACACTTGTGAGGTCATTCACTGGTTTCATTTAGCAGCTCTGCACAATCCCTTCCAGCTCCTGTTAAAACAGCCCTCTGTTCATTGGCCAGTGCCCTCTGTTCATTTGCCAGTGCCCTCTGTTGATTAGCCAGTGCCCTCAGTCCATAGGCCAGTGCCCTCAGTTTATTGGCCATGGCCCTCAGTTCATTGGCCAGTGCTCTCTGTGAGATGGCCGGTTCGCGGACCCAACCCGATCCGCCGCGGATTTCTCCCGTTCGCGAACGGCGGATTATTCCGGACTTTCCGGACTTCAACTTCCGAACTGCAGATTTTTTTTTTTACGAAAATGTTCGAACAATACGAGTACTCCGAATTACGAGGATCTACGGTACTTACGGATCCGGAAAAACCGAAGATCCTCCAATTACGAGGATTCGCTTAATTCGAGTATTCACGTAATTACGAGTTTCTTCGAATTACGAGAATCGTAAAAACGAGTAATTCGTTGTACATTTTCAAGACGGAGCAAGCCACATGATCCAAATGAGCCAATTGTCAGCTATCATAGTTACAGAAAGCCTCGTTTTTTACGGAATCTTCGTTTTTATGGGAATCCTCGTATTTTCGAAAAATACCGTTTTTTTTAAAGTCACGCTAGCGGACTGTACTTTTTAGGTATTGTTGGCATTTATACTGCTTCTAAGGCCATCCCAGGTCCCTGAGTGGTTAAGTGTACGTTACCAAGGCTATTTAGACCACTTTTAATGCGGATTTTGCCAAACTTCATTTTAATACGTTTAATGGGTCCGCTCCGTCGCGGATTTTCGAATTTTCGGATTCTTTAGAAAATCCGCGGATCCTCGCGCGGACCGGATTTTTCGAAGTTCGGACATCTCTACTCTCTGTTCATTGGCCAGTGCCCTTCTGTTCATGGCCAGTGCCTCTCAGTTCTTAGCCAGCATTGTCGCCCTTCCAGTTCATAACCCAGAGTAGTCAGCCCCTCCATTTCATATGAGACAGCGTAGTCCCCCTCCAGTTCATTACCCAGTGTAGTCAGCCTCCCAGTTTATTACCCAGTGTAGTCCGCCCCTCCAGTTTATTACCCAGTGGTCAGCCTTCCGTTCTTACCCAGTGTAGTAAGCCCCTCCATTCTCCCAGTCAGTACCTCCAGTTCATTATCCAAGTAGTCAGCCCTCCAATTCATTAGCCAGTATAATCAGCTTTCCAGTTCCTTACCAGTATTTTAGGTCAACAATGTAAAATGGCAGTAGTGTGTAAAAAAAAATGCCTCAAGAGTGGGTGTGCCCAAAAGATCAGCACACACTTGCACCTTTACATTTGTCCCTCAATGGACATTCCAAATGTTGAGTATGTATTAATACTTTTAGTGTCAGCACTTTACCAGAATATTGATATTACACTTTCAGTGCCGCACAGTATTATATTATACTCTTTAAGCTGTCAACATTGACATGATATACAGATGTACCTGCTTTCCGTGTCTCCTCACCTACTCTAAGGTCAAACTGGAGAGTTGGGTGGAAGGAAGAAAGAGGCCAGGATAGGATCTCATGGCTGCTGGTCACAGGGGCCATTGTTAAAAAGCTTTTTTTACATGGCAGTTTTATACTGCTCTCATCTGTACTGTTCTAAGCTTACCCCCCCCGCTACTCTTTACCTTCAGTTTCATTGCAACATTTGATGCTAAGTAGAGCGCATGAAGTTCAGCGCTGAAACTAATACAACTGTTTGCAATCAAGAGCTGAACATAAGAGCAGATCTAAAACTGAAAGTAAGCTGACAGGGAGATGCTAGTGAGAAGAGTAGGCGCCTTAGTTCAACACAGGCAGCGCCGCTCCTACCATGAAGCAACCTGAAACAGTTGCTCATGGCGGCACCTGGGCACCCCCTCACCAAAAAAACTAATAGGCAGCATTTCCCCCGAACCTCCCACCCCTGCCAGCGCCATAAATACCTACAAGCCGAAGCCGCGACTTTGAGCGCCTGTAGTCTCGCCACCCGCAACTGCTGTAGAGCCTGCAGAATCCTCAACCGGAAGTTCGGAACCAATCAGCAGTGGTTATTTTTTAAATTGCATGCTGCCGCCCTTCCCATTGGCCAGTGGTGCCAACTTCCGCTCTGCATGCATTGCACCCTCTTTATCCCCCTCTACATACACACCACAGCACTCTCTCTATCCCTCTGTCATCACACCCACAGCACCCTCTCTATCCCCCTTTACATACACCCACAGCACCCTCTCTATCCCCCTTTACGTACACTCACAGCACCTCTCTATCCCCCTTTACGTACACCCACAGCACCCTCTCTATCCCCCTTTACATACACCCACAGCACCCTCTCTATCCCCCTGTACATACACCCAGAGCACCTCTCTATCCCCCTTTAATCACCCACAGACACACTCTCTATCCCCTTTACATACACCCACAGCACCCTCTCTATCTCCCTTACATACACCCACAGCACCCTCTCTATCTCCCTTTACATCACCCACAGCCACCTCTCTATCCCCTTTACGTACACCCACACACCCCCCTATCCCCCTTACGTACACCACAGCACCCTCTCTATCCCCTTTACGTACACCACAGCACCCTCTCTATCCCCCTTTACGTCACCAACTGCACTCTTCTATCCCCGTCATACCACCCACAGCACCCTCTCTATTCGACCGGAACATACACCCCGCACAATGTGTGAGTTGTGTGTGAAGTGTGTGTGGTGAGTGTGTGTGTGTAGAGGTGTGTGTGTGGAGAGTGGTGTGTGTGAGATGTGTGTGTGTGTGTGAGAGTGTGGTGTGTGTGTGAGAGGAGTTGTGTGTGGGGGGTGTGTGTGTTGTGGAGAGAGTGTGTGTGTGTAGGGAGTGGTGGTTGTGTGGTGTGTGTGTGTGGCGGTGTGTGTGTGCGTGTTGTGGTGTGTGTGTGGTGTGTGTTGTGTGTGTGTGTGGAGTGTGTGTGTGAGGTGTGTGTGTGGTTGTGTGCAGCGTGTGTGGTGTGCGGTGTGGGTGTGTGTCGTGTTGTGTGGTGACGGTGTGTTGTGGTGTGGGGTAGAGTGTGTGTGTGACGAGTGTGTGTGAGAGTGTGTGTGTGAGAGCTGTGGTGTGTGAGACGAGTGTGTGTGTGAGAGAGTGTGTGTGTGTGCGTGTGTGTGTGATGTGGAGGTGTGTGTGTGTGTGTGTGTGTGTGTGAGCGTGTGTTGTGGTGTGGAGTGGGTGGTGAGACGTGTGTGTGTGTGTGGGTGTTTGTGTGTGGGTGATGGTGTGTGTTTGTGTGTGTGGTGTGAGAGTGTGGTGTGTGGAGTGTGTGTGTGTGAGAGTGGTGTGTGTGAGAGTGTTGTGGTGTAAGAGTGTGGTGGTGTGTGAGAGTGTGTGTGTGTGAGAGAGTGTGTGTGTGAGAGTGTGTGTGTGTGGTGTTGGGGTGTGTGTGAGAGTGAGAGAGTGTGTGGAGATGTGTGTGTGTGAGAGAGTGAGTGTGGTGTGGAGAGAGTGAGTGGTGTGTGAGAGCGGAATGTGTAGTGAGGTGTGTGTGTGTGAGGGGTCAATCTTGTCTGTAGGGCCCCTCCTTTGTTCACAACTGCTGACAGTAGCCAGCGATAACATTGCCGACAGCTCCTACCATGCCCCTTGCACCGGAACGGCTGTGGACTGGGACCAATCAGTGACATCCTATTCCTGATGTAATTGGTGCGGAGTCCAGACACTGACACTCTCTACTTGAAATTGCCACGATCAACAAAAGTAAACAGTGCAGCGCCGCTAGAACAGTTTTTTGGGAGGTAGGGGGGGTGGACATACTGTAAGCGTAATTATGTGATTTGTGAGAGTGCATTTTCAGGGGGCTGCCTACCTATTTGTGTGCTGGGGTTCACCTACCTACTTGGGCCTGCCTACCTATTTTGGGTCTGGCTACCTACTTGTGTGCTGGGGCCTACCTACCTACTTGGGGCTGGGATCTACCTACTTGGGGCTGGCTACATACCTACTTGTCTGCTTGGGTCTACCTACCCTACTAGTGTACTAGGGCCTACCTACTTACTTGGGGGCTGGGACTACCTATCTAATTTTGTGCTGCCACCTACCTCCCTACTTCAGCCCTCTTGCTGAATAAAAGAGGCGGCACCAGATAATTCCGTGTTTCAAGGTATTGAAAGGTTTTGACCCAAAAAATTAACAAAATGACTTGTTGATAGATTAAATGTGGGAACAGTATATAAAAGATATTGATGGGACACAGTTTTAACAGATTGCTCTTCCAAACATATATTTTGCTGCAGATATTTTTTAATATTTCTCTTTGACTAAAGATATGTTGGATATTGTTAAAAGGAATTTCATATGGCTAGGCTAGCTTTAGCTGGTTGTTTAGGTTAGGTCGCGCCGCTCCTACCATGACGCACAAAAAACACAGACAGTACAATGCCGCCATGAGCAACTTTTTCAAGTTGCGTCATGGTAGGAGCGGCGCTGACCTAACCTAACAAACCAGCTAAAGCTAGCCTAGCCATATGAAATTCCTTTTAACAATATCCAACATATCTTTAGTCAAAGAGAAATATTTAAAAAATATCTGCAGCAAAATATATGTTTGGAAGAGCAATCTGTTAAATACTGTGTGTCCCCATCATATCTGTTATATACTGTGTCCCCATCATATCAACAAGTCATTTTGTTAATTTTTTGGGTCAAAACCTTTCAATACCTTGAAACACGGAATTATCTGGTGCCGCCTTCTCTTTTATTCAGCAAGAGGGCTGAAGTAGGGAGGTAGGTGCAGCACAAAATTAGATAGGTAGGTCCCAGCCCCCAAGTAAGTAGGTAGGCCCTAGTACACTAGTAGGTAGGTAGACCCAAGCAGACAAGTAGGTATGTAGCCAGCCCCCAAGTAGGTAGATCCCAGCCCCCAAGTAGGTAGGTAGGCCCCAGCACACAAGTAGGTAGCCAGACCCAAAATAGGTAGGCAGGCCCCAAGTAGGTAGGTGAACCCCAGCACACAAATAGGTAGGCAGCCCCCTGAAAATGCACTCTCACAAATCACAATAATTACGCTTACAGTATGTCCCACCCCCCTACCTCCCAAAACCTGTTCTAGCGGCGCTGCACTGTCTTACTTTTGTTGATCGTGGCAATTTCAAGTAGAGAGTGTCAGTGTCTGGACTCCGCACCAATTACATCAGGAATCAGGATGTCACTGATTGGTCCCAGTCCACAGCTGTTCCGGTGCAAGGGGCATGGTAGGAGCTGTCGGCAATTGTTATCGCTGGCTACTGTCAGCAGTTGTGAACAAAGGATGGGCCCTACAGACAAGATCCTAACTTTCTATATCTGCCGCATATTCAAGCCCCCTCTTTCCCCTTATTAATTTAGTTGCCCTTCTCTGAACTGTCCCGTAATTCCACGATTGTCCTCGTTTTTATATGGTTCCAACATGCACGCATATCCATGTGGGCCTTACCAGTCGCCTTGTAAAGAGGAAAATAATATTTTTCATCTCTTGATTCCAGTTCCCCCTTTATACAAGACATCATCTTGCTTAGCTCTAGCTGTTGCTACCTGTGCATTGTTTGCTACAGCTAGTCTGTTCTACCAAACCACACCCAATCTTTTTCATTTCAGATGACCTTAACACAGAGTTTTTATGGTTATGTCGTGTAGGTGGCACGGGATTTTAAATCCCAAATGCATCACCTACATTTATTCAAACATTGAATCTCATCTGCCCATTCTGCCTGCCCTTTGATTTGATAATCTACTCTAGGTCCTGGCCCGTTGCAGCACTTGCACATCATTGGATTTTCCAAAGCTCGCATATTTATAGTGTCATCAGCAAACACATAGCCTTGCTATCAATGCTCCCCCTCTAAAGTCATGTTATAAACAGATATTCAACAGAAGCGTGCCCATCAGAACCCTGAGAAACTCACGCTGAGAACTCTTAGTCCCACATTAGATGTATCTCATAACCACCACTCTCTGTTTGCGGTCCAATAACCAGTTTCTTATCCATGAAAAATGTTCTTCTTCAAGGCCACAGTCCTCGTTTATACATATGTCCGCCTATGTGGCACAGTATCAAGGCTTTTGCAACAATCCAATATACCACTCACAAGCTGTGCCTGAATCTAACTCTTACTCACTTTTCTTCATAAAACCATAATTTGTCTGGTGATCTATTATCTCAAAAATCATTGGCTGCTACACTAATAAGATGATACTCTGGAGGACAAAGTCAAGTATATGTTCCGCCTTAACACGTTTTCCATTCACCTTCCCTACCAACTTGTTAGGCGTTACAGGATCTAGAGTTTACCAGCGCTTGAACGACTACACTTTTTTGAATATTGGTATTACATTGGGTTTTTTCCAATCCAGCGGCACATCCCCAGACAAAAGCGAATCTGAAAAAGATGAGACACAGTGGTCTTGCTGAACTGAAACTAAGCTCTTTTAAAAATCAGGATGCAATCCTCTGGTCCTGGCTCTTATATTGATATTAACTTTGTCTAATTGATTCCGTACCATATCCTCTGTTATCCAATGTGAAGACTCTTCATTTCCTCCTCTGCACATTGTTACATGCCCTACTGTAAGGATTCTCAACAGTAAAAAAACCGATGTAAAAAAACGGTTTTCGCAGATTAGCACTTTTCAGCATCCCTACAACCACAGCGCTCCATTATTAATGGTCCCACATTCTCAGTCCTCATTTTTTTACCATTTATATACTTAAAAAAACATCTTGGGGTTGGACTTGCTTTGTTCGGCAATCCGTGGTTTCATTTCTATTTTAGCTTAGTTTAATTGCTTCTTGCACTCTTTATTACAACTTTGAAGTCCTGTAAGCCTGTGTCTGTGCCTTTGCTTCAAAATTTTTAAAGCCCTTTCTTTTTTCCATTTCCTTTTACCTGAGCATTAAGCCATGCAGGAGGGGACCTAATTTTTTACACTTGTTTCCTAAAGGTACCGATTTGGAAATGTTATAGTTTAATATCCCTTTAAAAGTGGTCCACATCTGCTCAGTATCTTACCTAGAAAGCAGTTCCCCCCTCTATGTCAGGAGCGAGCGTTCCTTTAAAAGCATACAATTCTAAAGTTCCTAAATTTCCTAAAGTTAAAAGTTTTTGTTAAGCCAGTGCACTTTTAGTTTTCTGCAACCTTATATTAATGACACTATATTCATGGTCACTATTCCTTCTAAGCTTCCCATTCCTTCATCTCCAAAAATGAGCTCTGGGTTTTAGATATCAACCAGATCCAACAACGCATTCTTTCTAGTAGGAACTTTCTAACCATCTGTGAAAGAAAATGCTCATATAGGAAATTTAAGAACTTTATACCTTTTGAGGTGCTGGCATTCCATTACTCCATCTATTTCAGGGTAGTTAAAATCCCCCATAACCAGAACATGCCCCATACCAGCAGCCTTCGCCAACTGCATATGGAGATTCATTTCCACCTCTTCCCGGCCATTTGGCGGCTTTTTATAACACACTCCAACATAATCTACCTACCTTCTTGCTTCCTGTACACAGTTCCACCATAATGTTTCTGCCGCATCGTTTGCTCCCCATCTATTCCATCTTAAATTGGCTTCAATTCCTGTTAACATACATACATACTCCTCCTCCTTCTTATTAACTCTCATGTCTAAATAAGGAGTACCCTCAATATTACTGTCCAGTCGTGTGATCATTAAGCCATAGTTCTGCTATACCAATTACATCATACCTTTCCTTTACGCTATTATTTCAATGTTCGCGCGGTTTTTTCCAGCCGAGACTCCTCATTTTGTAAACATACATTTAGATTATCAATTGATTTACTTTCCATACATGGTCGTACATGCCTCCTTATCCTCTATCTCCCCCCTCCTCCTTCTCCTCCCTCCGTTGTGTTTTCAGCCCCCCAGATCCTAACTTCTCTATCTACCCTGTGTAGTTAAACATTCCCTCCCCCCCCATACTCTAGTTTAAAATCTCCTCCAACCCCCTAGCCATTTCTCCCCCAAAAAACAGTTGCACCACCACCTTGAGGTGGAAATCCGTCACTACTAAAGAGCCTGTAGCCAACAGAAAAGTCAGCCCGTTCTCTAAAAACCCAAACCCCATCTCCTTACACCCTCTCTTAGCACGCATTTATACTCCTGAGCTCCCGTTGCCTCCCTAGCGTAGCACGTGCTGCGGTAGTATTTCTGAAAATCACTACCCTGGAGGTGCCTTGCTTTTAAACTTGGCCCCTAATTCTCGGAAATCATTTTTAAGACCTCACCTCCACCTCTAACTTTGTCATTGGCACCCAAGTGAACCAAGACCGCCGGTCACTCCCAGCCCCACCCAATAATCTGTCTACACGATCCACCCATGTCGAACCCTAGCACCAGGCACAGACAACACACTGTTCGGCATGCAGGGTCCTGGCGACAGTTACCCTGACTACCCTCTATAATAGAATCCCCTACCACTACCACCTGTCTATCCTTCCTAGCCCCCAGTTCTCCCTCCCTTGTATTGGAGATGGCCGTCCCCTGGGTGCTCAAGGGAAAGGCCCGCTCCATACATGCTGCTTCCCGAGCCATCGTCCTCCACATCTTCACCTAAAATGGCAAATCTGTTGGGATCGACCAGCTGGGAAGAAGCCCCCCTATCCTTCCGTCCCCTACTTCCCCTGGGGACCCTTACAAATCTATCTTCCTTCTCCACCTTATCTGCCCCATCTCCACCCCCAGTTTACTGGCCCCTGCCAGTACCTGCATTTCCCCCAGGTTGCCAAGTCCTGCACATGCTGCAAGTTTACCCCTTAGACTCTGTACCTCAGATTCCAAATGGGCAACCCACTCACACCTGACAACATACATAGGTCCCCTGGGGCGGCTGCTCCAAGATCCCATACATGCGGCAGGATGCACATTGCGCGGCCCCAACAAAACTGTCCATACTAAACACACAATACACAGCAGAGACCCAGCAGAGAAATAGTGTTTGTTCTCAAACGCTTTCTTGTTTTAAACGCTTTAGTTTTTTAACGCTGTCAATTCTCTTAAAAACAGAAAAATCTCTTTAAAACAGGAAATCGCTCAGAGCTAATCGCTCATGGGAAGTGCCTTAAATGAGGTTCAAAAAAAATCTATACCAATTTTGTTTCATTCATTCTTTGTATTCCATATTTCCAGGAGAGTTGGATCAAGCAGGATCATTAGAACAGCCATCATCTTTGATAGGTGGGGCATGAGCAAAAGCTGCCATAAGTTTTCCACTCCCCACTCCTGCCTTCTCTCATATTTTATATATGTGCCCAGAATGCACAAGACAAAAGAGAGTTAGTTGGCTGAAATTTTATTTTCCAAGAAAAACATGTCAGCACTAAAAAGAAAAAGTGCGCTGGCTCTAAATACTGTGGGTTCAAATAGTGTTTGGTACACTGTCCATGGTATCTTTGGGCCCTATTTATAAAGTACCATTATCGGTATCGCTTAAAAAATGATTGTTATCATAAAATAGCAATCATTATCGTAAAATACCGATCGTTATAGTGATAGTGATCAGTATTTTACAATAACGATCGCTATTTAATGATACAATCATTATTATCGATAGCGATCGTTTATTACATTATCACCACCATAGATTTACAATAGCAATATTGTAAAAATAATATCGTTATCGATAAAATAATCATTATCGTAAAATAATGATCTTATTTTAGCGATACCGATAACGGTACTTTATAAATAGGGCCCTTTGTGTGCTCCACCTTCCCCACTCCGTACCCAGCAGTCAGGATTCACCAAACTTGTATGATAGGAAGGGAGCACAATGCAGTTTCAGTGTCTGCACAATCTTTTATTATGTTATGTTGCAATTAATAAAAGATTGTTGCAGACACTGAAACTGCGTTGTACTCCCTTATACAAGTTTGGTAATTACGGTGGGCTCTCTGGCAATGTTTTTGAGTGACAATCAGTGGAACTGGCTTCCAGAGCAAAATGTCTCCAGCACTCCCCCAACCCACTCCCCACACAAGCACCCTATGGGACGTGCAATTATAGACTTTAATGGTGACAATAGGTTTGGGGACTCTAAGATATTTATTAAAGAAAATCAGCCTCAGTTGTTTGGTTTCTAACACCAACTTACAGCTTAGTAATGTTTGCCAAACACATCTGCAATTCCCCATAGTGCAGACTGATGAAAAACACAGCAAAGTTTCCAGTTTGAGGTTTCCATATCAGGAATCCAATGATACAGCCCACATTTAGCAGCCCCTGTTGAAAGATATAATGATATTAATTTGATCATTGTGTTTAAAGGGTTTTAAATGCCCATTACTGGAAACTGTCATTCTTCCCAACCACCACTTTTTTTGTTAATCTGCCCCCTATTTCTTTAGATATCGAATCTGAGATCTTACTTTTTAGCTGTCAAGTTTCTTATTATGATTAACTCTTCTGCAGTGTGCAGTTAGTGGTGACAGGTATGTGTGAAATGCATCTGGGAAATTCTTTCTTCCCATGCTGGGAATGACTTACCTTTCGTGTGATCCACCACAGCCACACTGACAGGTCCTGACCGCTTCCTGGTTAACTATAACGCGCATTCCTATCCAGGAAGCTGTCGGGAATTTCGGTGTTAGCAAAAGTTAAGTTTCTTTTTAACATTCTTTCCTGGCTTCACAGAAATTGATTGAAGAACAGGAGGTAAGGAATAGCTCCTTAACCTCCTGGTCTTTAACTGTTTCTGTGAATCTTACCCCACCCTAAATTCCCTTAGTTAAAGGATTTGCGAGGAGGGCACGTGTATATACAGAGAATTTTTACTATATTATTCAACTGTCCTCATTTTAATTTCACTGATGCTACATTGCTTTTAATAATGGGGATGGCCAGTTATCCTGTCTGATACTATATATTTTTATAGGTATTGAGGCATGGGAACCTGTAGGGGGTCGCTATTGTATTTGTTTGGGTGCTGTTACATTATATATATATACTATTAAATCCCAATCAATTAACGTTGGACTTAATTTTTGTACTATTCCCCTTTTACCAATCTGGATGAGTGCCTCTTGTTTGGTAAAGTGGGTGTACTAAGATATCCTTTGGCTCTACCCCCTTTTGTTATTTCTATTTTGCTGCACACCATAGCACCCACACTCACTATTGTTCTTTTGCTGAAATATTTGGGGTTTCAATGCCTTTTTTTGTTAATGTTTTGCAGGTCAATGTTTTGCAAAAACAATAATCTCTCATTATGTCAAAATCTCATAGCCAGCTTAAAACTGGGTGCACCTTAAACGATAAAGGAACATTTCTGTCAGATTCCATTTTATCTTTAAAGTGTGTTATTCAGAAACGACATTCCTGAGCAGACGAACTCTCACCCGTGGCCTCGGGAACCACTCACAACTAAAAAAATTTCCCCCAGTTGCGGTCCGACCCCTGTACTAAAGTATTGGGAGTCCGCTGAGGCTAAAGACAATGTGTCCGTCCGAACGTTCTCCCTATTCTTTATATAGGTAGAACGCTCGGGACATTTGTGAGCTTATCTTACAAACAGAATTTTAAAGATCTTACAGCATATCCAGTTTAAAACACTCTGCTGAAGCAAAGCTCTAATCACTTGCAACTATGTATCTTTTATTCGGGTGCTGCCAAGGTGCCATATTTCATCAGCCTTGGAGCATGCGAGTGCAGGGCTGTATGTCACTGTAACGTCACAGTAGGCAGCCAGAGTGAAGGTGGGTTTGAAGTGGTGGTGCGTTAGGGGCTTAACAGGGCTGGTATGGGAGTAATGGGGAGGGACTGTCCCGTTTTGCTTTTGTGGTCCTTCCCTCCGTGTCTGAATCTTCTTGGATATTGTACCGGCCAGGCAGTGTCAGGCATAAATACTGGGGGGGAAAAACATTTTTTTTTTGAGTCTGACACACGCCCCGCCGGCCATCCTTATCTGACTTTAGTGTGAATGTGATAGACAGTATGTATGTGTAGTGTGTGTGATATTTGTGTAATTGGGTCATGTATGTAAAATATGTGAGTGTTGTTTTGTGAGTGGTGTGATTGTGTGTTTGTAAATGTGTGATGTGTGTGTTTGTGAATTGTGTTGTGTGTGTTGTGAGAATGTGTTATAGTAATTGTTGTCGTGTATGAGTGTATATATACAAGAGTGATTGTGTTGTATGTGGTGGTTTATATGAGTCAGATACGTGTTTTGCGAGAGATGTGTTTGATTTTCAGTATTTGAGAGAGAGAGTATGTGTGTGGTGATGTAAATGTGTGGTGTAGTATAGTTTGTACAGTGTACATGTTATAGTGTATGTGTGTGAAGAGAGAATGTGTGTTATAGTGTATGAGTAATGTGTGTGTGAGTGATAAAATATGTGATCTGGTGACTGTATGTCGAGAGAGAGAATCTGTGTGTGACAGTGTGTTTATTTGTCACAATCACACAATACACACACTGTCACACACAGATTCTCTCGCTCTGTGATTAGATAGGAAGTAAATGCATATTGAAAGGGGAAAAAAGGGTGAGAGAAGGACCAGTAAATAGTAAGAATAAAATAATGGAATATAAAAAAGATAAAGAAATACTCTGATTGTTCCTCTGGTACATTACTTCTGACACTTGGATTGCATTGTGGGTGGCTGGCAGTACCTAGGTGACCAGCCTGACACTAACTGTGACTGCTTTTTGCTTTTAATGGTGGAAAATAGTTGTTCACAAAAACGATACTGAGTCACCACTTGTGAGGTCATTCACTGGTTTACTTAGCAGCTCTGACACATCCTCTCCACTGCTCCTTGTTAAAAGCCCTGTTCATTGGCCAGTGCCCTCTGTTCATTTGCCAGTGCCCTCTGTTGATTAGCCAGTGCCCTCATGCCATAGGCCAGTGCCCTCAGTTTATTGGCCAGTGCCCTCAGTTCATGGCCAGTGCTCTCTGTTAGAGATGGCCGGTTCGCGGACCCAACCCGATCCGCCGCGGATTTCTCCCGTTCGCGAACGCGGATTATTCCGGACTTTCCGGACTTCCGACTTCCGAACTGCAGATTTTTTTTTTTACAAATGTTCGAAAATACGAGTATCTCCGTAATTACGAGGATCTACGGTACTTACGGGATCCGGAAAAACCGAAGATCTCGCATTACGAGGATTCGCTAATTACGAGGATTCACGTAATTACAGTATTCTCGTAATTACGAGAATACTCGTAAAAACGAGTAATTCGTGTACATTTTCAAACGAGCAAGCCACATGATCCAAATGAGCCAATGTCAGCTATCATAGTTACAGAAGCTCGTTTTTTACGGAAATCTTCGTTTTTATGGGAATCCTCGTATTTTCGAAAAAACCGTTTTTTTTAAAGTCACGCTAGCGGACTGTACTTTTAGTGTATTGTTGGCATTTATACGTGCTTCTAAGGCCATTACCCAGGTCCCTGAGTGGTTAAGTGTACGTTACCAAGGCTATTTAGACCACTTTTAATGCGGATTTTGCCAAACTTTCATTTTAATATTCGTTTTAATGGGTCCGCTCGCGGATTTTCGAATTTTCGGATTCTTTAGAAAATCGCGGATCCTCCGCGGACCGGATTTTTCGAAGTTCGGACATCTCTACTCTCTGTTCATTGGCCAGTGCCCTCTGTTCATTGGCCAGTGCCCTCCAGTTCCTTAGCCAGCATTGTCAGCCCTTCCAGTTCATAACCCAAGTAGTCAGCCCCTCCAGTTCATTATGAGACAGCGTAGTCACCCCTCCAGTTCATTACCCAGTGTGTCAGCCTCCCTTTTATACCCAGTGTAGTCCCCCTCCAGTTTATTACCCAGTGTTATTCAGCCCTTCCAGTTCATTACCCAGTGTAGTAAGCCCCTCCAGTTCATTACCCAGTGTAGTCAGCCCTCCAGTTCATTATCCATGTAGTCAGCCCTCCAATTCATTAGCCAGTATAATCAGCTTTCCAGTTCCTTAGCCAGTGTTTTAGGTCAACAATGTAAATGGCGAGTGTAAAAAAAAAATGCCTCAAGAAGTGGGTGTGCCCAAAAGATCACACACACTTGCACCCTTTACATTTGTCCCTCAATGGACATTCCAAATGTTGAGATGTATTAATACTTTTAGTGTCAGCACTTACCAGAATATTGATATTAACACATTCACTGCCAGCACAGTATTATATTTATCTCTTTAAGCTGTCAACATTGACATGATATACAGTATGTACCTGCTTTCCGTC